>CM067377.1:83465550-83669853 GCA_034510155.1 Eucriotettix oculatus
AAGAGTAATGAAATATTTAAGTTGCAAAAGCGTGCAATTAGAATACTTTCTAGTACGAATTCTAGATCGAGTTGCAAACCTTTCTTCAAAAGTTTGCAAATACTTACTTTACCAAGCGTATATATTTATGAAATGTTAAAGTTTGTAAAGCGAAACATTAATTTGTTTCAAACAAACGGCGAGTTTGATGAATGCGCGACTAGAAATCGTTCAGCTCTAAGGTCGGACAAGCATCGCCTTGCTCTACACCAGAAAAGTATTCACAATACCCCCGGGGATAATTTTATACAACAGCCTTCCTTCCGCCAGAGGTTAAGAAATATCTGCGAGAGAAATATCTGTGAGAGAAATATCTGCGAGAGAAATATCTGCGAGAGAAATATCTGCGAGAGAAATATCTGCGAGAGAAATATCTTCTTTTAGGGAGTTGAGAAAGTATAAAAATACGTTTTTTCATTATTTTCCTATGTGTTGAAGATTTAGATCATCATATGCACCGATTGAAACATTTATTCAACGCCACAATACATAATTCAGGGAATGTAGTCAGTGCGACCCCAGCAAAATTTTTATGTGGTGCGAGGTCTTAAAGCAGCGCTTCTCCAAATACGAAATTATAGTGTTCTTCCTATGCAGTTGCTTACCCATCTTTATGCTCTACATGGTTTACATGTAATTTTCAACATCTATAAAAAGTATCAGACCGGATAAATATCTATAGGTATATCTGAGCTGAAATTTAAAAAAAATAAGAAATAATAATTTATTAATATGTTTGACAACTTTTATTGAATCAGTTGTACTAGACAGTAATCCGTCTTAAAAATAAACGAAAGGATAATTAATTTTATAAAAAAACCTACATGATCACCTTTATAGCTTTTGCATTGCAATTTTTTATTAAATCGGAATAATTTAATTTTTGGGGAATACAATTTTCTATGGTCTAAATTCCAAGACCGGATTTTTTCAACATGGACTTTTCAGGATTATTTTTATTTTTGAACACAGGTCAGTTACATCAACGTGACTAACCGTCAAAACCCTGAATAACCCCCATTGCAGTGCTGACCGCTGCGGAACGTGCAAGCAAAAGTTAATTATGTTCTGGATGGTACCGACTCCGGTACTAGCTACGCTAGGTTCCTCGGTTTCGGATCCATGGCACAAGCAGCCCGATCAAGATGGTCCCACAGATTCTTTATTGGGTTTAAATCAGCGGAATTTGGTGCTCTTCAAATCATGCACGCACACTCAGGTCTGTGTGACAATCTGCATTTAGGGGTGAGCATGGTCCTCATGGAGTTGATCCATTGGGCCTTACAGGATGACGAGATCACACAGGAAATGACACGAAAACATTGCCCACACTATCAAGCTTCCTCCTCCGGCTTGCGTTCAAACGTTTCATGCCGTATACGCCAACGATGTAGCAGAAAATGTGATTCATCTGAAAAGGCCATCTGTCACCACTCAGTGGACGTCCGGCTGTGGTATTGGCGTGCAAATTCCAGCAACGGTCGCTGAACCGTTGTTGAGGGGACCTTGTTGGTAGTCCCTTGGTTCATCTGGGCGGTCAGTTGTTCTACAGTTGCACGACTATCTGACCGTATACATCTCCGCAACTGTTATCTATGGACTAGGATGCATCACAGTTGTCTCGGTGTTAGTTTTGGATAGAGTCAATTTGCCATGCACAGTATACTTAAACTACGGCGCAACGCAAATACTTTACAAACTTAGCCGTTCCGGAAATGCTTCTGCCCTTGGCCCGAAAGCTAATGATCACGCCCTTATGGAAGTCAGATAAATCGCCCCATTTCTACATTGCAACAACTACTACTGCACTGTATTCCGCTTCCATCCGACGTGCTTTATCTGACCTCCACTGTTTGTGCTGCCACCTATCATATATGAGGGGTTATTGCACGTTACGTCGAACATAGGCAGTGGTCTCATTAATGTGACTGGACTCTGTATAAAAGACACAATGTATAATCGAATTTTGATAGTTGTCTAAACCGAGTGATCAAAGCATTCTCAACTGCATCAACCCTAGTTGGTGTTACATCTTGGACTTCATCCTCAAATAATCGTTTCTTTCTTCGAGTTCGGACTGTCTAAGAAATTGGTCCGATATCAGGCTGGGGTGCTATTTCCCCAACAGTTATTAAAGTAGATAACATTTCAAGCAGTTTTCTAGTGATTGTGATGGTGATGATTTCGGCGCCCCGTGCGGTCGCACCTCTCTAGGGCCGCCTCGGAATGTATCCCGCCTATACTCGTACAAAAGTTAGCAGTCACAGCCAGATAAATGCAAAAATTGCTCTACTTTCTAAATCTTCTCTTTTCAATTCCCTTCCTATGCTATTAAAGGGGAGTTGCCTGTTTCAGGATCGCCCTCATGCAGCCCCCCCCCCCAAAAAAAAATTCAATCCACTCACTGTTAAATCCCTTTTTGGAATGTTCTGAGATTAGACCCAAAATTCTAAGAAAATTAATTAACATAACTTAGAAAATATTAAATTAGGTATAATAAATTACAATATTTAGAAAAATCAATATAAATTATTTAATTTGTTTTAAATTACGGTGTTAGATTAATATTCAGATCTTTTAATAATTTAAAGTTGCATGTTTGAACTGCAAAGATAGTTATATTGTTCAGACTAAGCGCAAGCTTCAAACAAGAATTGAAGAACATTTCTCCAACTTGAAACAACAAATCTGTGCTAACTAAACGTGCACATTTAAAAAACCACGTGTTATTTAGAATTATGTTAAAATTTTAGATGTTAAATGAGTTAAAACAGCCTCTTTCTTAGTTTTTATTTGCCTTTTGAGAATTCATCAGGTATAAAAATTTAGCTGCTCATGGAACCTCAGTTCATGACTCCGGCCGAAAAAAAATTTCGGTTGCACTTCAACAGTGGACTCTAACTTTGCTATTTGTAGGACACAAAATGATTGTTCCTGTGGTGTCGCCGCCATTTTCTACAAACAAGCAAAGAGCTACTGCGATCTTGACAGACTGTTAAAATTTTGAACATTTCGCTGTCCAGGAACGTTGGAATAAATGCTTGAAATCTGCTCCTTCTTTTTGAATAACATGTATTCTAGCTTCTCAGTAATTTGTGCGTTTCCCAGTGATGGCTGGTGCATACGAGAAATGCTCATACGCAGTTTTTCGTTTCATCTCCTGGTCCAACCTTAAAAACTCTTATATGACCTACAGAAAAACCGCCGTGCGACACAGAGGAAACCTCTTCAGACTATGACTTTAAATGCTTTGGACGATTTAATAAAAAGATTACTGTTTATGAACTTGTGGTTTACAGTAAAAACCTAGTTAACACGAATTCCAAGGGACCGAAAAAACACGAGTTCGCATTAAAAAAATTCATGTTAACAGCGGACTCAATATTTTATTTTTGGAATAGTTTTTCTACACATTAACGATTTACAGTATACAAGAACGTAAGTAGTACAACACATTATTTATGTCATTATAGAAAACACTGCTGCGTTACCATGCACATGAATTCTAAGAAGAAAATGTGAGAATTAATTACTGTACAGTAATTTGAAAAACGTACTCACATATTATTTTTTTAGTGAAAAAATTCGCATAATTGCGCTGTCGCAGACGAGTACAAAAATGTCTAATAACTTTACGGCCAACTGTACTTACGGCTTCTATAAAAACATATTGCAGCGAAATGGTAAAGTGTAGCACGTCCTGGCGAGTAGGCCGAATGATATCCTCCCAACTTGCTCCTGATGACATTTCTTTCAACTCAGATTCAACTTGAGCACACATGGCAACTTGTTCATCTGCACCAACAAACTCCAAACAACTGACACCAGGATTCGCAACGTCTTATAGAATATTCCATTCGCAGGGGTGAAAGTAAGCCGGAACACACCGGGACAACGTTCCGGTTAAAGATTTGGAGACGGGACGCTGTTCTGGTTTAAAATCATCAGCAAGATGGAAAAATAACAATTATTTTTCGTAAACATTGAAACAAACATCAATTTATTGAACAATGAAACGGCACGGAAAAAAAACTATGATAATTACGACTAGGATTTGTGGAAACTATTATTATTATGATTTTATGTGATGAAGTATGTAATTTTGTTATTTTTTATATTTTTGTGATTATTTAGAATGTAAAAGAAAATTATGATTTTGAATATTTTTATTTTGTACTCAACAAAATTTCGTTCCGGTATGACATTTTTATACTTTCTCCCCTGTCCATTCGTTAGGTGAAGTGGTATCGTCGTCAATTAGCGTCTTCATGTCCGTGTGCTTTTCTAAAACAGTTCTGTATACATTTTGACGATACGAATTCACATGAAACATCAAGCACACTACAAATTGTCGTTTCCAACTCTTTTTCAGCAACGCGAATCGCTTACACAAGAGAAACAACCACCTTGACCCAACAGCTGAAAAAACGTATAGTATTTGGGGAAGGGGAGTTGAACTTTTATAGTAGTTAAGATCTTGTAATTATGGGATGTACACCTGTTCAATCTTAGTAGAACATGCCTATTTTGAACCACCATTCAACTGTTAAAACAAAGAAGCCACTTGCAAAATGATGAGATCAATTTAAGTTTTTTATGATGAGAGTAGGTGCAAATGTATACTTGTCAACTTTCTCTTGGCTATGACTTCTCTGTTACTGATTGAAATTAACATTACAAACTCACTCTGTAACAGAATACAGAAATTTGTTTATTGAATCTTTTAGTTGTTGTTATAGTTATCATTGTCGATCGGGATTACTGAGCAACGTTACTCTTACAGCTCTAGCAGAGAAACCAAATCAAAATGGGAGGGAATCTTTGAAAGCTCAGGTTAAGTGAAACAATCTAATCAACAAGGGACTAAAAACAGTTCATAATTCATGTTAACCGACACTTGTGTTAACTGATAAAACATCCCAAAGATCATGTATATTTGCTGCTGGGAACTGAAATTTTGTTCATGCTATACGAGTGTTTGCTTTATTTGAATTAATTGAAGATTATTTAAAAGAAAAACATCTAAGGTGTGGCCTTTTGAAGACTTTCATAACTGAGAAAATACTGCCAAAATGTGTGGCATGCACCTAAAATTGACTTTCTTAATTTAAAATATATACACAGTAACAATACTTTCATTTAGGAATTTGTGCCAATTTGATTTTATATTTTAACATTTTTAAGAATTCAGCCCTATTAACACATTATGTATATTGAATTAGTAATATCACATATTACGGGTCATGGAGTATTAATAATATATTACAATATTATCCTTGTAAAAAATTGTTCCATAGGGTTATGTTGCACGCAACTTAAAAAAGCTCATGAGCCCCCACTGGTATTACCATAAAATTTAGTACATGTTTTCAATATCTTACCTATATTGTTTTATGAAACATGACCCAGCTATACTTGTCATTTTAGCTTCCATATACTGAAGAAATAGCACATTTAAATCAACCTATTTTGTAGCACCTTGGACTATGAACTTCCTTTGGCACCAAAAAATAAACAGTAGAAAGGTTAAATGAAGTGTTAAAAATTTAATTAAATATTTTATTTCAAGTTTATTTACCGTAGAATACAGAAACTAAATATAGTTCAATATTAATAAGTAATACATTATTGCACATTTAGTTAGATTCACTTAAATAATAATACTTACTTGCAATTTGAACAAGTGATGACTCTTATAAAATAGTATATTTGATTAAAAATAACTAATTGAATTTGAATTCAAAATAATTTAATCTAAATTAATTTACAATTAGTATATACATTTACATATTATGGATACATTGTTCTACATTATATATAAATATTATTAGGATAGGAATGATAGAAGAAGTTTTTACATGTGTATTGAAAATATATTTCATGAGGTTAGAGAACACTAAATATTTGTCATTTCCCTTATTCGGGTCAAGACTGAAAAATGCAAAAGTCAGAAGTGACATGCTAAAAGCCAATGATGGGTGGGTAGATACTTCAAAGTTAGAAGTCTCCAAACTTATGAAACCCATGTTCAACACTCTATCTATCCTAATCAATTATATAAATTGAGATACAAGTAAGGATGGAACATTGTCTAAATAATTAAAACAATTGGTGTGGGAAAGAAGAGAAGGAGACGTTATGGCTTACATGAAATTGAAGCTTGGTGTCACCATTGAGGGTAGGGTGAAAAGTTGAAAGTAAGCCACCTCCTCTCTCTTTTTTCCTATCAATGTCAAATTATATGAAGCAAGGAATGATAATGCTTCAAAGTCAAAACAATTAAATTGCTCCTAGGGGTTGAGTGGCATAGATGCAGGAAAATGTCAAGACAGCTCAGTGATACATTATTTTGTGGCTGTCACTCTGCTTAGACAACACTGTCTTGAAGATGGGAGCTAAGACTCTAGAAAATTTGACATTTTACTGCATCCATACCACTCAATGCTCACTATCTATTTAAGCTAAGACAACTGACGTCCCCTCTCTCTTTCCTATCCATAATTAAAATTAAGGAGACAAAGTCAAAATAATAAATTGATTTGGATAGAAGGTGAAACATTCTCAACACAATTGATATGGTATGATAGAGAGGGATAGGTAGTCTATGGATTACCTGAAATGGAGGACCAGTGTAACCATATTGTACAAGAAATTATTCAAATTTGCAAAGCTTCCTTCTGCTAGCACTTTGTGTGCGGTGGTGTAGTAGGCAGAATGATGTGCACAACTATCTCCAATAGAAGGAGGGGTAGCACTTCTGAAAATTTGAACTGTTTCTGCTTGATGTGGCACTACTAGTCCTAAAGTTCAGGTAGGTCAAATATTCTCTCTGTCCATATCAATTATAAATGTATATATAAGAATATATATACACTAAATACTGAGTTACATTGAAAATTAAATATTTGTTATGGTTTAACAAAAAACCTTCCTTGGCTTTATTAAATAATAATGTTTTAATTTTTAAAATAATCTTTGTGTTCCTATTACATCAATTTCAGCAACAATATCATTATGAAGTTTATAACACTAAAATAAATTGTAAAGAACTGATTGTAATATTCATACACATTTCTCTCTTTTTTTCTCATTTATGAAGTTATTTTGGTATTAACATTTTAATTTTATATTTAATTAGTTGTAGTGTGAAAGAACAGTGCAGTATGTAACATTAAAAGTAGACTTCTAATGTAAGTGGAAAATAATTTACATTTGATTTATATAAAAAGAGATAATATTGAAATTTATTACAATTTGTGTATCAGTTCAATTGGTACCAACACCAAGTGCCATGTAATAAATTACTTAATGAGTTTCTAGTAATTAGAAATGAATATTAAACCATTTTGTAAACTTAATTATGTATGCTATTGTTTGAGTATGCAGTTATGTTTTCTCTATTACTTGATATAACTATATCACTGTATGTAATATTTTTACTGGTTATATTCAGTTCCTTGTAATAAAATGTAGTTTGCTATAACATCAAAGAGACAGTGTAACGTTTCTTTCCACTTTACTTGGTGAAATTAAAATAATGGAAAAAAAAATTGTTGGTATTATAACTTCAAATATAAAGTTTTACCAACGTGGAAATACTGTATTAGTAGGACAAATTCACAAATATTGTTCACAAACTTACAGTAAAATTGTATTTAGGAAAGGAACACATTTAAAACATAAGAAAATTATCTCTTAATCAAATGAGTCAATTATTTTTTATTTAAAACTATTTCCTTAATGACATGTATGAATAGAATATGTACAAATACTTAAAAACAAATCAATTTAATTTATAAATAAAGTTTTAAGTTCTTCACCTCTTTGGATAGCTAAAAATTCTAATTATTCTACATTACTCTCTCTACTTTGAGCAATACATATAAAAAAGGTGTACTTACAATTAACATACTAAAAGTAAATACTTTTTTGTTAGAATAAACTCATATTTAAATTGAACTGAAGTTTGGAAATACCCATTGCCCATGAATGTTCTGAATAATAATGAAATTTTAAGTATAGAAACTGATAATTTCATGCAGGATGTTATTACCTGTAATTAGTATTGCTTAAAGACACATAAATCCCTGAAGTTCACCCACATTGCAAGTGAACAATTTTTTTTATCGATTTAGATAAATGTGGATTAATTACTGACCTCCAAAGAAAAAATGTTTGTAATCAAATATCAATTTATGGGGGCAATTTCTTCAAATCAACTATATGCAATATTAAAACATACCTTTTAAAACTATAAAATACTAAAGAGTGTTCTCGGTTCTAGTATAATGTAATACTACTCTTATATTATAATTTGGAAAATGTAAATTATTACAGTATTTGAGCATATACTAGTCAATATTGCTTTGACTTTGATAATGAGTCTTAAATAATCTAACACTATTTTTAATATACATTTATACAAGGTAGTGTGGTTCACAAAATACCATATACTTTTTTACCTTTACCTCCCACCCAACTCCCAAACTATCATTGAGTAGAGATTTCATAAGTACTAGCACCATTATTTGATAAATAAATAAATTTAATTTCTTCGATTCACAAATGTACCAATAACTAGTGTCACTGGCTTTAGTATCAGTGAGTGCTACAAAATTTAGCAAATTAAATAAATTAATAATTTTTAAAAGCATACTTTGGAATGTTGTCAAGTGATACAGTTACAAGTTCACAAATTTTATTCAAGACACTATAAAAGATAAAGCATTTTTCTACAATAGAAAATATTAGTTTTGTTTTGAAATTAATAAATTCATGAGCAATAAATCTGTTAATGTTTTATTTAAAAACTAACACCATCATGGTTATAGAGAGCCAGATATGGGATAACTAAACACAAACAGTTCTATTTTTGCATAAATGATTGAAGGAAAAAAGGTGGAATGATGTCAATGAATAATGATGTAGTACAAGATTTAAATAAGTCGACAGTATTTTCTTGTTCAGCAAGACATGTCAGAAAGTTGGAAGGAAATTCAACTGTTGTTGACTGTTGTTAATTAAGTCCAACAAGACTTTGGAATTATTTAGCTGAATTAATATTTGTACATGCATTGGTACATAAATGGGTTAGTTTTCCTATCATTTAATGAGGGAACATATTTTTATATCATGGCAAGACAATAATATAAAGCCCAATAATAAATTAAGATATTTACAAAGCTTTCTCCTGGCCTTGTATATCATTGTAAAAGTTCATTTTGATTGAATTATAATTAGGTGAAAACATATTTTGATAACAGTGAAACACGTATCAGTCTAATTTTTGGTTAGGAATCATCTCCTTCCAAACTACATATTTCAGAAATGTTCTGGGAATGTAAGATCTTAAATTAATAAATACTTACATTGTCTTAAATAGTTCATGAACAGTTTTCATCACTAAAATGATTCCAACATTGCACTAAGTATTATGTCATTATAAATGTTGACAGCACATTTATGAACTGAAAATTTCAGGCAGGTGTCATCCATCATTAGAAGGAGTAACAGTTGCTGTCTGTAATCTTGGCCTTAATAGCTTAAGAGACATCCAACTGGATGCACCATTTCCTACAGGTGCTCCATTAGCTTGTTGTTGCTGTTGCTGCTGTTGAGCCAATTGCAGTGCTTCTCTTTGCAATTGGTATCTGTATAATAAAGATCCACAAACAAGTGCAGAAACAAGTGCTGAAATAGCCACAAGAACAAACAGTGCACTGAATCCAGGCACAGGCAGGCAAATTCCATACACTACTTCTTCTCGAATACGACCTTGAAACACTGTCACTGCTTCAGGCCTTGAATCAGGAGTGAATGCTAGATCAACTTCTGAAATGACTTCATAAAGTCCACTGACACCCACATCTGCACTTCTTACTTGCCTATCTGATACTACTACTGAACGAAGTCGACGTTTTGCCCTAGGAGATGAAGCATCTAAATTTCGTGGTCCATGAGGAAAGTGGTCTTGCCCATCCCTATGTCCTGGTCGAGGTTGTTCCTGAATAATGTAAATGAATTTTAATGTTACAAATTTTCTTACAAAATGCTGCACAATATTTAAAATTATAAAACTGTATATTGTTAATTTTATTAGTATAAACTAAATTCATTGCTAATAAACCATATGTATAGGTAAATACTGTAATTATATTTACTGTCTTACTACATTAAAAATAAGGCTTATGGAACTAAAGGAAGTATTATATTAATAAAAGAGTTATTATTTTAAGAAAAGGAAATATTCTAAACTCACAAAAAACAGTGATTTTGTTATTTTATGTTTTATAATAATACACTTCAGAACTGTAAGCCCAAATTTTTATGTCTGTCTTATAACCTCCAGGTGGCAGATGACAAAACCTACAAATCTGTCTATTCCAAACCCAACCCTGCCATTACCAAAATAAGTAGACAATTATGTTCGGAACCACAGCCCCCTTAAAAAATTATCCTCTGCTTCAATCCAGCTCCTCACCCCATAAAACCCTAGAACACCCACATTCTACCTGCTCCTAAAGATCAACACACCTGGGGTCTCTGGTTGCCTAATTGTTGCTGGTTACAAATCACCCACTGAGAGAATTTCCGCTTTGGTGGATGACTCCCTCTAGCCAATAGTGGAAAAAATCCCATCTTTCATTAAAGACACAAACCATTTTCTTCATCGCCTTCATTAATTAGCAAAACCACTTCCACAAGACACACTATGGTTGCTGCAGATGATGTCCCCCTATACGCCAACATTCCCCATATTAGTGGCCTGTCAGCAGTTACCATCATATAAGTGGCACTGCCATGGGCACTCGGAGGCCCCTCCTATGTCAACCTGGCTCTGGGGGCAACTGGAACAGCAACATCTAAATTCCTTCCCACTCAAACCATTAACCTGGTTAAGATTCATAGATAAAATTTTCATGCTATGGAACCACAGACCAGATGCCTTCACCATCTTTATAAAGACCTCAACACTAAATTCCCTGTTAAGTTGACTTTCAACTAGCTACCTGCCAACTTCAGCTTCCTGGATGTGCACATACACCTCTGTCCACATAAAATCCACTAACACCCTGAAGTACTTCTACTTTTCCAGTTTCCACTCTCAACTTGTCAAATGCTCTCTTCCCTACAGCCTAGTCCTTAGGGGAGCTTGCATCTATTCCACTTGGGTCAGCCTGGCGTCCTATATTAGTATGCCACTGGGAGTGTGGAAATGTACAGAAAGAGGGCAGTTTACCTGGAGCCATGCTAGAAGGAGGTTGAAGGAAGAGGCAAACGGTGATCAAACCAATGGCTGCCAGAATGGCAAACAGTACACTAAATTAAATCATAAAGCATACATTGAGAAGGAAGTAGGAGTGGAGAACATATCAAACAAGGAGTGATAACAGAACTCAAATCATGCCCTGAAGAAACTTAATTACCAGTGCTCTTTTAATAAAGCTTATTGTTATGGTTATTTTTGGTAATTCTTATTCAACAAAATTACCTGGCGCTCAATCAATAAAAACTTGTAAGTTAATCGCTGGAAGAGTTCAGATGAGGCAAGCCAGAGCAGCACATAATTTGTCAAAATATCCTCATTTTCATTATAATATATATTAAATGATTTTCTGGGTTGAAACACAAGCAATGTTGATTTTAGGAAGAAATGTTTTCTAATTATTTACTAATTGTCTGCTCAATTAGCGTACTCAACTTTACAATGTATTATGTCAGTTACAAATATATATTTCAATGTCAATGTCTTATGAATAATTTGATTAATTAATGTATAATACTTCATTTAACTTGATGTACTGAAGATCTTTGTAAATTACAAAATGAAATTACTAAATCACATTATTTTCTCTCATTTGAAAGATGTTTTTACTTAATAGACAATTTTTTCTTATTCACAAAATGCTTCACATGTGATGTTTAAATAGATTATTCTATCCAACTATATAAGTCACTTCATAAATAAAAATTAAATAATCTAAGATTTCAGTGTATATACTGCACAAGTAGTTCTTGGATTTTCATCTGTGATAGTGAAACCTTAAACTACTTCACTTGAGAAAGATGGCAGTTTGTGCATTCAAAACATTGTGACTGTTTTCACTGGTTTTGATGGAGACCCAAGAACATACATGTCCAAAATTAGACAAATTTGCAAACCTGAAATGGTTGCCGTGGTAGAGCATCTTGTTTATTACTTGTTTCCGTTTCTGTTTTCGAAGGGTTTTCTACAGATGCAGGATTTTCATCAGAGAAAGATACTCCAGCAGCCTCACTACCTTCTGGTACCAGTTCATCATAAATTAATAAGTCAGGTGGAGATTGTGGAGTATCCTGTCTGTCCAAACTTGACCCTTGTTGGCAATGTTCTAGGCAGCCATGACGGCAAATCTCCACTTTACACTTAATGTGTACACTTAGAGCATCAGGGAACTTAAATGCATGAAAAAAAGCATAGGTAATTACTGAAGCTCGCTCATCAGCTGTTCGAGCCTTCAGAAACCGAGAAATCATCTTTGGTCTGAGAACACAGCCGTGCTCATCAGACAATTGTATAACATGACCTGCTCCATCGGATGCTACACAGGATTTAACCCGCATATCAAATTCTCCTGCAATTAAAACAACAAAATTATATATTGAAATTATATATAGAATGAAAACATGTGAGCACAATAAATGCAATGGAAATCTACAATGTTAATATCTATGTGTGTACACTTTTTAAAACATTGTCGCTTAAAATAGCTTCAGCATTGCAAATGAAGGCTGGCATAGCCCTGAACTAACTTTTAATAGTATATGATATTAATAATCAAATTGCATGTAATTTGTTATTCAGAATTATTTACCAGTGAGACGACCAAATTAATATTCTTCATATGGATATAAATGTGTGGTCTTTGACAGTCAATATCTTTCCTAAATATCTTTAATGATTTGTTTTTGAATTATCAAAAATTTGTGCATGGAATACAATATTTGTATTATCTAACAAAGTGATAATTCATTAAATTTATTAGTTGTGTATCTAGCCTGTACACATTATTTGTTAACTTTTGTCCATTAAAATATTGTTTGGAACAGTAGCTAAATCAACTAAAGCAAAGAACAGTTGTATATTCACCTCTATAATCATTGATAGCAACAACTAGTGTCAGTGTTGAACCAAGTGGCACAATACCACTCACAGGAGGAGCCCATGGCCCTTTCCCATGTTGTATTTCCATCCAGCAATCAACATTATCTCCTGTAACAGTATGATTTGTACTTTGAAACATTTGTAATCAAAAATTTGTGTACAATGAATTTCAGAGCCTCTTTAAAATATCTGGCTGTACTTTATTTATATAAATGATAACTACACAGCTATCTATAATCAGCTCTACTAGTAACTACTTAATAAAATAACGCAAAATATTTCTTCAGCTTTAATTGTCATCTATACATGATGAGGAATTAAATTGCTCATTGAATTTTTACAATGTAAAGTACAAATCTATTACATTTTAAATTGTGGACAAATATTATTCCTGAAAGTTGAATATATTGTTGATAAGATGTAAGTAAATGATAAATTAATATTCTATTTTCTAATTATGTTGACCATATCACATTAGGACCAAAACAATACAAAATGTGTTCCACTTCTAATTCTTGACAAACTATTTATGCTAAAATGTTAAAATTTATGTAAATCAACAATCAATTCTAGTCCAGAAAATATTATTTACATATCTTATAAGTAATGAATAAATTGGGAAAAAGAAAATGAAGAAGAAGATAATTTTTTTAAAAAATTCTTAATAATAATATAAACGATAACTTCTAAAACAGCATTTAAATCAGAACATAGCAAATAATATAAATGTTTGGGGGCTTTCTACAGATACATTAAGGGACGCAAAACGGAAATGATCGCCACCCCTAAGGAAGGTAGAAAACAAAATCATTATACAACACGAAGAAAAGGCAGACAGATTTGCTACTTATTGTGGAACAGTTTTCGGCGAAAAGACATCAGTACGTACGTTGAAAGACACAAACCAAATCATACTTTCACATTAAAAATTAAAACTAACATGCAACTATGACGCAATATACAGAAAATTACTAGTTGGTATATTCAGACAAGTGATTTAGTTCGCATGAAAAGCCATGATTACGTATCTAAATAACCTAATTAAATTCGGACAACAATACTGACGTTCCATACACTGTACATATCGGAGGAAACTTTAAACTGCAGACCGTAAAATATAACCTCGGCAGTGTGCAAACGCTCGATAGTTCAGGATTTGCGAAAAAAAATTAGGAAGAGAATATGTGGATATATCATGAACAACTTGGATTTAGACCGGATTATTCGTGCGACAGTCAATTAGCAACGGGCATGTTGGGATCTTGCGGACGTTATTGCTGAAGAAGAAAGAATTGACGCGGTAGTCACAGTTTTCTGGAAGTAGTACCACCAATATTTTTAAGCTAACTTAAAAGAATCGAGACACAATTGAATGGGTAAGATAACTTTAGAACAATCGCGTACTTAGGGTCCGTGAAAATGAAGAACTATCAGTTAATTTGAAAATTATATCTGGTGTACTATAGGAAAATGTAATTGGTACAATAATGTTCTTAGCTTTTATGACCTAACGACGGGAGTAGGTTAATTTGTTCGCGGACGATTGCATTATTTACAAAATTGAAAAGAATGTAGGCCTTGAGGATGAAGTCGCTCATCAAACTAACTTAAACATGTTATATTGATCGATAGAACTAAAGAATGTAGAGGAAGAAGTCGCTCTTCAAACAGATTTAGACAAAATATATCCATGGACAGACATAAATAAGATGAAAATAAATCTAACTAAATTGAGTAAACCAATTATTCTTCTTATTATTATTTATTACTTTCATTCAAAAGAAAAATGCTATCATCGCATAGTATAAAATAAACGAAAAAAATATCGACGTAACTTGTAGTAGTAATTTAAGCCAGGGCGAGCACGTAAACTTCATAAATAGAGTAGTTTAAAAATGGACTTGGGTTTTGGGTACCTCTCAAATTTTGTGACGGTACGATACTAAATGACCACTAAGTGAAAGAATGAAGGCTAAACTTAGTGTACTCTATAAGGACTACACGAACGAACAGGCTTGCAATAAACGACATACAAAGATGCGATCCAGTCTCTAAACATGATGGATAAATCTCATTTCAGGAGTATAAGGACATTCAGAGACAAAATATCTTAGCAGTCGTTGTGCAAACCCTTGAATGTAAACATGTATGAAATTTCATCACCGTAAATAGAAACCATTTCTATTTGCTCTGCGATTTTTTAAGAAGCGTCTGCGTCATTTTAAAATATTTTACCGTATGTACATTTATTTGATATATTTGCAATCATGTTATATTATATATTTTTATTACGTGAAATATATTTTTATTTCATAATTACAGAAATGGTCACTCAATCAAACATTCATTAAAAGATTACCATTAATTTTAATAATACGTTTCACGAATTTCCTCCCGTAACCATAATTTTTCCGTGGTTAAGTTAAATAAAGATATTCAAAGAACTGATTTAACATTGTATCATAAGATAGGTTGAGTCAAATTTGTCGAACTTATTTGAATTATAAATGGTAATTCTATTTTTAATAACATATTATTAAAATATATTTCTGACAAATTTGTCTGCTTTTTAATCCACATGATAGTCATGAATCAGAAATATTCCATGCACTCATAAAATGAAGAATGATTTATTTATACATAATTGAAGTATACAAGTGCGACAACGCCGTGCATAGTAATGAATTTCAGTAATTTCTTGCCAGCCAAAGCTTACGATGTCGACTCACGTTATAATGATCTATTTACTAGAAGTAATGCATCGTAAACGTTTCCAGACAGAAGCTCACCCCTGAAGTCGAGTTGTATGACGTCCAGGTCTGCGATGACCATCGGCGGCTTAGATGCAGTCTTCTCGTAGTCGTTGAACCACTCGCAGCGCAGTCGCTTGGCCTCGTCCCACACCTCGAGGAGGTCTTTATCGTACTGGACGACCACCGTGTTCTCGTAGAACTGTCCGTGTAGATCGGGCTTGGTGCCGCAGCGAGCATACGCGATGCGGAACGAGAAGAACGTCTTCCCTGTCGAGGGCGGAACGTACACACATCGTGGGTCCGCGTATTGGCCCTTGGAGGACACGATACCCTCGAAGGGATGCGTGAACGCCAGGTGAACGTCCATGTGGTCCTTGCCGCACATCACCTCCAGAGACTGGATGGCGGGCATGCCCTCGGGCCGCTCCAAGGGCCATATGTCCGAGCCCAGCGTTCGTGCCTGAAAACCGGATAAATCAAAACATTATTGCTTCTTCACAATAAAACCCCTATAGTAAAAGTATTTTGTTTCAAATTATCGTGAAATTTATATATTGTTCTTTTTTCAATTCCGAAAGATTGACAAAGATGCCCCTCAAATTGAAAAGGTCATTCAATGTACAGAAACAATACCCAATTCCGCTATAAACGTATAGATATAATTAAATCATAATATTGTAATTATAATAAAGTTATAATTAGTTATTTTATAATAAATACTATCAAATTAATGTTGTTTGTTGATGTAAAAGTTGACGTCTGAGGTACATAATAGCAACGGATACAACCTTTTTTAACGGACATACCTTAAAAACCATAGAGAACGAGTTAAATTTTTTTGGATAAGCCGACGTTTCGAAGCGAGCTTAGCATCTTTTTCAAATGGCTTCTAAAAGGAAACTGACCATCTTTGGCAGAATATATTTTGTGTTGTCCTGTTTCCAATATTGTCAATTTGACTTTAAGAGCCAATTGAAAAAGAATTCTAAACTCGTATCGAAATGCCGGCCTATCTATTTTTTTTAAATAGTTCGTTCTGTTGTTTGTTGGTTTTTTTAGTTCTTTCTAGTCATGACCATTACATTATTTGGATACAAACATAAAGTAAAAAGTAGTACCGTTCTACACCATTGAATAAAGTTTTTAAGATTCAAGTTATTTCGTTCACGTAAGCTATTTATCGGTAGGTAAAGTACTTATAAGGCATTCGTATAACAAACTGTCTCTCCAACTCGCAGTTGTATTTCGGAATATTCAATAATACTACGTTCGTTAATATGCTGCAACTACAAGAATTGATTGGGCGCTGCGGGAGTTTTCTCGCAGGCGCTTCAGCCCAGAGTGACTGCGGGGCTCACCTGATCATGTCGGGAATGCCTCGCACTCTCTCTGGGTACTTTTTATCAAAGTTCTCACATGCCGAGACACCTTCACCTATTTTAGGAGGTATATGTACCGGGGTCAAAGACCTTGGGCATATGGCAAGAGCTGTCCCCTGATCCCATTGGATCAGTCGGCCAACTGCCTCCTGAAACTGGTGGAGACACGGAGAAAGGAATGCTGCGTCCCCACAGCAAACTCGTCTCCCGTCATTCGGAAGGGCGTAAGGATAGTACCCAATGCCCGACCTACCTGATGCAGGTTTTCTAGGGTTTTCCCTGCATCTCTTTAGGTGAAACACCGGGTAGGATCCTTAAACCATAGCCCGGGGACCCTAGTTAACCCTTGGCTACCTTGCTCTACCCTCCGCATCCCCCTTTTCAATTCCCTTCCTATGCTATTAAAGGGGAGTTGCCTGTTTCAGGATCACCCTCATGTAGCCTGTTACCCCCCCAAAAAAGCTGCAACTACAGATAAGTAAGAAGAGAGTTAAAAGAAAATAGGGTAATAAGCCAGCTGTCTCCAAAGCTTGTCGACGCACGGAGAAGGGAATGCTGTGACCCCACAGCAAATTCTCGGAAGGGGTGGAACCAGAACCAAATGGGTCGACCAATCTTATGTAAATTTCCTAGGGTTTACACTGCATCTCTTTTAGGTGAATACCAGATAGGATCCTCAAAGTATAACTCGGGAGCCTTAGTTTACTCTTGGCTACATTCTCCTTTATCATTAAGTGGATCAATCTTTTGTAGGTGTGCGAAAGTGGTAGAGAGAATATCAAAAAGTCATACCGGTAATATATCGGGAGAAACAACTGGTTAGTAAAGAAGTGAGAATAACCCAAGGAAACAAATAAAAAATTTATTAGTAATACAACAAAAAGTGGACTTGATGAGGATCGGCTGAATTTAATACGTACTATAAAATTGACGATGTGGCTGTTGGAGAGGTAGTCATGGTTTAATATTGACGCATTACTTGCTAATTCGAGAAGCTGTTTAATTCGTTCAATTCATCGCAGAGCGTAGGAATTTTTCATATGCATATGATTGTTTATAACAGATTCTACACTCCCCTCTACAAAAATAACTTACTCAGTGATTGTCAGTTCGGTTTTAGTAACGGTTATTCTACATAAAAAGCTATCTACACTCTAATTCACAAAATTATAGAATAATTAAATGCAAAGCGATATCCTTTAGTAATTTTCTGTGTTTTGTCTAAAGCTTTTGATTGTGTAGACCATGATATTCTCTTAGAAAAAATAAAATGCTATGGAATAACAGAAATGCATTTTTCTTGGTTTCAATCGTATTTAGCAAACAGGAAACAGAGAGTAGTATTGAAACATCCATTAACAGGTGAAAAGTTTAATTCTGAATGGGTATTCTATAGGGTAGAATGTTACATCCTATATTATTTTTAATCTACATAAATGATCTACGCAAAATATTAGACACATTTTAAAAAGCTGTACTGTTTGCAGATGATTTCTATTGGTCAAATGAATTATGCTTTTAAATGTATTACATCTTTAAGGAAGAATGATTTTGCTTCAGTACATTATAGACTTTCAATTCTAACGATAGTTTTCTACTAACGATATAATAAAATTAATTTATTGTAATGTGACGATAATTTGGTATATATATATGTTTTTGTAACATACTTGTTGGTATTGAATAGGAATGTATTCTATGGTAGAAAATTATGACCAGTATTAGCTCTAAAATTAATGAGGAGCTTACTTTTAAAACGTATATAGACATGGGTTTATTTTTCCTTTATATACTTACTTTTTCCTAGTTTGTAACACTGTTGGAATATACAATTTTCAATAGCCAATCGTTTTTAACAATTAATTAAAAGACTATTATGCTTTTCCTGTACTTTTTATTGTCAACTACCCTAAGGGTTCCGACCATTGATGAAGTATTTTCAAGGAACCCTGATGGGATAAATAAAGCAGGTACGGCATTCATACTCTGTAGTTTGCATGTCTAAATAACTCTTTACAAGTTAGAGGACTTAAAACTTTGCAGATAATATATTTCGGAGAATTTGTAGCAACAAACCTGGAGCCAAAGTGAAAAACGCCAAAAATAAGCTTTTTTAGAGGGACACCAGATATCGTTTTCTAGTTGATACCATTAGAAAGATGAGAATTTTTGTAATAGAAAACTTGTCTTCATTTTTGGTGTATCGACGGATAAAGTCTCAAATTTCGGGTCAAAGTCAACTGTACCACGCTGTCGACAAATATCGCCTCATCACTGGAATAACGAGCATTTCACTTTCTTAAGTGCATGACTTACATATGAAGTAAAAGTAAATTTCTTTGGATCAATCACCTATTTATTGTTATTTTCAGGAGTTCACCAGAAGCCAAAGTATTCCTTCCTAGAGGCGCGATTTCTTTTTCAGTACTGCAACATTAAATGACCTGCTTTGAATTTCGTAACACGATGAGTACGAGTAAGAATACACACAAAGTTTCTTGCGTGCTTTGCCTCTACCAATCAAAGATTAGTAACTCCATGGGCGCGAGTCAGACAAGACCTGCCATTCGTGGGTTTCTTTGCTTTCAGGTTCCCAAACCTGAAAAGTTTGTATAAATTTATTATAATTAAGTTTTTTGGTATTTGGTATATTTATGCATCGCAAACCGTATTAAAGCAAGTTCAGAAAAATCACAGCCGCCTCTGTGGTCTAGTGGACTCACATTACAGAGGTCCTATGTTCGATTCCTGGCTGTTGTGTGTGTTTACAAGTGCACTTACTGAGTTACCCGACAGAGAAAACGAAAATTAAATACATAAACAGCAAAAGATCTCGTTGGTTGGTGCGACTATACGCTTGAATTAAAAAAAAATATCACAAATTGCTGTTTTATCGCCTCAAATTTTTTTGTTAATGTCTTAGTCAAACAACGTGGTAAATTATAATGTCCATCCTTAGACGTTGCAGCTGGACGCGGAATAACAGAAAGAATGTGCTGTTCTGGAAACCAACAAATTTCCTGTTTTGAAGGACAGTAATATGATGTTGCCACGCTCTTCAAGTAATGGCTCTGATGTGTGCCAATATAATTATGACTAGATACTGCGCTAATTATGGTCACCATTTACCATATTGTATATCTTTAATACATCATAAAAACTAGAAATTTGATCATAATCTGAAATGGTCGCGCTGGGATTGTTCCTTAAATTAGGCCAGTTGGTCTAGAAAGACCCACGAGCCATTTCAAAGACTTATTCAGAATAGATCTGTTTTGCAATCATTGCAAATAAGAACAAGATTTAGGTTTGATGGTACTCAACATATTTTAGTCATATTGTTTAGAACGTACTAGCTGATATGTACAATGATATAGTTATAAATAGCGGAGGAATGTTCCATGACCTTTGGTTATTTAGCCTAAAACAAATACTTTATTAATGCCTCCAAGTATATTGAAACGTTTCAAACCCGCTTGTTGGGGTAAGTAATCCGACAAGTGGATGGATAAATAGAAGCACATGGAGACCAATTTGAACATTTCTTACAGTTTCTGAGTTTATCACATTGACAACGCTTGATAATAAGTTGTAACATTTGCGTTATTATAACTTAAAATATAATGACTACAAAATATTTTTCCTTTTTGTGTGTTTAGGAACCCGCCTCCAAAGTTTGTAAAAGAATTATTGCAGCACCGTGTATTGAGAGCGGATAGGTTCATAGGGCGGAAAGTGATCGTATTGGAATATACAATGTTCTCGAACTGGTTTCAATAGATTTTTTCTCTCTTGTCTATACAGGAAAATAGGCAAGGGAAGCTCGCGAGGATGTCCATAACCGATGACAGAGAGTGAATCCGTTAACATAAAAAAGATTGAATAGTGGTTCTAGTATTCCTGTAGAAATTACTTAATAAGGTAATTCGGTGACTATATCATTGCAGGAACGGGTTTAATTATAAGAATTGTAATTCTGGCAAAGAGATCAGAGATCGTAAGCAATAGGAAATTCTCGTTTTCTGTGGAGACAATTACGCTCTGTTTCGTAAATACCACGTTTTGTTACGTCGCATTAATTTAATTTTATTAAAGTTATTCTTTTCAATTTATAATTTGGCTCCATCAATCAGTTTGTATTTTTCGGTTACATTTATTTTTCACACAACTGTACCAGTTGCCTGCTTTGTGAAGATCGAGGAATGCAGATATATAAAAAATTATATTTTTCAATTTTTTTTAAACATTTGATTGCAATTCACAAATATATTTAAATATTTATATATAATTTTAAAAATTATTCTCAATACTTTCTTTTGGCTACTTAATATATATTTTTTAAAAATTCACATTAATTTTAATTGAATTATTCATCTGGTATAATGCGAGGGTCAGTTTGTGCCTTTCATACATAATATGACAACAAAAGTGCCGGAAACAGTGGAGTTCAAATTTTTCCTCGAGAAGGGAAACAGTCGGCCATTGTCATAATTTCTTTAAAAATTCAAACCTTTAATCTACATGAAACACAGTTAAGTGTTCCTGAACATTATATTAAGTCACAATGAATTTGTACAGTAAACAGTGACACATCGATTAGTAACGAAGGTTGAATACTTCTGAAGAATGCTGTGCTGAATCGAAAAAAAATTGTGTAGTGTTATATGTCTTTTAATCCATAAGTCAAAAAATGACTAAATGTCACTCATTATGACAGATTGTAAGTTATAAATAATTTTTAAAAAATATGTTTGGTTATGAAAAGCAATTACAGATACCGATACTATTGAATATCACGGTGTAAAGAACGTAATTAATTTGAAAAATTGGGTAATGTAACTTAAAATAAATAGATTTCTTACGATTTGGTTATGCATGACGAAAAAATCTTAATATTGAACCAGCCATGGCATAAATGTGGAATTATTTATTATTTGTTTTAAAAATATTGAATTAAAAGTAAATGATAATTATTTTGTATGTGTTGCAATCGTATATAGTAAAACTCTAGTGAGTATAAAGTGATTCTGTTTGTTTTCACATTTAAAAAGAAAGAGAAAAAGTTTCAATAAAAAGTCATAAAATATTGGCATTTAATTGTAAATATTTCGAGGTAATAATTTATCTTTCGTCTCTTACAATACAGATCCTTATTTGCTTCGGTGAACTCAAATCCGTTTTATATATATATATATATATATATATATATATATATTATATGTCGTTCTTTGTGAATGCTGTGTTATGTTATAAACTAAATTTATTGCTCGGTATCAGTAAATTAAATTTTCCATACACATTGTGTACGGTGGCAACCAACGTATTTTATTGTGAGTTATGATGGAATCTACCAACTGAAGAAAAATTTCACGCCTCTGAGAACTCGCGCGGATTTTGCCGACAACTCTAAATAATTTACCTCCAAATAATTAATAGAGTTTGTTATAATATATATCGTGGACTATGGTCGGTGTCGTCCAATTAGGGGTAGTTAATTCTCACATTTACATGCTCTTATCGGTTAAAATGTTCACTGCCGCTATTTGTTTCTTGATGTGTGGAGGATCCAATGTGATGGCTTCCATCAGCCAACCTCTCGTGTGGTTATGAATTTTAGTGTCTGTTTGGTGTTCAACACGACGCTGATCAACGGTCCGCAGGTTTGCCCGATATATTCCTGACCACAGTTTCAAGTGATCTTGTAAATGTAGGTAGTTTCTAGTTTAATATCGTCTTTAACCGAGCTCAATATTCATTAAAAATTTGTTTGTGACCGGAAAAAGTGTTTTAAAGTCACGTTTGGCGAGAACACTTCCAATTCTTCCCGTTGTGCGGTCAGAAAAGTGACTGTCTTATGTCACAATCAGTGTCGATTCATTATTTTCATTTTTCTACATTATTCGTCTTTCGGAATGCCAAAAAGGTATTTTGCGCTTCAGTGTACCCATTCATCGGGAATATTCTTTGAGATTCATTTCTCGGAGCACCAGTCGCCTGATAAAAACGTCGTTGATAATCGCAGTAACGTTTTGTTGTAATAAAAAATTGAATCGATACACTGAGAAAAGGCCTACGTTATCGCGACTCGAAAACTTACAGATAACGGTCAAAGAAGTGAGGCGGGAATTAAAATATTAAAAAACAAGAAACTGCGCGGAACAGATAACATTTCCACACAAATAATTAAAATCTGTGGGGAGGCAAATATTCTCTACTTCCTGAGGCTATTTAATTTATCCATAAATAAGCCAACACTAATAATAAATTGGAAAACAGTGATTACTGTATCAATATTCATATTGGACTATAAAACGGACATATGAAATTATACACCTATTAGTCTAATTTCAGTACCGTGTAAAATAATGGAGCACCTGATTCAAGATGCACTTGAATCTAATGATCGGTTCCTTCAAAACCATAAAGGATTATGATCGGGATTCTCTTGTGAAACTCAAGTAATAAATCTATTTCAAGATTTAAAGTGACAAAATTAATACTGGGAGTGGAATAGACGCTATTGTAAATGACTTTTCATGTAGTTCCTCGCGACATTTTTGTTCATAAGTAGGATTTGACGAGTGTTGACAAAAGATAAGTAATATTCATAACAGACTTGCCAAATACTTTAATTCAAAATGTCTGATTTATTGCATATGACTGTGTAATCTAAAGGGAAATGATGAGCTAGACGTCGATACCCTCCAAAATGACTTGGATACACATGGGAAGAGCGAAATAAAATAAATATTACCGACAAGTAAGGCGACCAGATTTACTAAAATATGCCTTAAAATAAAAAACTGAAGGTGAATTAGTGGTTCAGGAGACAAAGTGCAAATATATAGGCGTTTATTTTAACAGTAAAATGGGACGGGAAAAGCATGTAAATAATGCTACAAGGAAGGCATGGAATAATTTGCAAACTATGAGAAAGGGATTGAAAAGTCAAATAAATGCTTATATATTATTAGTATGGCCAGTAATGAAATATGGCACAGCTATCTAGGATCCGTATATAGAAATCAGAAAGAATCCTTAGTAGTAGATGGATATTTGTAAATCATCATTCCTAAATAGAACAATGAATGATTGGAACAATTTACCTGCAAGAGTTTATAGAGAAAGTTGTTTGGCAGTAAGGAAATTTAGACGGTATTTAAACCCTCTCTTGTGAATACAGGGTAGTGCAGTGTTATGAAGTTAGAATGTTCCATTCACAAGCCAGGAAGAATGTAGGGACAAGAGAAGCAATATTGAGTCTGCCTCTAATTTTCGAAGACAGGATAAGAAAAAACAGGCATTTATAAACATAGAAAAAGCCTTTGATAATCTAACGTGGAACACATTAATAAGGATTTTGAAGAGAACAGGAATCATATACAGTGAAAGAAGTTATCCAGAAGACAGTCAGTAGGAATTATAATTAAAGGGCAAGAAAAAAGTAGAAATCAAGAAAGGAATTAAACTATTATATAGAACAGGCAATGAAGAAAGTTTAAAAGGAATCATACTGCAACGAAACGAAATAAAACCCCTACGGTTTGCTGATGATATAGTAACAAATGGCATGAATGTTATCCTGGAGGGTGAGTTCAACACGAGGTTTAATAAAGGGAAAACCAATGTAATGGAGTGTAGTATGGGAAATAGTGTTACATTGGAAAGGGATATTTTGAAGGAATTTAAGGAATTCTGCTACTTGGGCAGATAAGAACTAGGAATGGCAGAAGTATAGTAGACATAAAGAGTAGGATAGCACAGGCAAAGAAGGTTTTCACAAAAAAGAGGGATTTACTTACAGCTAATATAATATGAATGAATAGTATGAATATAAAGAAATTATTATTAAAAATGTTTATATAGTGTGTGGCGTTATATGAGTGCGAAACGTGGACGATAGGGGTTGCGGAAAGGAAAAGAATAGAAAATTACGAAATATGGTGCTGCAGAAGAATGCTGAAACTCAGATGGGCGGATAGAGTAACTAAGCAGAATAGGGGAAAAGAGAACAATTTGGATGAGTTTAATACAGAGAAGGGATAGATTAGTGAGCCACGTTTTGAGACGGAATTGTGTGAGATAAGAACAGAAGAGGGAGACCAAAGCTGGAATTTTGTAAGCAAATTAGGGAGGAAATGGTAGTTATGTAGAAATGAAAAGGCTTGCGCAGAATAAGTTAGCATGGAGGGAATCTGAGGACTGATAACTACAGCAACAACAAGTAATAATTCAAGTCAATTGTTATTTTAGCAGCTAACTTTTTTGTGTATAATTATTTCAGGCCAGTTATATATTATTATTGTATTAGTGTTAAATTAACCAATACAGTCTTCATGATAACACTTATATTTTGTAGTTGGAATCTTTCGAATTATTGTGTCATTTTCAATCAGTTAAAATTATGTGTATATATTAAAAAAATCGACACCTTGTCTATTATTGTAACTTGATGTCTGTCACCGGGAAAATTACCCAATTGTAGTCTAAATAAATTCATGCATACATATGATTTTTAATGATCCACATAATGTTTTTATCATCGGTTTGGTGTGACTTACCGCGAACGTGAGGAGCCAGCCGAACAGTGTCCATAGCGGCGCCCTGCTGTACATCGTAGACACCTCCGTCCGCTTTCCCCTGCAAGCAGAGCTCAGTTAGACGGTCTGCAGCACACACACGCACCGCGAATTGCATACACTACATTAAAATCACTTCTTATGACAGATGCCGATTATAACAAAAAGTTATCATTACGTAGTTTCCTTCTTAACCAATACGCTTTGACGATCGCTTTTCCAGACCTTTCATTCATTCCGTTTAGAATTTTTTCCTCAACGCTTCTACATTAGACGAGCAAAAAATTTATTTGTAACAGCAAATAATCACTAAGTGAAACCTGATGAATGTAATACACGTGTCAACTATTGGGGAAGACGTGAGGGCGGCTGGAAAATAACTTTCTTTCTTGGCTTCATTCAGTAGTTATGCGTAATATACTCAAGATTGTTTTGCTTCTTTCCAGATGGTATATCATGTCAAAATACAGTGGAAATTTCGCTTCATAACTTCTTCGGACCAGGCCTGTCTGTTTCCACTGTTACGTTGACTCAGGGATGTAATAATGAATGAATGACTTGTTAAAAGGAATGAAACGTTGAAATAACTCGGCCCATTTCCTATTAGACAGATTCGAACTCTGCCAAGATATGTTTACACGTTAAGATTCAGGCAAAAATCGCGCTGACTACTTCTTTATAACCAAATGTTTTTGGACGAGATCTATCAATATGTATTTACAATGTTAGCAAGCTTTGTATGGGATCTTTAGAAACTGTAATGCCGGTTTCTAGGCGTTTTGAACGCTCATAATTTCATGGAGCTTTGACCGCTAACATTTTTTAATGTTCAACACCATGGTGACGATTTCTTTAATGCTGGATCTAATTCATTTTTCATTAAGACGTATTTTATAACTCTTCGTTGAAGCACTAAATTTATTCAGTGGCCAGTGCAAGATACAAAACCATTCGTCAAAAACATCAGTAAATTCAAGAAACATAAGTCTAAAACCCGAATAATTGTTCATTCGAGAAGTTGGACACAAAGAGACTTGGAATAGGGACTGTACACCTATAGCAGTTATAGATGTATAGATAAATAGGAGACACTGCAGATTGATAGTGGAGTAGTTGGATGTTCTTCTAGGAGAATATTTGAATTTATGGCAGCTAGTGATGTATGGAATGTGATGGAGATTCGATTTTGTGTGAGCAGAAGTTTAAACAGACGTAAAGAGATTTATGAAGAATATTCGCAACATAGCAGAACTGTCATCTACAACGAGAAGATCATTTTACTTACAAACTTCACACCGTCTTTGACTTCTAAGCCCGCCAGAAAATCACAGCCCTAAGAAAGCCGCTTCACGACTCTAAAATCAACCTATCAACGTTGACTTGCCATATCGTGTTAAATTGTCGTGAAATCAAATACATCTGAGAAATAGATAGTTAAATACAAATAAAATGTGAATAAATAGAGTTTACTTGTCTAAAACATACCCAAAATATTGAGTTAAGGATTTAAGACAACATATATTAAAATTATATTTATTTTGTAAAGCCACAATCCTGTATATTTTTCTTTGAATTTGTTTGTTCATTTCATTTCATTTACTTTTTATTCCATAACATTTACATTCCCATTCTCTCAAACACTAATTGTGCCACGCCGCAGATAAGGCATAATAATAATAAATTTCAGTTCCTATCTAATAGGTTTTAAAAGCTATATTATATTTATGCTACTAGGACCGTTTTTAAAGTATGTTGTGATATTTATTTAAAAATTACAATTTTTTGATATTTTATTATCAATCATTACCTTACAGTTCACATTACTTCTCCATATAGCCGTTATTCAGACACTTGTCGTCATAGGAAACCAGTTTTTATATACTTTTGTTAAAGGTAGACGCTGCCTATGATGAAAGCCTGACCCGCGACTCATCGAGTACATTTTCACGGCCTTCGCTAACTGTACAATCCACTTCGTCACCATTCCATCTCTCATTACTGCTTCTCCATACACCTTCCTAAATTGCACACAAATATTTGCTGACGTAACATTCATAGTATTCAAGAAACAAATCACTGGTGTAACTTCAGAGTCGACGGGTCCTTTCTGAACATTTCCAAACAAACGTTTCACTGCTGTGTCTGTGAATGGGGAATGTGATGATGTAGCGGTCAAATATTAAAAAAACCCTCGTATATCTGGAGCAGTTATTTATATGGCACTGGAAAGTTTTGAAACGTGTTTTTGAGACGAATTGAAAAAATAAATTGAATAAAGTTGTTCTAAGAAAAGTAAATTAGAAGAACAAATCTATCTTGACTACAATTTAAGAGAAAGGCAAATGAGTTCAAAAACGTCCTAAGGAGAAATTGTTTTCTGCTCATCCTCATTGAATGTCACGTGGATGGAGGTTCAGGTCTAGAAGAAGAAGAAGATTACAGCTGCTAGATAATTGGAACAGTGAAAAATAAATATATTAGGTGACGAAGAAAGAAACCCGGGTGGGGGAAAGGTCAGGAAGTAAATTTACCGAAAAAGTCATAGGACCTGCCAGTACTCAGTGATTTTAAGGACAAAACGATATATTTTAGTTTAAATTTAGTTAATAGTTGCCACCAAGTATGTCCATAATTGTACTAATTATTTAATTTATTTATAGATTTCCAGACAAAGATTCAACGGTCTTAAGGCCAATGACTTGAACAGTAACAGCACGAAAGTGACACGATGTCACAGAAATTGTAGTAAACGTTATTTGAGGAAGACATTCAGAAACTAAACCAGAAGAGATTATTATGGAAATTTTATCATAACTTTCGTGTCGCATTTGATGTTATCTAGGTATCTGACACTTATAAGTTCTACAAATTTTTAAGAAGAGATGTAATAGTCCTTTAGTTGAGGATTTAAATATTACAAAAGTTTTATGAGAGGAAAACAGAGGAGTCAAAGTCATATGGACTTTATCCCGATGTCGTCAATCTTGCGTGAAATTAGTATGAGAGAGGAATTTTTGACCAACGGGCACTCCGAGTGTTGGCATTAAGAACTCATTTGAAAGCTACACAACCAATATTAATTGCTCGATACAAGAAGAATTTGGAAGATAAAAAGAATCTTTAAAACACGAACGGATACGTAAAATTGTGGAATTGTCAAGTTGAAACATATTACATTAAATTGGTCATTTTTTAAATTTTAAATAAAGTTCATATTAGAAAAAAATATTCAAAGATCTTGAAAATTGTGATAAAATTGATTGTATAAATGTTGCATATTTTCAAAGATTAGGTTCCAAAAAAAATTAAATTTTATAAAAGTAATTTTGAATAAAATATAATAGCGTGATCTTCCTTCCATACATGTAATAAAACAGAAAAAAATATATTTTGGAACCTATTGATTGAAAATATTATTACAGTATATTATCAAAATTATCTTAATATTCACTATCTTTGATGAAATTTAAGTTTTTAATATGTATCTATCATAAAAACCATGTATTGTTTTTATTGTTCACATGTTGAGGTCTCAAATTAGTGAGACGTATGTTATTTTCATTGCATCAATAATAATAATAATATTTCAGAAGTACAGATACAACTGAACACTAGATGTATTACACATAGTGGACGTAAATTATACAACTATGATGAAAATATAAAGTAAAGAATTATAATCACTATACAAATTTGTAGATAAAGACACACACGTGGCAAATAAAACAAACCAGTCAGAGCCCATACTGAATTTTTCAAATTACTTAGCAATTGAATATATACAGTTGTTTGTAAGAAGTATTGGCTTTAGTTTTAAACATACCGTGAGGCAATACCTGAATTTCATGAGGCAGGACATTAAAAATTTTCACTGGCATATAAATTTCTTTTTGTTTCTTAGCATTATTACACCTAAATAGACCTCAGCAATTGATGAGAGTATTGCAAAGAACTTGTTGCCAGTTTTGTAAAACGTTTCCTACAGCTACGAAAGACCACAGGTTAGCCTGTATGTGTAATCCAAACTGTCTTTCAGAAGATAAATGGTGTCCCCACAGTAAGTTTCCACAGGACAAATGGCCGTGGACTTGGGTAAAGTAAATAACTCTAAATAAAAAGGGACTATCATATGATGTTTTTACGCCTCTACTTACCATTGTCCCAATTTTAGTTTCAAATCTTGGTTTCTATCTTTGTTAAGACACAGAAAGTTAGATTCGAGATATTTAGAGAAATTATCAACCATAACGAAGTTGAAGTTATTGAAGTAGTCTGCAAAACACCCAAGGATATTCACGGTAGATCATTTATATTGATTATAAAAAACAGGATCTCTGATTGAGCCTTGTGGTACATCATGAGTAATAAGGTAAGTAATTGTATTCCTTGTCATCAAAGAAGAAACATTTTGGTATTTGTTAGAAATATATTATCGAATTACAGGTATCGTTTCTTCCTCAATATTGTAATGCTTTCATTCTTTGCGGCTTAATTTTATGTGAAACTGTGTCAAAATATTTTCATTATTATTTAATAAACCTTTTCCGACTGTTTGGCCATTTTACTTGTTTACTGTGTTATTATAGCACAAAATATGAATTCTATATATTTGTAAATGCCATGTTAGTTGCTGACTTATGCACTAGAATAAAAAATTTGGGAGCATCGAGAAATAAAATGTTGTTAAGGGTTCGAACTAGAAGAAATTTTTGAGAATTGCTATATTAAAACCGGAAAGCGGCAAGTACCTGGGCAGAAGTTCTCAGCCAAGAGCAAAAGAACAATTAATGATCATTGATCTGTGGAATGTGTAATTCTGCATCCTGCCAGTGACTAGAACTATCCTGCACTGTATTGTTATCTTTGTGATTTCTTCCAGCAGACATGAATAAAGTTGGTGTTTCGCCCCCGTGGAGCGCTCCGCTGCGGGGAGAATGTCGCGACAAGCGTGCAGTTATTTGTTCCGCGGAAAGAGGAATTTTGCGTCCGGCCTGACTTCTGATTCCTGAAACAGTGCAATAAAGTTAGCAGTAGCGGCTATATTAGGAGTCTGTCGGCGTAGCGGCTACATGCTCCCTGTCCGCTAGGCTGGCCTAGACAACTGCCCATTCACAAGAAGCCGCTCTGCCGTTGTTAGAGCGCACAGTCTGCTCCACAAGTCTCGCCCCCCACATTACCTTACAACTGTAATCGCCATCGCCATCGCCATCTTCCACGACACATCAATCCTTAGGACTTCCGTTACACGAGGAGTCATTGCAATATAAAGACTGTATACGCTACAAATCATCCAAAAGATAAAGAAGTAACCAAATAAGCTGACAAAATAAGGCGGTAAAACAAATTGCACACAAATATTTAGCACACCTTTTCACTTTCCTTGGATGTAGATCATAAGCTAAAGCTACCGAAATCAACTACACCCGAGGAAATTAACAAGCTTTGCTGAAATTTACTCTGGTATTTACTTTACCACCTTATATTGTCGGATACCTTTTTTCACCATTTAATTAACCAATGTCCGGCAATAAATTTCCTTCATCGTGATGTTCAACATTTTGTCTTTCGTGGTGGAGTTAAATATGCATTTTTATATATAAAAATATAACGTATCATTAACAAGATTGAAGTTAGTACGAATCTGAGTTAGTATACACACTTATCCCGGAGATATTTACAACAGTTTGCCTTGACGTAACAGAAAGACGTTTCAGTTGCTTATTTAAACATGGGAACTGAGTTAATAAAACAGTTCTTAAAAATTTGGTATTAAAGGTACAATATTGGAATTTCTGTTGCCGTGTAAACTGCTAGACGCAGTGCAGAATATAACTGTATGAACTCATGTATCGCTTTAGTGGTTTTAAATAAAGAATGAATAGGTAATAACGTTGAAAGCTTTCAATGAATAGATAAATATTTCATCTGATAATGTTTATAGTTACACTTTTTTAAATTACAAGTTCTATTTAACATCAAGAAAAAAAATGCTTTCAAATGTGAAAGAAAAATATCGAGGCAGAGCATTCAGTTATAGGCAGAGGAAGGACTACTCGATTCAGTACATCTCTAGAATGGCGTCTTTCTTAATTGAAAGCCAGGAAGTTTACATTTCCTCCCGACATTCTTAATTAATTTTAAGAATAATATGCCGTGAAAAATTGTAACTCAATTAGAAGAAATGTACGTTATTCACCCGTTGCAGCCATATTTTGTAATGGAGATATAAATTGCTCAACGTAATAGACTGTAGAATAAAACACAGAACTGGATGATTTGACTAAATATACCAAGTATTCTTAGAATAGCTTTTCCTAGTATGGGTCATTTACAGGAGACTGTGATCGAGCTAAAATTTAGGAAAAATGGTTAAATAAAACGCAATTGTTAACATCATAGACTTTGTTGAATTGTATTTTCAACTTAAACCTTCACTTTGTCTTGGAGAAGAACTGAAAAAATAAAGTGGGCAGATATGGAAAAAATGAAATTATGCTAATTAAATCAGAGGAGCCATCTTGACAAACTGGACGGGACACATCCAAAGGAGAAATTCTTTATTGCACGAAATAGTCGAAGGACACATGGCTAGAGTTAAAAGTCATGAAAGAAGACAGTACAACTAAAAGACTATTTTGAAGGCGAAACAGAAAAATATTGGATGAAAAAGGAATAAACTATTCACCAGGTGATGGTGAGGAAGGAAATTTACAAACCAAGTCTAAAGACCTGCCAGTAGGCAAAACAGTAATTAGAATAGGGGACAAAAAGGATTTTGGTTGATGAACGAAGAAGCTGAAGACGGGGCAAAGGTTGAGAACAAAATTTAAAGACCAATGCCTCTAACATTCCAGTAAGCAGAACATATAATAATAATATTTAGGTATATGAACTTTAGGCTTGGACCACCAGCGTATAAATTGTGCAATACTTGAACAATCTACTTTTTAAACAAAATCTGCAGACAACACCGGATTATACTAGTACTGATGCTGTGAAATAATTGTCAGATGTCACATGTGAGTAGCTTTCCGGTGCCGTTATTCTCAATTCCCATAGAGTAGCAGCTCCTGTTACATTGTTCGGCACGCCACACTCACTACCGTAACATTTAGCAAAGAACATTATTATATTCAGTAACATCAACTCCCCTAAATCGTTTATTAAATAAAGTAGAAGCTAGTTAACAGACAAAATTAAATCGTAAAAGCTGTAAGAAGGACTCACTGCATAAACTAAGCGATGAATTCAAAAGCAAATTTAAAAGTCGTCTTCTTTTCAGTCTGTCTTCTTACATTCATTGACTGTCCGCTACAAGACAATATTATAATCACGAATGTTGGTATTATAGGATACATAAACTCGTCTGTATTAGTTCGGAACTTTGTTAGGGTTGCATGACTTTTTCATAATTAACGAAGTCCGGAACGATTTCAGAGACGTTGTGTGCTATTTATTTTATCACTTCATTTTGTCTATTTATTAGCTGCTTCACTATCTATTTGTCAATATAAGGAGGTTAGAATATCTTATTTCCAGTGTAGACTGAGAGAGAAAAGATATTCCTGTGCCGATTTCTGAGATTGTTCGTTACTAATTTTACAAGAAAATTAACTGATATTAACGGTAAAAAAGGCCGAGTAGAGCCAGGTATTCTTAGAAATCGGAATATGAGTATATTAATTATTTTAGACAACTCTTTCAATTAGTATTCAATTACGGCACCTTGATTGCGGCCTGAGGTTTGCTTGATTCAAACACACTTTGAAATTGCTCGTCGTACACTAACTGTTGTCTGAATTAAAGCGTACAGAAGTGCCGTGGATTGCGAAAAAAATAAATGAGACGATGATAACGGAGAACTCTAAATCATACGAGGATGTGTGTAGTTTATGTAATACGTAAAATAATTATTATACTAAGATCATGTAGGATACTATTGAATCATCGAAAACGCAGAATTTGGGAAAACGATCCGTGAAAATTATATTTTGAAGGTGACTATGTGCGAAGGTTAATCACAGAACATAAATAATTACTAAATAATACAGTGATGTATTCGGGAAAGATACAACTTCAGTTTACTTAATAGAAAGACAAGGAAATATAAATTTCAATACCTGACTCAGAAATTTAATTTCTGTAATTCTTCGACCCTATAAAATAAAGTTTAAACGGTTCTTACGTTAGTTAAAACAAGTATCGTTCACTTAGTATTGTGCTTCTCTCGACAAGAAGCTTATTTGATGTACCTTGTTCTCTCAAGTTGAGTCGTTCATCTAAAGTTAGAAATTCATTGATACGTTATTGCTATGTTTACTACGTTCAATAATTTCAAAGTAAGCACTATTGGAGCATAATTTTTGGTGTTGAGAATCTTCTGTGAGGCTGTGACACCGCCTGCCTTCTCTTCCCTTCCCTTCCCTTGCCTTCCACCTGGCTTGTGACCCGACACGTCGGTCTATACCGGTATAGGACATAACGGCTTAGGCAGTAAAATGCGGCATTCCCCACAATATATGACTGTCATCCGTACGTGGAGGACCCATTAATGAACACACCTTGTCTCCCATCTCTTTAGGATGAAGTGTACAGCTCGTGTACTTCCGCTTGCGTGCCTCATACAAGTGCGAGCTGTCGTGCATCACTGATGTGACAAACGGACCTATTAGCAGTCACCGAACCGGAGCTGCAGAGAAACTACCGACAACCATTATTAATGAAAACATGTATTGACACGATGCCAAATTTTTCCTTTTATTCCGAACTTAGAATCCAATCTCAACAAAGCTCTTTTTGAACGCCAATACGAAGACATTTCTCTTCCGCTTCGTTGCCACATTAATTAATTAATTATTTTATCGTATATTATTGATTGCGTATATATTACAGATTGGTTGGGAAGGAACGAATTATGTATCAGGGAAATCAACAGTTAGTAGAAGAAAATCAAAGAGGCTCGTCCTACTAGCTGCGTTCCAGTTTTCGTGGAGGACCAGTTGTACCGGACTTCCGCCATTACCGTTAGCTAGTTCATTTGTAAATTACTTATACTCTTCGGCATTCAGTCCTCTTGACGTTGTCGTCGACATTTCGTCGTTTCAGGAGTTGCATACCTTATCGACGGTCACATGTCTACATTCTACACACCCAGATCTAGTTGAAAACACGAAAATACCAAATATGTGGAAACGTGCTTTATACGAACGGGCGGTATTCACAAAGGCTGTTCCGGGTCAAAAGGTCAATATTATGAAACATCGTAGTATCAAAAATAGCCAACAAATTCGTTAATCAGAACGGATTATAAGTGAGGGGTTCAAAAGAGTGGAACTTCTGGCTCCTTTACGCGGACGTTATCATCTTAGACATTAAATAATCATCCACTACAATGTATTGAAATAGTTGAACATACAGAATCATCGAAAACGAATGCCAGGATTACAATCTGTGTTACGTAAAAATGAACAAAAATTTAGTACTAAAATATTATAAAAAGTACCTGCTTTATACACATTTCAACAAGACCGAATGACATCCAGAAGACAGTCAATCTGACGAAATATGATCATCTCTGGAGTTCCGGTTCCAGTTTTGGTTATGATTCGACGTTTTAATTTGCTGATAACAATACTCAATACTCAACTCAGTTTTGTCGGGGATTCGTGCCGGTCACGGAATCCGACTATTTTATGCAATCCATGAGTTGGAGAACTTCTCATTCAATGCTTCACGCACAGTTAGTGAGAAATGAGGAGCAGTTCCGTCCTACATGAAACTCAGCTTATTCCTATTTACAACTTCCAAATCATCAATTGGAGAACTTTCGGAGAACTTCTGGATTTCCGTCGGTTGCGGCAATTATGACGATTGACGCACATGATTTAAGAATTTTTGATCATCACCAACTTTCTACAGCATACGAGTAGAAAATTCAACTCTCTTAGTTTTGTTATTAGGCTCAATCACATGCCTAAGTTCAAGCTTATAAAGGACATTTTGGATGGTAGTTTTCGGAATACCCAATGCTAAATTTCGACGAGCAATGGACTGTTCGATATTCTCTCTGAAGTGCTTGGTCGTCGTGGAGAGACACCTTTCTCTATGTTCCAGTTTCTTGAATTGATTCACATATCGATTGAAACCTTTATTGTCTGGAGACTTTTCTCAGGATGTACAGTACGCCATTTACGTTGCACTGCTACAACCAATTTTGATTAAGCATAGCACAACACAAATTGTGCTTTCTGATGTGCGGTCCACATCTCTCGGCGCACGATTTTTCACTGTAATAATATCTGTAGACAGAAAATCGCTAATACGATACTTGAGAGGAGTAGTAATGCAATATAGCGAAAGAGGATAAACTAACATTCTTTCACGACATTTAAAAAATATTATTTCTGTACGTTTAACAATTAATTGAAAATTTCGTTGAAAAATCACGAAATTCTTTGTTGGAGAATTTTATAGTGTTATAAACTAGGGGTGTGACTGGGCAAGGCTCAACTATTTTTTGTACTTCTGTCAACCAAACTTCGTTTTATTATATTTATTTTGTTGAAATAATTAATATATTTGTCACTTTAACATCACATTACTAGGAAAATGGTGACCAACGTCGTGTAAAAATCTAATCGAAATTCACGTATTCTATTCGTAAAAAATATACTTGACAATTAAAGCTATAATTTACTTCAAACACAAGAGAAATTATTCCAATTGAAGATCAGCCAAGAAGGAATTATAATATTAGGACAGAAAAATCTCGGGAAGCGAGAAGTCTTGCGTTCGAGACCCGGTTTGATTGAGATTTTTCCACCCTGATCTTCTATAATTTACTTTAACATAACTAACAATAGAAGTTTGGAAAAAATAGAAAGTATAGTTGAATTATATATATCTGGTGACTTGAACCAAACATATATGACATGTTGGGCTCCAATTTGGTAAATTAAAGATCCTTGTGAATCATTTTTCTTGTAACGGTGCGTACAATTGACATGTATATATATATATATATATATATATATATATATATTAAAATGTCAAATAAATCTAATCTTGAAATAGGAAGAGTCGGGGTGGAATGGAGAGCCTGGTAGAACGGGATACACACCTTTTTTAGTGGTGTAGTAAATACGGGTGGAACATTGTAACTGTCCTGGCGGCCGTCTTGACCAAGATCTTACAACCTTATGAATCAACTGTTGTTTAGGAGTCTTACATCAGTGAATTTGTAATTTTTGTAACATCGCGAAAGAAAGTAATCTACGAAACTCCTCACTCTTAACTCTTTAATGTATATATTCGTAAACTGAGTGTCTTTAGCTGCATACAAATTACGTTTAATTGCTTTGTATTAAACCTCGGTGAAGAACCTTAAACTGAAACTAGTGTGCGGGGCTGAACAGGATACTACTGTATAAGGCAAAATGTTAAGTGTTACTCAAGAAAAAAAGGAAAAACTGTCAGACTCAACTTATAAGAATGAGTTTCTGAATATTGTATCCATAAATAATAGATTAATAAAGAAAAGGAACGGAAGAAAAGGAAAAATGTTAGCAAAGACTGTGCAGTTGAAAAAAAGATTTAGTTATAGGAAAATTGAGAAACTCATCAAGTTGTATTGATATTAGATCAATTAAGTAGTAGAATAAACTAGTGTTTAATACTTTTATCAAGTGATTTATCTTTTTCCAGAATTTCACAATAAATTGTTAAACAATAAGTGTCCCGTTCCGCCCCGACGTCCCATACAGAAGTCAACTAGGTAGGTAATGAGGCGAGAATACATACTTTCCTAATCCTCTGGGCGGTTACTTGCTACTGGCTTACACGTCCTACTTAGTGGATAATACCAAAGTCTGAGTTCTAAGATCTGGAAAGCATCACCTTACTCTCTATCAGAGTACATACAACAATATTAAGTACAAGAGATATTGAAATTAATTTAAGAATAGTTTACATTGTTATAACTGACATTTTAATTCACAATAAATAATGGCCCAGTAGTCAGTTATGAATAATTTGTTGCTGTTTCTTGTGTATTTAGTTCTAAGACTGGTATGAAGAAACCCTCCGTGATAACCTATCCTGCGCAAGCCTTTTAATTTATACATAATTTACTTCGCGTATTCCATCCTTGTCCGCCCTTATCTGTTCTTACTCCATACACTTCCCTCTAATGCTAATTTTACAAGATCTTCATGTCTCAAAATGTGGCCTATTAATCTAATTATAGATCAATGAATAATTTATTGAAAAAAATTAGCAGTATACCATGTTAAAAATATTTTCCACAATCCGTGGATTCATCAAGGATAAATAAAAACAATATAAACAAAGACATATAATTTTTTTATTCTTTTGTTTATAAATAATATCCATAGTCAATGATATCAATTATTTAAATCGTATAACATTAATTGTTGAGAGACAGCAAAAAACTACGTGCAATACTGAAGGCGAAACGTTTCATCGCCATATTATTTGTATAGTAAGAACGAAATAGGAATAACTACAATTCATTGTTGTAATCGTTTCGTTAGAATGTATTCGGTAAGAAAATATCCGGAGTCTGAATTATAAAACGGCATTTTTTTTGTTTTTGATCATGGCTTACTCCGTTATCAGTTTTGGACAGAAGGAAAGGGAGAACACATTTTAATTTTCAATTCGTAGAAAAAAATCTGACTGAAATGATTTCACTGAATACTTAATATCTTACGAAAACGAAGGCGTCATATGTATTAAAATTTACGTTTTGGATCATAAGTCGTTTTTCTAAACGAAGTTAACCAATACCATTCCTGCTTCAATTTAGATGTTTCTTTTCAATCTAGCAAGAATTAGGACGAAAGGATCCTGTGGGAACATCACCTTACCCATTAAAAATTCGTTCGCTTGTCGATCGTGTATGATTTAATGGGCGACGATGATTAAAATTCGCGAAAACACATTTTAATGCAATTAATACATCTGACATCGTAACATTAGAGAAGTGTTTCCCAACCATTATATTACCATGTGTAACACATTAATTTTTTCATCATCAAAAACTGAATTGTTCCCTAAATAATGCCTAATTACAACTTGTTGAGGACAAAATATGGCTTTAGAAAGCAATAATTAGTAAATAAAATTTCAAAACATATAAAGCCAAACAAAATTGAAGTGCAAAATAATTTATATGAAAGAATTTCTTAACTGATACGAGAATCATCCAAATCCTCTAGCCAACTGCCTACTTGACAACAGCAACAATATACGAAGATCTAACCTACAGGAACGCCAAACAACTCTAGTCAATACCACGTGATAGTGAGAACGTACTATAAATGATTCTGAAAATGTCTTATGGTGTATTTGTATAGGCCAATTACCAGTACATGTTTTAGAAATGTTATAACAAGAATTGATTATATAATATTACTTAAATGTAACAATAAAAAATGAAATAATTTTTATATAATGGTTATTAATGTCTGTAAGTAAGTTTAGTATAAATTTAAATAAGGCCAAAAATAGACAATAATTAGTGATACATAACACACTATAATGTAAAAACAACTACACGTTTCGGTCCTGATATGGACCCTCTTCAGGTTGAACTAAGTTTTTGGGTTTAGAATTTTTTAATTGTAATTTATAGATTTTTTATTTAATCGTTAAATAATTTAAACATTCAATAGTAGATCCGCTTACGATTGATGCACAGAAATAGTATTAGTGAGTTTCAGTTTCAAGTCACCACTATTCGTAAAGGTGAGATGGTCATACATTTATTCGTAAATATGGGACATCAGATAAAAAGGAGAAAAATTTTTTTTAGACTTTATACAGACAAAAATTTATAAAAAAATATTAGAAATTTAAACTGAGAATATTACGTCAACAGATAAATTATTCAGATTTATAGTTTTGAAGTAATTTCATTAAAATAAATCATATATTTTAAAATCTATTTAATTATATATAGGTCTAAATCTCGTTGAATAGTTCAGGTAACATGATCATTTAATTAATTGTAACGTAAATACACAATATTGTAAATATTATTTTAATACTTTTATTAAAATTTCACTTAAATGATAAATTTTATTAAATAATTAATAGGTTGTTTGTTAATAAATGTAATCCTTACATATATATGCTTCATTAAAATTGTAGATATTTTTTTTCTTTACTGTTCATGTCGGAAGTCAATGTATTATCGAATATCAATTGATTCCAGCGCCTTTAGAAAAATATTTTTGTCACCGTGAGAAATATTTTGACGCATACAATAGTAGTAGATACATTATTAGACATAGTAAACTACTCTCAAAGGAAATTATAGTTTATATTACTCCAAATTTTCAAGCGTAGCTCTATAGGAAGTACAACGTATAACGAAATTGTATTAGTAACTAACTGGGTGCCCGTCGATGCCAGATATAGTAATGCTTAAATATAACATATATTTTATTGTAGTTTTACTTTTTGTTTCCCACGAACGTCGTCGTCGCCGTCGCAGCGGTACTCTTACACGCAGGCTACGTAAGACCATAATGTATCCTGTTGTATATGTCATTAGGGTGAGACGGATACAAATACTGTCGTAGGAAACATAGTAAAAGTAATTGACACCAAAAAGTATTTATTCGACTGAAACATTGGCCGATTATGCCCCCCCTCCCCCTGTGGGTGGTAGCTGTCTCTTACACCGACAGTGATGATTACTGATTCGCAAAGAACGTCTGTGCACAACAATTTTGTTGAAATTGATCCACGCGTTTAGATTTGTGTGCGGAACATACATACACACAAACACGCAGACGTAAACCTCAATAATGAATTTAATTCATAAGAATAAGGTAGTTGATCCGTCTATTGCAAATTTAATGGACTCTAAGTAGCAATATATTTTTAAGTACTTAAAAAATATACATTCACAGTCAATTTTATATTTTTTAAAAGATTGAGATACTAACAAAATTTCGTTTTGTACAAGTATAATCACAGCAGCTGTTTGGATTTTGGATTCTAGACAAGCTATTTATTTAATTCCCCTCCCTGTACCATCCAATTTCTCACATGTAAGGCCTTGTTGGGAAATACCGGCTTCGAGAGACGATTCTATCAAGGCGATTCTTCAAACTGTTGCAAAATTTATAAATTTGCAACATTTGAGACGTAATTTCGCTTTTGTATTTGGTGCAGGAGGAGTTTATCGTTGAATCCGTTCAGGCGTAGTTTATTTCTTTTAATTATGTTACACAACGCGTTATATTGTTCTGGATGAATAACCAGGCATTCAGGACAACCTCCAAATATAATTCACAAATCACGTGTACCAGAAGTAAACTTCACATATAATTTTTAAAATACGCATGCACCTCTGTTTATACGATCGGCGAGTGAATGATGTCGGTGCTTACGAGTGAAGCCATATTCGTACGGATCGACGCGACGCCTGCGACAAGATGGCTGCGGCCTGGGAACCCAGACGCGACCAGATGGATTGACAGGGCGATGACAGTAGAAAGTCTCCCTTTCCAGGAATCGCGAAAAAACGAGAGTATCCGGTTCTGCGGCAAGGCAGCTGCGCTCCGTTAGTCCGGACTGGGCCTTCGATCACTGCGATGCAAACTTCTGTATGGGCTATACGACGCGACGGCTAAAAGCCGCCACCGACGCTTCCCACAGCACGCGGGACTCGGCAGGATCGTCGGCGTCGGTCCTTCATACAGTTGCCATCGTCAGTCAGAGACCGAGTCAGACCCCGACCGTCCCCCGCGTTTCTTCACTGAATCTTATTTCACCTATACCTAACTAAAATATGCACGACAATTATTATAACAGACAATTTGAAAACATGAAATTGCTCTTTAAGAAGATCTTCGAATACATTCCATTTTACTGGTATTAATTATTTCAAATATCTTTGTTCATTACCTTAAAATGATGGTAATTACTTTCACAAAGCACCAGACAATAACGAATATCAAGTTGCTTTTCATATTTATACAATCCTATCAATTACTGAATCTTTAATGGTTAATCTAAATTACGAAGGCAATAAAAATAATGCTTAGAAAAATGTTTTTTAAGAAATACGTGGCACGCCCACCATTAGTCGATTGAGATATCAGAAACGCAGATTATAAATATAAATTAATGTAATCGCCTACGCACAGTTATGTGTTAGCGTATTTGGAAGAAGCGGAAATCAAGAAAGTAGAGCATATAAAATAAAATAATTTTTGGGCTCACAATACTTTGGAAATCGTATTTTCAAACATGAATTTAATAAATCAGACTCCCCGTTAAGCATCTTCATGACTGACTGTCAAACTCTCCTAAATGTGCAGCGACAGCCAGTGAAATGCAATGCTAAAGAAGGATATTAGTTTTATAACACGTTTACTTTGTATGTTTCTTTGTTTGCGTGTAATATAAACAACAATTTTTATATTTTTATTTAATTATAAATATTATTAGAAAAATTTTATGGCACCCTCCGCCTTTAGAATGGGTTGTAGGGTACAAAAAGGTTAGGGACACCTGGACTTCACATTGAGTCAATCTCGATTTTGTTCAATTTATTGATCGTCTACTACAGAGGTACTCCGCTTCTGTAATATTGAATTGTTATAAATGCATGAACTTCAAATGTTGCTGAAATGTTACGTCGTTTTAACTGTAGTCTAAAAGTGAAAAAAGGCTCATGTGAGTTTTATATGTTTACTAATTAAACGACATAATTAAATTGATGTAAAATTATAGCAAGAAATAAAGTAATTTATATGCCTTTTATAAGAAGGTATTACGTAAGTACATAGGGACTATCCAGGGGTATGTGAATTATTTCATTTATGAAAAGGCAAAAATTCTGTCACGATCTGCTTACATAGAATCCAATTTCGTTGACCCTCATTTACATCTCACGCGCCCCCAATTTCTGTTTTCACTTTCATGGAGCCTTTGCAGTTCGGAGTCGACCATGAGGGGTCATTATAGATCACTTTAGGAAACATTGGTCTAACGATACGAAAATGTTGACCGAAAAATATTGTCAAATATTAAAACGAATATATTTTTATTTTAAGTGATATTAATATCTAATGGGTATATTGCGCAATATTCCTCATCACAATACGTTAATTTTTAAATGTAGTGAAACCAATGTAGCCAAATTCTATAATATATATTCATCTATTCACAAATGTTGGTTATCATCCATTACTTGAGTGCGTTGTGGGAAATAGTTCCCCATGTCCACGACTCGAATGTTTTTTCCGTACAACTCTTGATCCACACTTCAGTTTACCTTCTCGAGTAACAAAGCCAACGTAGTTAGAATAAAAGATTCACAATCAGTAATTGAGAAAACGATGTAGATATCGTCTGTCCTTTTGGAAATCAATACGGTTACCAACATAATCATGAACAGTAATATTTGACACTCGTAAGGGATGCTTCACATTAGCACATTCAATAAAATTGACCGTGTAATGTGATGATAATGAAAGTGTCGATTAATGTAATAAATGAAAGAAAGTATTGAGAAGTGAGCGGAAAGTCACGCCGCCCCGAGTAGAGAGACCAATCGTGAATATTTTGAGGTAAACGTTTCCTTTGGGAGGCGTGCGGAGGTGTGTCGTAGCAGACGGGCGGGAGTTTTTGCGTGCGCAGCGTTTCCGCACACACACACATTGATAGGTCTATTAAGGCGAGTTAAGACGGCAGATACAATCTCGGTAATGAGCAGGTGCGCCACACTGCGGACTCGCGCCTGCCGCTCTCTCGACAGAGGGCTCCACGGTTACAGAGATCCCCCCCCCCCCCACACAACAGCACCGTCAAAACTCGCCCTCTATTATTCATGCTGAAAAACAACAACCATTAACGAAATTCGTGAGTGTCGCGGAACGGTCGACGTAGGAGGAGGGAGGTGGGGAAGATTCTCCATGCTGCGGCGATTGGATGTGGCCAAGTTCCTGAACTGGGGCATAAGAAACGATTTTTAAGGAACGAACTCACTTCTCTTTTGTTGTTTTAAGCTGTATGTTCTAGAGGTAAAGCCAACGTCGATTTGCGAAATATTTCACCAGAATGGCAACCAATATCTATCTCACTTACAATGGAGAAGTTAACTATTCTGAGTGACTAAGGGCTTTTCCTCGCTTTTATGAACAGAAGCTTACAGAAATTAAGCGATTGATGATGTAGCTCTTCAAATGGAGTAATTATTGAACGAGATAGGTTGGGGTGTATACAGAAAATATTTAACCCAGGTGACCTGTTAAACATATCGCCGATTCAAGCTGGCCTGTTGGAACATCTCTATGCCATTACCGCTTAACACTGAAATTCTATTCCCGTCTATTTTTTGCTAGCTTGGACACAGAGATACTGAATACTACCACACTTCCAACATTATGTTAGACTTAAATATGTTTAACTGTCATCTACGCCAAAGACGAAGTTTACTACGTCCCTTTCGCAGAATTATAAATTTTTATTCTACCGTTCTAAGAAAACGCCAGGACTACTGACATTGAATTTTTCCTGGATAAAACTAGAGCCACGAACGACGGTCACTGGGATGCGAATTAATCGCTGTCATATAGACTATTAAATTAAAATAAAGAATCGTGAAGGACAAATCTCGATGGAACTGAGTTGAATTTTACCAATGGCTGATTTACATATAATATCCGTTTATCATTGAGGTCCTAACATTTTGGCTATATATTAACGTGCTTCAGTAAATTATAGGTGAATCTGTATTCAGGTCAACACAATTAATAGATGAATCTCGCAATGGATAGCTTATTTAGAAGAAAGCAACTCGTAGTAAGTGGAGGTCCCGGTCGAGATTTTTCCATCCTGATACTTTAAGATAAATAATGCTTTTCCACTTCTCTTTCTGAACGTACAGGCAACAAATTGATTAGTTTGTGGTTTCAAAATTTGATTCCCGTATACACTGTCCTACATACATTATGTACAATACTTATAAACTCAAAGTAACGACTTTATAAGATCCGTATTCGATTGAAGAGCTATATATAATAATCGGTCCATCGGATACGAGAACGGTATGCAACATCAGACCCATGGTCGTATTGTATAGGTGCGCTTCTAGGTCATCCTGAACCACACTCGAAAACCAAACGATCAATTTACAAATCTAACACTCATCATGAACTAAGAAAAAGGGCTGTCATTGTGGTTTCTGCTAAGGGAAAGTAGCCTACTTTACTGAGACTTTAATGTACGATTTAATACGATATGAACGTGGTGTATAAGGTAAACTCAAATTAATAGACGCTAAAAAGTGACGATGGCCTTTATTTTATTCAAAAGTAATTGCCAGAAGTATTAATACATTTATCTCATGAGCCGATGAAATCTTGTCTTGAAGAAAGGAAAAGATCGCCGACAGATCCACAACCTCATCCGTTCTTGCATTTCCTCGATCGAATAACACCACGAATGCTTTTCTTCAGGTCGTCAAAAATGTGATAGCCTTAGAGGAAATATCTGGGCTGTACGGAGGCTGTTGAAGTGTTGACTGGGTCAGGAATATCATCTCTCGGCGTTACTCATTCTTCTGCTATTCTCTTCATTGTTATATAACTTAATTCATTTTTATTTGAACAACAATATTGGTTTTATGCTTATTGTCAGACAATCATCTCCATCTGAGTAGGCCTTTAAGAGTTGCGAATTCATGTTCCTTTGCTTTGAACTAATTTTATTTCCCTCCTCAAAACAACTTTTACATATGTGTTTTGTTTTATTCCATATAACGAAAAATTCGATAAACATTAACTCAATAGTATTTACAAACTAAATTATCTAGTTTTTTACGTCTCCTTGTACCATTTCCTTGACGATTGCATTAATTACATTTCAGACAATTTCCTGAACAATTTTGATTTCTTCTCTTTAAGTCTTTAACTTTGTTTTTACTTCTACACTATAATATTATAATTCTACACCATTCTCAATTCTAATTTAGTTAATCCTCTCGATTCTTCACCATGTGTACATTTAGAATGTCTAAAGTATCTCCTCGCCTGTCTTCTGCAGAGAAAAGACCATGCCCGTGACACATACAGATCTACACACCAACTAAACAATTTTAGTTTTGTTGGCAATAATATTTTCTTTCTGTTCAAAAATCTCCTTACAGAATTTCATTTTATCTGTTTTTGTAATTCCAATATACATTTCTACTTTATTTTGTCTAATCCTAACATTGGCATAGTTCATTTTAAAGGAAAGTAAATCAATATAATGTAATTTTATCCAGATATTCCGATATTACTGCAGGCAATCGGAATCATAAGGGTACTGTTAGCAATACGACAAAAAATTGATTAGTTCCTTAATTGTCCAGATAGTTATCCGAAACATTAAAAAAAGTCTATGGGAAAATAATTAATTATATTCATTTCCTTACATCGCCTGCTATGTGACTGTTCTTTTTTTTGCAACTTATCAGTTAATTTTGTTTATTTATTGGCTATTTCATTTTCTAATAGTGAAGTATCGGTCCCGAGGCAGAGAGGAAGTGTGCCGTAGATCAGCACTTGGAACTGGAACACGAAAGTCTGCACGGAAGTTGCGGCCGACGCGAAGAGACGAGACGGGACGAGACGGGACGAGACGGGACGAGGCGGGACGAGACAGGACGAGACGGGACAGGACAGGAGAGACGCGACGGGGACTACGCAGACGACGCAGAAGACGATGGCATGCAGAGTGAGACTGCCAGGTGGAACAGGAAGCGAGCGAGCGTCCTCTGCCAAATGTCGCGACCTCCTTCCACATGCACGACGCGATGTTGGAAAGGTCGGCTCCCGTTACGTGGGCCACGCACGCAAATATGCGGTCACTATACGCAGATTCCACAAAAATACGCGCCGTCACATTCTCACAACCAATAGCCTCGGAAAACGAAATTATCATAACTCGAACGACTTAGCAAGAAATATGTAAGTTCTCATTCTATGAGATGATGTATTGAACTCAATATACTCCTTACTGATCTCAACGAGAAAAGCATTATAGACAAAAAGAGTACTATACAATATGCTTGTAGCTTTCTACCGTATTGTGTTGCACGTTAACTGCATCGGTCCTTAAGTGGTGATCAAATCAAGCTTAGTGGATGTGTAGTTGGTAATGCTTACCCCTGCATAGTAGCGAAATTATTGGGGAAGTATTACAAGAAAGTTTGGGGATGAGTGTTCATTACGATTGTCAACTCAGGCCAGGTGATTCCAAGTTCTCGAAGAAATAAAGGTGTCCTCCGGAAAGTAAATTTCGTCTAGGTTTGACTTATGGAGAAGAAGTCAGGAAATTTCACTTTGTATTTGGAAGATTTTTGGTCCGATCCGCCTGGATAACGTGTTCTGGAAGGGACGATTCGACATATTTTAAGTCCTTTGAATTAAGAAATATAATCTTAATGTTATGTGTGTATTCTTTCAATAAAACAATGTAGTAGAATGAGTATGGCACGTGTGCTTCAACAGAATTCTAAGTAGCATATGGGGAGCCGGAAGGCACTAACTTGTCAATGCTAAAATATGTAGCGTAGCTATTTCTGAGAAACCGTTATAAATACAACACTGAATAGAAGCTGGATACATGATTTGAATTAATAGTTTTGGATAAAATAACTTCTAAAATTTTCCACGAAAACAGATCTTGATAAGTAAATTAATAATATTAAAAATTAAAATTCTACACACACATACCATAATGTTAAAAATAAGATGTGAAAATTTCAGTGCTGTGTCTATAACGGTTTCGGAGAAAAGCGTACATAAAAATCACTATTTTAACATTGGCAAGATAAGGCCTTCCCACTCTACTGAAGCCAAGCTACAGAAATTATATATATCGTTATCAAAGTAATCTGGTAAAAAATTATTAAGGGAGAGGTTAGTAGCTCTCTGCCATTCAAACTATCTTTCTCTTGGTGGTTTCTCCTCTGAAATTAACAATGGTTTAAAAATTTTATCAAGGTGGGGAGAGGAACAATGAAAATGTATTCAGGGAGATGAGTTTAATTTGATGGGAGGGTTAGCGACCATTAAAGTTTAACTGTGCATCCGAACGCCACAATTATGGCCCCCTTATGCTGCCTTGCGAATTATTACATTGTGGTTCTCAGGCCTGTGGACACATTAAATAATTTATAAGAGTTGTTATATTTCTAATTTTATTAGAACAAATTTTTTGTTGATTGGAACAGGTTTTCCAGTGGATGTTTTCCACTTCGACAGTCGGTGAAGCACGGACTGTTTTCAACGTATCAGATTCCGATTGTATCACATCATTGAACGTAACTTTTGCGTTGTTGTGCTTATAGTTACACTTTCTGAAAAATGTATTATTGCACTCATTCCTATATCACAAGACAAATTTGTGTGTTTCATATACGTCCTGGGAATTCTATGTGAGGGCAGATTCCTCGTCGTCCATTTACGGAAACGACTCGTCCGTCGTAAATGTTTATGCATCGTAGTGTGCTTGTGTTTCTTTCATAATTCTAGTGTGTCGTGTAATTTCATATTTTGTGATTTGTAATATTTTGTTTTCTAAATAATTATTTTACATTGTGTTTAATTTGTATTCATATTGTAAATATTATATTAAATCCTTATTAAAGTTAAATTATTATTACATAGTATTTTTTATTTATGTTGGACATGCAAATTCATATGTCTCGATTTTTAGATATATACACTTAAACGTTTAATTGATATAAATTGTAGTTTGTAATTTAATGTAATGACTGAACAAAATCAAATGAAAAGAATGTGTCAGATACGAAAAGTGATGAGCGTTATTATATCATGTTGCTCGTAAAAAGAAAACATAAAATTCATGCTTATTGTTTTCATTGATATTTTGATCCCTAGTTATAATGATACAGCAACGTAGAGAAATAAATTATGTTGTGAAAATCCTTTGGTAAAATACCGTTAACGTGTTTGATTGCAGATTTCGCAATTGATGAAGAATTGATGACAGATTATTGATGGCAATAAAATATATCCAAGCTAAACTGTTAACTTACCGATTCAAAATATTACGAACTACTGATATATTCTGTTGATATACACCTACAGCTACGACGACGCTAGGAAACTCATATAGAGTTGTAAGTGCACGACTTTCTGCAATGAAAGGAGATCAGGTGAAAATGATCTGCTTTTTCTCAAGCTTTTTCCTCAATGACATTCGATATATATTTAATTGTTTGTACGTTGTGGAACTTATTTGTAAAAGTGTGAGCACACATCTCCTGAGACGCCGTAGATGTCGCTGGATTGGAAATATGCATATATAGATCTATTGCATTGCACTGTGCAAAGGCCGAAGGAAATATTCAAAACATATGAATAAGAATAACTTTATTTCCATACAATTACATAAATGGAACATGGGAAATCGTCAAGTAAATATAAATGCATAATAACATAAAGAATTGAAATTAATTAGTTTACAGGTTTCTTTACATTTGTATCTCCATTCCTTTAACTTACATACTACTTTATTTACTAAACACTCTTTCAAACTGTTTGCCTTGCGGTTCTTTTATATGCGCGGGTAGTTATTATAAAATAACATTCCTTTCAAAAATGGGTCATGCTCAGTTTTTTTAAAATTAGTATGCACTCTAAAATAGTCTACATTTCCCCTGGTATTATAAGGATTAGTTATAATTCGTCCTGGGAGTTTTTTTTGATTTTTACAATTATAATTGTTTTGAAAATGTATAAAGAATAGATAGTTAGTATTTTATTTTTGCGAAATATAGGTTTACATGAATCGGTTATTTTCATACCAAATATTAATCTAATAACTTTTTTGTGAGGTTAGAAGCCTGTTCATATATTTCGAAGTAGCTCCTCTCCAAATTTCTATTCCATAACTAACATGGGAGTATACATTGCCATAGAAAATGTTCAGTAAGTATTCTATTGGGAGAACAGACGACAGTCGTTTTAATGCATATGCATTTCTGTTTATTATCCAATGAATGTATAAAAGTTATACATAACAAGAAAAATAATATAAAAAAGGGGACAAAACAAACAAAACACGCAGCTCTATTACCTCTAAAACTACAAATAACTGTTAACAATGTCCGAGTGTTCTCTGAATTTCATTTCAAGTACGAGGGTCAGTCCAATATAAACGGGAATTTTTTCAATAATTTTTTTTGAGAATGGATGAACTTTAAAACTTTATTTTTATACATAGTTTTCTAGTACTGAAAAACATTTTCCCATCGTTTTGGAAGCTTCCGGATTCCGTCATCATAAAAAGCAGAATGCTGAGTTTTTCACTAATTGAGCACAGAGTTCAACCTCGTCATCGCTATTGAACCTTTGACCTCTTATAGCTTTCATCAACAGTCGAAACTGATGGTAGAGACACGGTGACAAATCTGGGCTGTATGGTGAATGTTCTAGGTGATCTCAGTAGATTTCCACCAATTTGGTCTCGTGTGAGGCCTTGTAATGTCGTGAAGGATGATGACGCTTCTGATTGGTAAACGTCGTCTTTTCCTTCGATATGCAGCTTTTGTTTTGTCCAGTAGTTGCAGTTGACAGCGGCAAGAACTTTCCCTGCAGAAAATCGCGTTTTGGCCTTCATTGGTACAGCCTCATGTCTTAGTCGCCACTCTTTGCTCACCTATTTCGATTGAGGCGTATAGTGATGTCTCATCACTGACTGAGAAAACCTTCTCCTTCGTCAGCATTACGGGTCGAAAGTCTATGGCACATCTCCAAACTGGCGTTTTTCTGATCAGGAGAAAGAAACCCACATCGCTGAGACTCTGATGATGGAATGTGCTCTCCCGTGACTTTGACGAACGAAAGAAGTAATTTCGCCTACGGTGAGGCGCAGGTCTTTCTCCAAAAGCTGCCACGGATGTTGTTTGTTTTCGAGGACGTCGATCGTGACTTTTTTCCCATCATTTCCTGGCCTTCAAAAAATTGTTGTGCCACTCGTACACGCGGATTTTGGAGGGTCTCATCCCCGAATTGTTCCCGTAATCGAGTTAAAATTTCTGAAGGTCTCACTTCTCTCGTCAAAAGCTTAATGCGCAACGAATGCAGGAACCCGTTGCTCACTTATTGCTCTAGTATGGACTGAATGAGACTAATATTGACAGAGGGCGCGGCAGTGGAGTGGAGAGACCCACACGGAATTAGTGGTAAAGCTGATGGGTCCTCCGACTCTCCTACTAGGCTTAATAAAAAAATTCCCGTTAATATTTGACTGGCCCTCGCATTTGAATATGTGAACAGGAAGAGTTTTTAAACCTTATTAAAACGATTAATAGCTATAATAGCATAGCTTTAATCAGCATTCTGAATTCAAGACATATTTTGATTCGTATTTGAAAATTCTATTCTACGCAGAAACAAAACAGTTTAGTCACTACCTTGATCAACGCTTTCGAGGTTTTACCTCTCATATTATTTACTTGATTCCTCGTCAACGATCTTTAACAAAGAAGAGTTTGGGGTCAACGGAAGTCGGAATCTAAGCGATATACACATAATTTCCAAATGGAAATCATTTTGAAGCAAACAGTTGTAGTGCTATTGTTGATATTTTATTATTTCTTAATATAAAGTTAGCGAGGAATGTAAACATGGAATTGGAGTCAGCATGTCGGGGCCTAATCCCCTGGGATGGATTTTGATCGCGTAGGAATATGACCTGTGGATATGCGTAAACCTGGTCCCGTGGGAATCGAGACGCTTGGTCCCGACTTATCTGAATGAGGTCAACCATCGACGCTGAAGAAGACGTCCTTCGGAGAAACTGGCAGAGAGGTGACGCCTCACTACAAAGAAGGTACTCTGTCAAGTTTCCAATGCTTGACGTCTGGGGAGGGCATTTAATTTCTCACACCACGTCCTACACAGTAAAGTGGTAGTGAACAATCTATATTACAAGTTGCGGTAAGGACCAAGTTTTGCACCAATTGAAATTTTAGGAAATATCTGACTATTTCTACTTGTAAGTATAAGTCGTGGGCATATGGTATCTAAATTATATTATTCATATTATTAACTTAATGATTATTTGCTATTAGTGACAACTGGGAACGAACTTTGAAAACTGACAAGTTGTTGTTCAGTGTTATTATAAATCATTTACTCCCTATAAAAATATTTGCCCTATTCTAGAAAAAGTTACGAACCTGATTCGGTTTGAGGTCACCGTGTTAAGTTTTTGGATATGTGCTTGAGAAGCAATATAATAATAATATGTAAAACATCCAAAAAATATTAATATACGTAAAAAAAATTCTGCCACAATTTATAAGGTTTTTTCGCGATGGATATATTGAATAATAAATCATTAATAAAATACAGAAAAAGACAGCGTTTTCTAATATATTTATTATGCGGAACATATTTTAGTCTTGATCGATAAATTCAATTGTTCGATACGTTTCGAATAGTAAATTTAGAAGTTCTATTTCTGTTTAATCAATAACGTCTGCTTTCCTGAAATTGCAGATAGCAGTGTTTCTCAGACCTTTGTTATGCATTTAAGGTATTGCCGTTGTACAGTGCGTACAGTGTAGGTTATAATAGAACAATGGGTCACTATAAATCATAAGAACACTTGATGTTAATGACTAATGTCCCGTGTAACAGACAATTACCAAAAACTATAGACGATTCGTCCATAAATTATAGTCCTTGTCAATATGGACCATAATTGATGGTCGAAACGTCTACAGCTTAAGTTTAAAATTCTTCAAAAATTTTTGGTAATTTTCTTATAAGGGTCGTTAATTCTTAATTTATATATGTTACAGTAGCCTGAAAGCTTGTTTTTGTGGCCGTGGAATAGAACAGAGCTGTGATTTTTGCCGGCCGAACGCAGGAACGTTTGCGACGTAGCGCGGTCAGGTATTCTACTAATGTGGTTCGCAATTAAAACGGGAATGGCTAACTCTGGCCGTGCGATGCTGGCAGATTTATAGCTTTACGTGACACAGCGCCTCGTAGACTGATATCCTTTCCTGTCCAGCTCTCAGACAAGCAGGAATACTGTTTTATCTCCGCACTTTGTCATTATTTATGCCCTGTGAACTACCTTACCTCAATTGGAAATGTCTCATAAGGATCCAGCAAGCTTCTAGGGGGGGGGGACATCCAATTTGAAACTATGACATTTGGACTTTTAGTTCTGAAACGCACTAAACAGAAAAAATCAGTTAAAAATTTAATATAATATTTTCAGACAGCAGCCCGATTTGATTTTAGTTTTTTGTTCGGTTTTATGCGTTAGGGAATCTAAAAAACGATGTCATCTAAATTCCTGTGTCTGTCACGCTGCCTTTGTTTTGCTTTTAGCCATGTAGAACTACCATCCACAAACAAAATGGTAGGACCGATTTCGATAAAACTTTACATCCATTTTATATGGAGCAGTAAATAGGGTTTCTAGCAATATCAAACAGCGATCAGCAATATTGAGACTAAAAGGCGAACGCTCCAAAATCTATTTTTAACTGATTTAAGAAGGGATTCTTTTCGCTTTACAGACAAACAGATGAATGTTCTTTCTCTACGGTGAAAAAAACTTTGATGTTATCTTAAATTGCCGTCCACAATTTGAGAAAGTCAAAAGTTTAAATTCAGTCGGCTTAATTTAGGTCTACACCTTTCTTTAAGGGCATGCAATGGAATACTCGATCTCAAGAGAAGGCGAGATGATGATATAATTAGATATAGCCAAGAAGTAACAAATGCCGACCTCCTGTGCAGTGGCTAGCAACGCTGCCACGCTTCACAGAGGTCCCGGGTTCGAATCCTGTCATGATCTTGGACGTTGTGTTGTTTGAGTTACAATATGATCCCTTACTTTGATAAAAGAAAAAGTTACCCGTAATTTTATATAGTCGTCAATGACCCTAGGGTCAATAAAAAAAAGGAAAAAGGAACAAAAGTATTGATTTAGAAAAACTTAGTACTGTAACGAGAAGGAAAGAGATATACCCAATCCATACCCTGACAGTAGCGTATATTGTAGTGAAATCTTTGCTGCAAATGTTAACCTTAACGTTAAGAACCGTGCACAATGGTTTCATTTGGTATGAAGAACTGGCGTCCGGATAGTTCAATTTTTCGGATCTGTTTTTCGTAGCTCGGTAAACAAGTAAAATACTTGACGGAAAAACGATTCATTCCTTGATGCACAATATATATTATAAGATCTATAAAACAATAAGAGTAAGGTATTGAAAAAATAAAAATTGAATCATTCTTGATATCCTGGCTGAGTATATCCAGATTACCAGGATACTTCGACGTGCTGTAATGAACGTCGATCTTTGGAAGGAAGAATTCCTGCCCAGTATTTTTCAAATTGAATTCCTCAATTTTTGAACAGGTACTCGAGGCAAGCCAATATAGAAGATAAAAATGCATATCTTGACTGCAGCAATGACTTTAAGTAACTTAATTATTTGATTGAATTGAATCAAAACTTATTTTAAAACAAGCATACTGTAAATCTGTGTTATGCCTAACGTCAAAGATATATACCCAGAATAGTCTGCACATTAAACGTTGGAATATAATTTAATAATTGGCTTTTTCTGGTCGATTTAATCTCTTTATAAATTAATAATGAATGTGAAGTTATTTGTGTAGAGAAAAGGTCAGCTCTGAATGATTTAAACTTTAAAATAATGTCCACGATATATTTCCTGCTAGTTTTCTTACAGCGAACATTTTTACTAGTAATTTGAAAAATATATAATCCGTCTCTTGCTTGCTAGTAAATAACTACCCAAAATCGTCATTTAAAACAGTAATATATACAATTGAGTATATCTGTGGGAGCTTTCTCTTGCGGGCATTTCTCCACTGAGTGACTGGGGCTTACGGTAAGAGGTGTCCTTTGATCCCATTGGATCAGTTGGCACACTAACTCCTAAAACTGTCAGAGACGGAGAAGAGAATGCTGCGACCCTACGGAAAACTCATATCCCGTTATTGGGAAGGGCGTGAGAATAGTATCCAAGAGTCCCACCTACCTGTTGCAGGTTTTCTAGGGCTGTCTCTGCATCACTTTTAGATGAATTACCGGTTAGGATCTTTAAACTATAGCTTGGGGTCCTAGTCAACCGTTGACCACCTTGCTTTACCTTCCACATCCCCCGTTTTCAATTAATTTATTATGCTATTAAAGAGACGTTGCCTGTTTCAGGATCATCCTCATGTATTCGCCTCATGTATGCCAAAAAAAAACATGCCGAATCCTTATACTCATCTCATGCTCACTTCTTTTAGAAATAAATGCTCCGTTTCCCGTAAGTAATGTAGCTTAGGTTGTAAATGTTCTTTGTGCTATTGGAACTAATCTATTTAGAGAAAAAATAAGTTCTGCATGTGAACAAAAAATTTTAATGTAAAATTTTATCGATCTAGTAGGTGAAAGTAATACGTTTCTATCTTAAAGCTACACAGAATATGACATCCTTCGGACTTTGTGTTTAATAAAGGTAATGATATTTGACTGTTGGTAGTTTTTAATTAGAAGTGGCGGTCACGCAGTCGAATGAGAAGACGGCCAAGCATTCCTGAAGTCAGACAGATGCCGCCAGCACACAGTCCCTATCAACTATTTAGCATAATATGAAAGTCCGCAAGACCATTAGTAGAGTGATTAATCCGGTTATGTTGTGACCTGCGTCTAACTACGCAGTTAATTGGATACGCCTCGCAAAGATTTGTTTCTTCCGTCTACTGTTACACACAGCGTTTCCGTGGAAAGAGCCAGACCGCGAAAAATTATAAATCTAATTCATCATGGCCTTGCTTGCCTGCCGAAATATTTCTTTGGAATATAATGTACCGATCATGCTGAAATAATTGAATATCCCTGTCATCGATGCAAACTAAAACAAGAAATGAATTAGGCGAGGAAAGCTACTACGAAACGGATCAACGGTAGGATAAAGAGTCGTTTATTACCTAGATCTCTATTGATAGTGGGAATGGATTGAGTCACCTGCTATCAACATTAAATCTCACCTTCTGCCTAATTTCCCGTCTGCAACTAAAGTTAACTATTTTGCTTCTGATGAAAAAAAAGGGTTTTAAAGTTCAAAACGACCCGCAGACAAGATTGTTAATGTATAATAAAGTACCCTTCTTCTTAAATTTTAATTTGTTTAACTCTCACTACCTATTAGACGTAGACATGTAAAACTGATCGTGCTTTTATCGCTCGTTTTCCATATTGTTTTGTTGCTTATGCATCAGTGTTAAGCATTTTTGCATGAAATAATGGTTACAGGCCAATTCACATTAAAGTAACTGTACCATGCACGGAACTCGATATACTTAGAGCTAGCTGAGTAGAAACTCGAAACTGCTGTGATAGTAGGTCTTGGCAAATCTGGTTTGCTTTACATAGGACTTGATACTCTAGAAAGATCGCGACTATCTTCTAAGCAACTGCGAACAACGGAACGCAACACAACATTATGTCCGCAACGTAATACTGCCGACACAAGAAATATGAACCGAAAATTGAATGAAATGCAATCCAGCGCGGAGTTGGGATGTAAATGGGTAGAAACTGTTTGAGACAAGATGTAGGACACGGACTACCATTTTGACTCAATAGCTGTTTGTATCTAAGAAACTACGTCTCCACACCTTCCTCTGGACAAGGTTTTATTTCAAAATCTAACAGTAAAATTTATATAACAATAAATTATTCAGTGAAATAAACTCACATGATATCAAAAAACTAGGGAAACTGTTTTCCCTTCAGGAGCTTTCGGTGCTGGCCGAAAAACAGTGGAAATCAATAAACTTCCTAATAAACTGAACATTATTACATACATCTTATAAAAAAACATTCAACAGTTTAAAAACTATCTATATGTATTACATTCGACATAATTTAATGTCCATATTGTTCCGTCATCGATTAACGTATAACAACAACATACTACCCTAATCAAGTAAGCATCAACTATAGTTTACAGAATTTATTTTCATTATATGAATTTGTCTATAATTTATCAATCCCATACATCAATAACCATAATTAGAACAACATTATTTTCTTAATACATTTTTATCCGTATACAATAAATATTATTACATTTCTGTTTTTCATGCAACTGACACTGTAGCACACATACAATTAAGTATTACCTTAATTATAATATATATCATTCACATTCACAATTTTTGATCACCTCAATTAAATATGCATAAAATGTTCCTATATTCCCTGCATCTGTTCTCTTGTTCAAGAATTGATCTATTTTTTCTGGGATAAATGATCCTTTGATTTCTCTAGCTGTAATATTTAATAATTGCCCCCCCTCCTTTAGATGTGTCTAAAATATTGGGTTAGTCTTCGAATGTTCCTTAATATTACCACTGTATTTCATACTGCAATCATTACATTTTACCTTCTATATACAATGCATAGATTTACCCTTTTCCACATTATCCTTCATATTGTGAATCCAATTTTGTATTTTATTTCTCGGTTTTACTACTGCTTTTACTTCCCAGAAACCGTCATCCTAGAGTAGTTTTACAAAATTTTCACAGTTTGTTTTTGTTATCCCATTGTAATTTAACTTTTTCCTCCCGTTTATTATTAATTTTCCCAAATTACTTTATAACCCTTTTTTCTATCCCACCTTCCGGTCCTCATTCAGGTCTGTTATGCTTCCTACTATCTCTCTTTTCTCATTTTGTATTACCTTATCTTCAATTATTTTTAATCTTTTATTTCAAGTTATGTGTAAATATCAACAGGGTACCAATTTTCAAGTAGTATATTGAACAATTCTTTTTCCTATACTCAATATTACTCAATTTAATTGCCTTCATCATCAAATTATTCACTACGATATTTTTATAATTGAATGGGTGATTCAATTTATAATTTAATATTTAAGTTTTTCTTTTTTATGCCATTTAGTTTTTATACATTATTTATTCCTTATAATCGTCACATCCAGGAAATTGATTTGTCTTCATCTTCCTTACCAGATGTGAACCTTACATTCTCATGTTTATTATTTATAAACGCCAGAAACGTATTTTATTCACTCTCTCTTATCACAAACAATTAATCATCCACATATTTTAATCCCAATAACGGTTTCTTATAGCATTCATTCCTTATTTTTCTTAACTCATAAATATTCCTACCAAATTACTACTTTTATGTACCTTGTATTGTTACATATTTTTATAATTCGGCAATTTTCTTTCATTCAGTGTATATTTTGAAAAAGTGAACAGCAATTGTAAAATTATTAAACCTTTCGTAAATACATATTTTGTTTAAGGTTTATATGGCTGTCTACATAAATAAAAGGTATACGTGTCTATTTTTGCACCCATTAGAACCGGTTACGCTCAAAAACTGATTTTCATATTTAGTAGCAAGAAAAACCGTCTTCACAGTCTTCAGTAATAATTATTCATATTTCAACATGGACATAATCACTGTGCGAATTTGAATTAAATACGAAAGCACTGTTTACATAGAATAATAAATTGGCTAATTTTGGTACTGTTATACCACGTATTATTTGTATATGCAATTAAAAGTGCCATTTTTCTAGAGAAAATAAATTAAACACTTTTTAAATACAATAAAACATTATAACGTTTATTAAACTTTATTTCAAATGTTAATAGTTCCAATTTAGACATTTGCACAGTCGTACTTATATATGCCTATTCGTAAGACTTCTAGTTTACTGTGGTGGCTTTGAACCATCTAGGAACTAATTAACCAGGGAATCTGGCGATGATGCTGGGAGTCCAGGTGGACTTCTTCTGTATAACAAATTCCTATTCATGTAATTAAAAAAACTTTGATAAATGTACATTATACACACGATTACAAGAAATTTGTTACCAAACAATCTATAATTATGATTACCCTAACCACACAAGGCACGTGGATTCTAAACATCTCTGCCGATTCGTTGGTTGATAATACTATAGTCGATCATAAAATAAAGACAATAAATCGATAAGCGTTTTTAAAGTAAGTACCGATATTTATTTAAAAAATAACGAACATTATTTTCCAGACATTTTATTATTAACTATGACTTCTCACAATCAAGCTACTTCTCCACACAGTCACCGCTGAAATTTAGGCGCTGGTCATAATGGAAATCCAGAAAGATACCATTCCTGGTTTTAATTTTTACGATTTTCGTTAAATTGCATAAACCATTTCCTCACCATTCCATCACTCATTATAGATCCCTCATACACAACACACAACTGTAGATGAATGTTTACTGGCGTAACATTCTTTACATTCAAGAAAAAAATAACTGATCTGACTTCACAGTCGGCGGATCGTTCAATTGTTTTGAACTTTTCGAAAAGCTATAACAAAATGAAAACACAAAGTGACGACGCTTTGATAATGTGCAGAATTGGTGTGCTGATTGACAGTAAAATATCTGGAAAATGCTGTTCTCTTTTAAAAAATAAATAAATAACGGTAGTCACTTAAAAATGTCCTTATATTAGATTCCGAGAATTTACAGTTATATTTCCTCTGTTTTAATAATTATAGCGTCATAGTATGCTTTCTCAACCGTCATGTAATATTGCAGCCGTTATACCACAACCAGTCTAAACCATAAACCTACGCTCTCCGCCCATGTAAAATCACTCAACCACGAGTTTAAAATTTAAGAAGCAGAAATCATCTGTAGAAAATACACTTGGAACAAAATTACGGTTTGTAGAAACGCTTTTTATCAACTTATATGAAAGTAATATAATTAACTAAAAAAATGAAGGCTGAGAAATGGAAGTACAGTACGCCACAATAGTTAATAAAGACAAAATATTACTGCCAATCAACGGTAACTGATATAAGGTAATACAAAATTGTGGTTTTAACGTATGAGATGAATTCATCTATCGGCACCATTACCATTTCACATCAAGCTTTTATAAAAATAAAAATTAGTGTTTGATTATATTTATCGTGTGTTGCATAATTCTTTTTTAAACTATCCTTTAAAAGTATGTACAAATAATTCGTAGCTAATAACTAAACCATTATATGGAATGTATCATATTATGCAATATGTGTTCACTTAAGAAAATTCCCAATGCTCAATGATGACTATTTCGAAACCATTCTAATTGAAAAAATAAATATTACTGGATACCGCAAAACGTCTTAATATACGGTATATGGCTAACAGTCCAATATTACTCAATTTTCATATCTGTATATTGTTTGCCTAATTTGTAGTGAAGAGAGGGGTTTAGAGAAAACAAACACATTTGAGTTATTGGATACATATGAGAAACTGCATTATCTGTGGCAATATCACTGTACTTGCCATTTTGTTACATATACTTAATAGCGTGTCGGGTATTCACAGTTCTTTTTTGTTGAAACTATACAAAATTATTGTGAACCGTTTTAAACTGGAAGCAGACGCATATTTATGATATTATTTCAACTTAATGAGCAATAATATGTATTCAAAAGCAAATATTAGGTAGAATTTTTGGGAAATTTTCATTTTTCGTGTTGTGCAAGATTCTGTAATCTAAGAAGAATCTTAATGATTGTGTCATGCCTGACTTGATTACAAGCAATTAAGTATTTATGTAACATAATGGCATTTCAGAGTACAAAAAACCAATGAAACGTCTTAATGACGCACATTTTATCTTAAATTTGGAAGTATCATTTCACATAAAGTGTTTTGTTAATCACGATTCACAAAACAATTTTCCACGCAACTACGCTTGTGAATTTATGTATGTGGACACATGCAATTGGAAGGCATTCAATCTGTTTTATCTTTTAGGTAGTTACTTGCAAATTTGGGTGTTGTTCGGTAGCTGTGGGAGCCAGATGGATGCCTAATGGGGACCAGCAACAGTTACTTGCGTGATGAGACAGTACAGTTCGCTAATTGGGCTGCTTCGTTTAAGCTGGCTTGCCATGCGTGGAACATCTGCACAGATATCTAGGCCGCCATTCCACCAGGTGACTGACAACTTTCAGCTCCTCAATCCCACGATAACAGGAACCCAACGAAATTCCTCTAATACTCTCAAATTTAGTAATTAAACACAGCACGCCTTTTGGGTAATCTATAAAGTTTGTTATTGCGTACACGTCTTTATTATTACATTTTTGGCGATTTAGATGAGTCTAGTTTAAATGAGGATATTCTAGACGTTACCATTAAGTATCGGCTTTAACTCAAAGGCTAATCGACAACATACAAGAATCAATTTTTTTTCGAAAAGTATTTTCACATGAATGTTAATAAAAATTTATAATCTTTGTCTGAAATTAAATTGAAAACCATAATAATCATTTCTCTGGTGGAATGTATGAAGAATACTAACGAATAATGAATAATTAAACTTAATTGTAGCATTAACAGAAAAATATAAGTCCACTGTTGAGTATTAACTTTGTAAACAGAGACATATCATTCCATTATCTTTAAAAATAAACTGATATTAAGGCTTGAAAGAGCAGTAACATATTTCATGAAAATAAAAATTGATAATTTCTTGTAATGGCTACTTTGATGGTGAATTAAATTCTTTGTTGTAATACACGCTAAGAAGGTGAAATGTTCAGAATAGCTATTCGTCTTTCATATAGACTTGATATTTTTTTAATTAATATATAATGTTCAGAGCATTGCTCAAATAGAAAAAATTTCCAACCGAAGGTTGACAGTGACTCCTTGCACGATCATTTCCAAACTAACGAAACTCTTTTACTTTAATGGAGTTAAATTAACAATATGCACGAGAAGAAGTTTTGAGACAGTGTCTCTAAAAACTGGAGCACTAGGAGAAGTCTGAAATCGAAATTATGAAAAATAAACATACAGAGGAAAGATTCAGAGTTGAGACTTTACATACCTACAAGCATTTTTTCCATCAACTGACAAGTAGGATTCAAATCTTTCATTTAGGGTAACCATTACTTCCCACATCCTGAAACGTATATAAACTGATTGATCTTGTCTTCTTTGTAATATTTTATATTTTGTGTCTTCTATTCAAGAATATTTTTCCATTAATGAACTTTTATAAAAGAGCGTAATAAAAAATTTAGGACATCATTCATACAACCTGACATCATAAAGACGCTTATTTATATTTTATAAGTATTAATGAGAAGTTTGGCATTGCTTTATTGCAACCAATGGATCCATATTTGCAGAAACACCCTCCAATACTACGTCATTTAACTTCAAAGGTGTCGCTTTTAATTATTTTCTTCGTAGAAAATGAAACTTTTCCGATAATTACGTAAATTTGATAAAAATTTTATATATCCACATTTCTCAAATCAGTGTTGTTTTGTTAAGTTATGAATTCCATTTGTAACTCGTCCAGATGTTTCCACGTCTACTATAAACTTATCTAAATATTTCAAATTTTAATTCAAATTCTCTTATTATTTTTTGTATTTTCTGCCCATCATTCGCGTTCCTGAAAGAGTTAATTATTTTAAATATGACACATTATTTGACATCAGATGTCTGTTACAAATTACGAGTTTGGTTTCAGACGCTTCAATTATATCAAACATGTTCTGTACAAATTGGCTGCTTCCTTAAAGTTGTTTTGTTAAAATTCGTTCAAATGCTGTGGTATATCGGCGAGAAATGCAAAATGACAAACCCATTATAATTCTCCCTCTCTCTCCAACCCGATATTCCCTAAAAAGAAGAACTTCCTGCTTGAATTGACATTGCTATAGATACTGATATTGGGATCGATGAACCCGCTTCTATTAAACTTAGAATCCATTCCTCTTAGAAATATAGTACGTTTTTAAGTATCACTAGTTTCAGAGCTCTTATTAAATTCCAAAGAACATCATTAAATTTTTTCCATATTTACTTATTGTTAATGTTACCAACACTCCAATAGGGTCCGTAAGTAGCTCACGTTCTTTAGTTTCAGAATTGAAAATCTCTTTATTTCTTCTTATACGAAAAGTTTGACTATTTTTGAGCTTAATATTTCATTTCAAACCAGACAGGAAAATTAGTCATCAGTAATTGTAAACGGGCCCCACAAAATTATGTTCTGGGCTGCGAGTTGTTCGTACGTGGTCTAAACTATTTTTCGCCTCATACAATGTTTGGTTGAATAGGGGGAAAGCGAACAATATGGAGGACGTTGACCAAGCGAAGGGACAGATTAATAGGCCATATTTTAAGACACGAGGGTTTTCTAAAATTAGCATTAAAGGGAGGTGTGTAGGGTAATAACAGAAGAGGGAGGCAAGGGTGGAATCGGGAAGCAGATTAGGGAGGATGTGGGTTGTGCTAGTTATGAGGAAGTGAAAAAGCTTACGCAAGATAGGTTAGTATGGAGGGTTGCATCAGACCAGTCTTTGTATGAAATAATATGGTAAATTAAAATTTATGGAATGTTGATGCAATTTAATGTAATTTCAGTATTGAACATTCTTTGGAGTTACAAATTTTTTATTTTACTATATTCTGATATATTTATTTGGAAATGCAGGTCACATTACTCCGTCATTATGGGTCTAGGTAGCGGAACATCAGAAAAATTAAACAAGTACGATCGGTAATCGAATTGGACACATCCGCTTTGCAAATCATCAGTATATTAAATTTGACTTTGTTTTTTTAGATTACCGCGAGACATTCGCAACGCTGGGATGTTTTCAGGACATTTATTTGCACAGCAATGGGCGGAAAACGTTCCTCCGAAAGAAAAATAATCGTAAAGGTCTTATGAAAAACTAAGTATTTATTGTTACAATAAAATTTAACGGGTCACGCCTAACTAGTGTAGGAGTTTGCCATAATATTTGAAGTTCGTGGAGACGTAAAAAGCAAGCTGTAAATTATAACGTAAGGAACAGCAGTCATGAGGGATGTGTTAGATGTGCAGGTGCTGAAGTTCCGCTGAGATAACGACAGCGTTCTGGCTGCAGCGCTCTTAACTGTACGGAGAGTTCAACATATTTATCAAATAACCCAAATAGGGCAGGATAGAAAATACATTTCTTATGAGTATCATAGAATTCGCTCGAAGTTATATAACTCTTTCTAATTCCAATGACACTAACCGTACTAGCATGCAGAAGATTATACTTCTCAAGACTTAGTCCAGTGTAACTATTTAATACTATTGTTGACATGGTTTAGTGAACCGGCAGGTCATAATACACGTTCCTTTACTTGGAACGATAATCGAGATGAAAAATTCCTAGTTTTCGAAGACCCGAAAAAGAAATATTTTGAACGCACGGGTTTCTGAATCAGCTGACTAATATGTTAACAAAACGGACATTATTATTTGCCCAAATTCACATAGCAGAAGCAGAGGCGTATTGACAGTTGAAAATATTTTCAGCGCTAACTACGTGTGTAATGTGTGACGTTAAGATTTAAAATCAAAGAGACATGGAAATTTATTTCTACGTCATTATTTGTAGTCGTCTTTATAGAACAACGTTTACTTAAATTCTATATATAGTGCAAAATTGAAGTAATTTATTTACTCGTATTTAAAGATATCTGTTCAGAATACGAAATAGCTTCATGTAATATTAATTTCAGATTTAATTACAGACAACAATTCTAACTTGAATTATGGGTCAAGAATAATGAATTATTTGGTAAAGGTCACTTCAGCAACCCACAAGGCGAACACAAATCCAGTCGCAGTTAGACAGTCTCTGCAATTTGTTGAACGTGATCGATAACGAAACTCTCATTATGAATTGTAGTGTATGAAGTGTAGAGTCGTTGGAATGAGCGAGATCCGAGTGATAAAAACTGTTTTACACTCCTTATCAGGTTGAAATCATCGCTCCAATTACATTTATCAGCATCTTATTTATTCACGGCGTTCTAAAATGAAATACAGAATTCGTTTCTAAGAATTTTTTAATAGTAACCTGCAGCACCATTGCTACGTATAAGAGGCTAGCTTACACTTCATCTGAAAATAGCACTACGAATTTTTATATTTAGACACATTCTATTTGTTATATTCAAGAGCAGAATCTCGTTTCTTACGTGAGCACATTGCCAGATATATGACTTACGAATTATACCTACAATAGCGAACATACGTTTCGTAAATTCCGTAGGAATTAATCATGGAAATATTCTGATAGATTATTATAAATCGTAAATTGCTTGTTGTTTACTGAACATACGAGGAGTTCCCATGTAAAAGGTTTGTCAGTGGAATTTAAATAGCTTATTTGAGAAACTTGAGGCCGACACGAGAGGTGATTTACGTGATAGAGATGATAATTTTTTGCTTAGATGCCTGAGCACATCCTGGTCGCACTGTACGAGTGGCTTTACTGCTATTCCCGCCCAGTGTCGTCGGAGCGTGTTCACACTTTAGGACGTGTGTGGAATGCAAGACAAAGTACGCACCAAAATACGACTCTTAATATACTTTCAGCACGACATCAAAAATAATCTTGGGAGAACCGCAGCTGAAAACACAAGTTAAACCCAAAATTTGAACATTATGAGAACCATGAAACGGAATATTGCAAACAGCACGTTTTGTCATAACTTACTGACCGCAACAAAATAAGTTAATTTATAACTAAAACTATCACAATTGAAAATTTTATTTAAAGAAGATCAATAAAAATTAAAAAAATAATAAAATCCCGGCACAGGCATGAATGTTTTTGTGGGTCAACCCTGGCCACAGAAACTGGATTCAAATATCCAGAATGTGTCAAAATCTGGCGGCCTTTTGCACCACAGAATGTGAAGGGGGAACAAGAGCAATTATTATTAGTTATTAATTTAAAGAGATGATTGCAGTCTATATGACCCAAATACATTATTAAAAATAAAATTAAATCACTTACCATGGAAAAGCTGAATGACGAGAAAATACTATAACAGGGCGTTGATGCAGTATGCTAGCAAATTTTACAGTCCTTTAAATAACTATAGTTCAAAAGAAAAGAAATGGTTCGTACACTTGACGTCGGCACGCAGTGAAGAAAACGTTTAATTTCTGGCTCTCTCTTTGACGGTGCAAGTTCATAAAAATTTTCTGATCCCCAGATGAGAACATTATGGGTATTAACTTCCCACTCAGATGAAAAGTTGATTCATAACTGAGCATCACACTTACATAGTTATAATATACACCTGGCTTTAAAGCATGTACCAAGTGTACTTGGTATGAACACATGTGCAAAGGTTTTCTTTAAACTTTCCCCTGCCATCTTTGTCAACTGATGTTCAAGACTTGCTTTCCGAACATACTTTCTAGGACTTCGATTTGGTTTCAACCGGCATTTTTTCGTAGTCCTCCGAAGAAAGCAACGGGGATACCTAGTTTCCAAAATCCCAACGGGAAGGAAGGGTCCTTGTACGGGATGCATACCGCTTTATACTCTAACACAGTCAACATCCTCTTCAGACAGTTGTAGTCGGCTCGTGATTCTCTTTTCACACACGCATCCGGCCGTTTCAAGTGGTCTATACCATCAGCGGATGACTTTGCCACATGGGATATCATAAAATTAAACTTTGAGCGAGATGCTCGTTGAGCCGAAACTATACAGATTCACTCTTAGAAAACCTTAGAACATAAAATGTTTTAAATTCAGGAGTAGGCATGTATGTGGCGCTGCAAGCAGGAAAGCAAAGCAATATGTGCTTATCTAAAACTGTTTTAAATTGTAATCTTGAAACAAGACTCTACAAAGCTTACAATTGATACCATTAACGTTTATAACTTGGAGATTCTTTTGTGGACGTCCTTGACAATATATTTAGTGCCCATCATGAAAGTCCGAAATATATTATAACAATAATTTGCCGGAAGGCAGCTATATTGGTTAATTTTGAAATTTTAAATAAGTACATATGTACACGAATGGAATTGGTATAAACTGACACCATCGCAAAAACTGAGTCTCTTGTTTGGCAATAAATCGTAACTTCATTCACAATGCCCATATAAGTACGAGTACATTTCTGTGGCGAACATCTCCAAAATATATTATTAGTTGGCCTCCTCGTCGGATACCGTGGCTATTCGCTAACCAACAGCTTACACGCTTCTCCGTCGCACAATTAAAGTACAATGATCAATGTGGACTTCTTTGACAGAATTACATTGCAGGATAAGTGTCGACCAGAGATACACCTGCTGGATAATGTAATTACATGTTGACCGCAGTCCAGTGCTCTAATGCCAATAATTTTAATTAGTCTTTTGCAAACGTAATGGTAACGGGAAAAATCAATAACGTATTTAGAGTTAGATAAGTGAACGAAAGCATAAATCGGGTTTTATTGTCGGATAGATCATGTTTGATATAGCAACGTAATCTTGTTATGTGTGAAGCGTAGGCATGAAAACTGATGTGCATTTCACTGGACTTGACAGAAGACAGTAGACGTTCTGCTTGGCCTAGAAGAAAACATGTTGAATTTCCGGTTGGAATTCCGGGTTATGCCTGCATGTTCCTCTCATGATTCACCATTCACAGCTGCAATCCAAAAGAACCAACATCTGCAATATCGGGGGGACAGGGGAGGGGAGCGGTGGAGGGGGGGGGGAGGGGCAGAAGGAGGACACAATAAAGTTTTAAACAAAGGGTAAGCGAACGCGGCTAGAGGAGTTTCAATAAAAACTGGCACAATATGAATAACGCTAACGTGAAAATCGTTTTAGAAAGAAAAACAAGACAGGAATTAAACCCAGAAGTTTATTTCTCGGAAATTGAAACGGCTTGTTGCGCATACATAATATTTTGTACAAGTAGTCGTTAACTATATGAAAACATTAAAGTCTGAGATACATTTCAGAGGAGTGTTAAACATTAAACGAAATTTTTCCGCAACTGATATATACAGAATAAAAGTAGTTAAAACTAAAAGATTAAATACTCCTCACTATACATCAAAATTTCTTAGACAGATTTAGTGCTAATTGACATGGGCCAGTAATGTAATCGTTACGTGGTACCGAATAATCAATATTTAAATAATTGTATAAAACTGAAAAATAAAATTGGTTAACAGTCTACAGGAGGGAAAATATTACTGCTCAGAATTTAACGAGTTTGAAAATGCCTATGGGAGCTTTCTTTCGCGCTATTTCTCCCAGATTTATTGTGGGGCTCACCTTTGGGGATGTCTCGTTTTCTTTCTGGTTTTTACACGGTTCTCAAATGCCGAGGCACCTTAATCTATTTTCTCTACCTTGCACATCCCCTTTTTTCAATTCCCTTCCTATGATATTAAAGAGTAGTTTCCTGTTTTAGTATCACCCTCGTGTTACATGAGGATGATCCTGAAGTAGCCTCTTACACTCAAAAATGTAACCCTTGGACATAAAGCATCTATCCCTTTAGGAATTTAACTTAGCACTCACAGGTGTCTCTTCCCCATAGAGATGATGTGGCGTACGTACCTACGAATATGTCTAATGCTGATCCTCTCCAGGTGCCTATGGGAGAATTCTCTCGCAGACGCTTCTCCCTAGAGTGACTGCGGGGCTCACCTGATTATGTCGGGAATGCCTTGTACTCTCTCTGGGTTATTTCAAAGTTCTCACATGCCGAGACACCTTCACCTATGTTAGGAGGTATATGTAATGGGGTCGAAGACCCTGGGCATAAGGCAAGAGTTGTCCACTGATCCCATTGGATCAGTCCGCCAACTGCCTCCTGAAACTTGCGCAGACACGGAGAAGGGAATGCTGCGATCTCACAGCAAACTCGTCTCCTGCCATTCGGAAGGGCGTGAAAATAGTACCCAAGGCCCGATCTACCTGATACAGGTTTTCTGGGGTTTTCCCTGCATCTCTTTTAGGTGAAACACCGGGTAGGATACTTAAACTATAGCCCGGGAGCCCTAGTCAACCCTTGGCTGCCTTCCTTTCTCTTCCGCATTCCTCCATTCAAAGTAAGTTCCTCTATTAAAGACGAGTTGCCAGTTCCTTAATCCCTCTTAAGTAGCATGTCACCCTAAAAATGATTAATGAAGTGAAAATAAAGACACTAAATAATATCAAGGAAACTACCTTGCAATTATATTTTCCTAAATTGTAAATAAACAGTAGCTCCTTTATGAAGCAATTTAATTATATTTCAACTATATAAAAATGAAATAATATAATATAACAGCCACACTAATCATAAATAACCCTTTACTAAAAAAGTTGCAGAAAGTATCAATAAAAATATCGCCATGTATCGGCTGCAATGTGTAGACAATGATCACACTTCTAATTTCCCTCTTTTAAGGTTACTGAAAAGAAGAAATGACACCTCATGCATTTTTTAATATGTTACAAATTCTCTACGTTTTATTAAAGTTGATGTCCAACAAATTTGGCTTTTGTATTCTTTTATTTCAATTACGTAAGTCTGATAAACACATGTGGCATATTATATAAAATATGTTCCTTTCACAAATTAATTAAAAGATACATTTTATAAAATGCAAAGTTTAAAAGTTACAAAACAGTTTTTACATTTAAGGTGGGATAAATGCGTATGTAATCAATAAACGTCTCTTAGTACTGAGTGGACAGTAAGATTAGTAAAATAAAACAATTGCATAGTTATCGCAGTTATCCTTTTATTAACATGCACCACCAAAGTTTTTTCGGATGCCTCCGACGTAACATATATTTAGAATTTGAATTATACACAGATATTGATGTTTTACTGAGGAATACTACGACATTATGAAGAAAATTATGAAATTTAAAGAGAAATAAAATTAAACTACAAAATAAGTTATATGACTCTACAATATTTTTAGGTTTTAGTAATTCTTATTTAATTTTTGTAATTTCAAAATTTAATGAATGTCTCTTTTGGATTTTTAAGTTATGGACGATCTCATTTTCAAAACGGTCCCTTGAATAAATAAACTGCCACCATGTGGGGCGTGGGACCCTCGTTGGGAAAAACTGATATTACTTAATATACACATGATCCAAAATCTGATTTTTAAAAACTGATTCGCCACAGGCAAGGAATGAAATTTATTTTCACGTCTTTCAATTTAAATTCTTATGTTTTGCGCCAGTTTTCCATCAACAGGATGATAGTAAGCTCTGTATCGACAGCTGTCCAAAGCAGAGGGGCAGACGAGTGTTCCCATGGGAACGCCATTGCGTGTGTGCGTCTCGTGCGACCTTGCTAAATTCATGTGAGTTAGCTGGATAACAGCTTTCCTCGACGAGTTTACTTAAACTAATATTAAGTTACATGACACTGAGTGTTTCCGCACAAAATATAATTGGCTCGTTCACTACTTTCCACGTTTGAAGAAGTCATCAGTCAATGCGGTAGATCCAAGGAACAACTGTCATCAAATTGTATGACAGACGATAAAATAACAGTGAAAACAAACTAAGAAAGTTTGAACAACGGAATGAAATTTGTAATATTAAAGCATGTTCTGGTCGTCCTATGACCTTGTGGATGACGGGTAGTCATAGAAAAGATCAACATTGGTCTAAATGGATAAGGAGTAGAGAAGAGGCGTAACAGCCATAAGGTCGATAACTGAAGAATGGAGGTGACCTCAGAACTAGAAGATAATAAAATAAGTTTTCAAAGGTAATTGTAAATCTTTGCTTAAAAATGGATTGTTAATGTGGATTATCCGTAAACATCCTAAACCGTGTTAGTAACATATAATCTTGTTTTTTTGTTATAAATCGATAAGGTAATGTTGGTATTACTTTATAAAGTTTCAGACTTTCATATGGAAACACAATTAATTTTTAGCGTTTATCTCTCGACAGCCAGCAAAGTTTACCTGCAGTAATGTTACGTGACAGTGAATGTGATTTTTGGAAGATCATTTATAATCATTAGTAACCGTTGTCCGTTGTGAACCAAGTGCCCGAGTTTCTGGTAATATAATAAGTTAATCAATAAAGTAAAGAGCAAAAATACACTATATTTAGTACCCAGTAGTGTACTTTAAAATGAATCAATTTATGTTCGTGAATGGCGCACTAATAGTGTGAGGTCCCTCAGTTGCTTTCGCACTGTATCAAATTCTCGGCTTAACCATAATCTCTGCGTCCCAGAACAGCGTAATATTATACTATACACACTTCTCTACTTACAACTAAGTGGAAAGTAAGTAGTACATTTTCAAAATCCTCCGCAGGCTTCGATTTCAACTAAGTAGTTTATAAAACAACGGTATATATTCTGTCACGATGATTTGTTTACTGAAATAGTAAATTCTGCCTTTACCGGAATCTGTATACCTTAAAATGAACGGTAATTCAGTTTCTGAGGGCGGTAAATCGTTTATAGGAAACAAAATTACATTACCAATCGCAAATCAAGGAAGTCCCTGAGTTGTAGTCACGTGGTTTCTTGACAATGTCTTCGAATATAATAGAACTATTTATTTACATCAGCCACGTCCTGTATTAATAGTCTCGGTATTAATATTATGATATTATTTAGTGCCACTGACAATGATTTGACAGTGATGCCTTGTAATAAGTGATTTCTCTCTTCAAGCTTTCTGTGAATTTGAGTAAGAAAGATGTGGGCCCGGTCATTGTAGATTAACGGTTATTGTAGGCAGTCGGCATGGATATTGTGTGCGGCAAATTGGCGGTTCTAAAAATATCAGATCAAATGTTGTTATTTTGGAGGGTCATAGACCTGGGAGTTGTCCACGGCCCCTAGAGCAGCGGTCAGGGTCAGATCGTAAAAGTTTATTTGTAAACTCTCCTGAAGTAGTGGTAATTTTACGAAGTGAAAAAAACAGTACAGATTTGGGAATAGATGGCTGGGAAAGGCGAGAGGAGACGTATGTAGGCAGTGATATGAAAACAGAGATGGAGGGCAGATGAATATAAGCGTTGAAAGGATACGGATGTAAGGAGTGAAACATTGAGGACAGTGTGTGTGTTTTTTGGAGAGACAGAGGAGAGCAGGGTGGCATGTGGTCAGTGTTTGAGTGGAGAGGAATGGTGGCCAGGAAAATCGCCAAGATGTCGCGATTTGGAGCGCTTGTTCACGCGCGTCTGACCAGAGGAGAGATGAGGTGCGTAAGACGTACGTGAATTAAGGGGTCCAGCCGGAACGTTGAATCTCCGGGATTTAGCATTATATTTATGTTGGTAAACTATTTGAATTTTTAATTATTGATACAAAGCACTGTTACTCGTCTGAAACCTCCAGAACAATGCATAAATTTCTTAAATGGAAATGAAGAATACTATTTGCTTGTTACACTATTATAACGTTTTAGTTACTAACAGAGTCACAAAATAATAAATACAAGGTTTAAAAAACCTGACTCATCAATTTATTTAATAAATATTAGTGTACAATATTCAGTATGAACTGTTAAAAATGTTTTTCATTTCAGTTTTATTAGAATATTTTTCACCACCAGAATAATCGTAACATTGCTAATTTTGGTTTATCCAAGTTCAAAAGATTTCAATTGCTCGTTATGGTACTTACTATTTTCACAATAAAAAAATCTTAACATGATCAATTACATTGCACCAATTATTTCTGTTTTCTGCAAAATTACACCATTAAAATACTGGAAACCATCACGACCCCAACGTTCGTGTTTTAATTCACACACGCATTGGAGCGGCGATGAATAGGAAATTGTTCATGTGCGGTATGATATAAACTGAAAAGCAAATTGATCCACACTAGTATTGCACCTCACGTGTAAATTTAAACAGCTTTATTAAAAAAGTCTAGACGGTATAATAAGCCGACCGCACAAGGTTAATATATACATATATAAAAATCTATTTGGGGTAATATTAATCAATATGTTAACAGTGTACTGTCGTGCTTTAATATTTTCTTTAATATTCAGGTTAGGCGGAGATTTCTCACTGTAAGCTTGTGCAAATTATGAGCCATTATAAAGATAAAATTATGTTCAATCAGTCTTGTGTCGCAAATATACTCAGTTTATCATTTGATACCTTCATCAATAACTTTGCTGTGGAAAAGGCAAGATTTTTTAGATAAAACGTCAAATTTTTTCATCAGATTGTAAAACAAAAATAAAATAAAATTTTAATATATTTTAAAAATAAAATTTCTATTTTCCCACCAAGTTTTTCAAGTTAAGTATTTATTTCATACCCCATCAATATTACAGCAGAAACCTGTCAGAACATTAAATTATTTTACATTTCGTTGAATGTTGTTTACCTGTGCGACTGTATATAATCAGCTGTTTTTATTTTTATAAGCAAGGTATGAGGTGTTTTATTGTAATATATGATGGGGTCCTCATCTTAATCTTGTAAATATTGAAAATGATGTAAAGAGGCAGTGGTAAAATCGCTTTCTCTGTATCAACTTTTGAAATCAGAAGTAAACATGAAAGTATGATAGTCAATTATAGAAAGGAGCTTCATAAAGTGATTGCCTCTAATCGGCCAGGGAGCAGAAGCCCAGAACCATACAATTAACGGACTAAGCTGACACGGCGAGCATCAACCATCAAAACGAACAGAAATACTGATTAATTTATTGTTTGTGTGCGGTTGTATAAATATTGGTAGTGGATTGACGTAAAATAATGACCTTCCTGTATTGATCAATATATTGAGCGTGAACGGGCTGGCATTACTTCAAGATTGCCAATCTTTTATTTTTAACGGTGTGTACTAATGGCTATTTTTTTAAAATAATTTTTCTGTAAGGTTATAATGTTTATGTAACCAAGTTTCTCTATGCATTTTGTGCCAGTGTAGTGATTGCTCCCAATCATTCTAATCGAATACTTTCGAACATCAGAAGAAAAAGAAGGAGGAGCTGAGGAAAGGTTAAAAACTAAATATTACAAATTGACGGATCTGTATCCGAAAAGGGGGGGGTAGTGAAACATTATTTATTGCCTGGTACCACTTATTCCGACGGACCTCCGTTTTTATTTTAAGAGAGTGCAAGGTGCGATGATGAAGAAGTACTGCAGATGGGCTTATGTTCCACGGAAAATGTCATATTTATTCCTCATGAATTGATTTATTATTTTATTGGTATTTGAAACTAAAGATGTTGTTTATATCCAAATTCATGTACTTTTTATATTATAGAGAGCTTTTAAATATCTTTCTTTACTAATTTGTATTACTTATACTTAGTAATATCTCTTAATAAAATTACTTTATAAATTCATGGTGGATTTCAATAATAAGCAATAAGTATATGAATTTTATGAAGAATGTTGTAATTAGAAACTTTATTAATGTAATAATTAAAATGATTGTCTCATAAATCTTGACCCGAGTCTTGTAGCTATTTCCTTAGAATAGTTTGAGTGGGCGAGTTATATTCATTCTGAATGTTTCATTATCAGCTGTTAGGGTTGTACCCAGGAATGTAGGCGTTTAAAATAGTTTGGGGAATAATGGAGAAGGTTTATAAACGAGGTCAAGTTGCAATTCCGACGATAAGAGAGAAGGGGAAAATAAAAATGCGTCGGGAACAACTCGTTGACCTTGTGTTTCGCAGGTCACGTGTTCTATTACCGCTAAGGCATCCTAATTTAGGTACCTTCCTGTGCAGGCTTTTACGCACCTGCACATTCAGACCCGGGGTCCCGTAATAAATCAAAATAATTGTAAAGTGAATCAAATACAGGCTGCTCATCACGCGTGCTTTTTAATGGCCGCGACTCCGCCGATATCCGCGCGCGGTTCTCACGAATCACCCAAGCGGTGGTACTTTAACAGATCGCCCAGATAATTTATAGGTTAATTGAGGCTGGTTTTCAGTATTAGGTACGCGTCGATCATTAGGGAGTTCAAGACAACTGGCGATAATCGCCCGAGTAATTAATACCCAGTCATTTGCAATAAGTACAAGAAACGGCCGAGGCTGTCTCCTCTCCTCTCCACGACTCTCCTCTCTCTACTCTACTCTATTCTACTCTCCTCTCTCTCCTCTCCACTCCTCGCCGTTTTGTTTCCTGAGGGCGGGCGGAGATGATACTGAGAATTGATTTTTATAAAATACTCAGTGAGGCTAATGAGATGTTGCATCATAAAGATGATATCGGTTTGATGTACGGGTGTGCTGGGCCGCGCACCTGTGCGTTATGCGGCGAACACCTGTTGCTTAGCCATTAGACCTAGCATCAACCGGCCGCGTCTCCAGATAAATCAAGTCCGACACTTACAGCTCCGCACCGCACGTGCATCTCTCAAAGATATTAATCTGTATTGCCATGCCGCTGTTCTATCGGTGCTTTGCGTCACATCCGTACCTTGTCTTGTTCCATCTAGGTGCTATTTCCGCACAGGGTAACCTCAACAACTTGAAAAATATTTCCCATGTAGCGATTACAAGGTAAGTAGGTCAGTATTATTTGGGACGCCAAAATAAATGAAAAGTACGTCTGTGACTAAAAAATTAGGTTATTGTAAACTCTCTTGTTTATTGGCATATCAATATGAGGTGGATTTTTTAAGTCAAGTAGGTCTAAAAAGAGTCAATAAACACGACAATAGTATAATATATGAACAGGCTTGTTGTATGGTGTACAACTCATATCCAAAGAATAACGTTACTGAGTGACTATCAAATATGATTTCAGTCTACGCCCAAAAGAGTAGCTCAGTTCAGCGACTGACAACCGAAGGAAACGTAGTTTTCAACTACCTTAAACGGTTACCGACAGCATAAATCTAATTCGTTTAAAAAGGAGCCACCGAGAAATTTATCCGACTAGGACTAGTCATATAAATGATTGAAGCTCAATTATTCGTCGAGTTAGTCCTTCCAGACGTCTTCTGCCAAAACACTCTCTTAGTGATCGGATGTCAACTACATTTTTTCTTCATCACAATGAAAGAACTTCATAAACAATCTTCAAACAAAAAAATAGCATCAAGGGGTTCATAAATTCTGTAAGGAATGTTAAAAACGTTTGGAATGTATTTCCATGTATTCTTTATGAAACTCTAATAACAGTCGGGTAGTATTTTTTTTCAAAAGTGGTCTTACATGAGATAATAAATCGAGGGTAATGAAAAATGAAAGCTTTATACTGTAGTAAATTAATGTGGCGATTGCCATTCTATTCCATCAGTGGCGATACTCAAAACACTATGGTTGAAAAATTTCCTAGTGGCGACATTTAGACGGGAATAACAAATCTGATGGAAATAAAATATAGCGAGATGCCAGCAAGGCGGGACATCAGCGAAAGTGAGAAATATTCTGTTTTGCGGATTAAGGGTTTTTATCTGCGCAGAGCGTTCAACCCTCTGGAATTTGGTCGGAGTATGAAGACTATCCGCGGGCCAAGCCCGATATTTGATTGTGGCTGGAGGTCATGTGATCCATCATCCACCCCCATGGTGAGGCCATGAGCAGAGTCGAGAATAATGCACAGAAATTGGGCAGTTGAAATAGGATTTAGAAGGAGGAGGAAATCAGTTGGGAAAAAATCATAATAGAGAAAGCGGTAAGTCAGGCATGAACATTGAAATAGGTAGGTGGATAGGAGTAAGAAAAGTTTGTTTTGAATCTCGAGATTAACTGAGAGAAGACAGCGGAAGGTGAAATCCCGTTCACGTAATTAACTGGAGTCGAGGATAAAAACCTCGGGGAAGGGGGGGGAGTGCAGCCTCCCCAGAAGCAAGGTACGTCAGTGAAAATTAATCGCCAGTATTTCTGATTTCCTGCTGCATAAAAAGAACCGTAAATAGATCGAGTCTTGCTAAATTAAATTTGATATAACCGTGGTAATTTTAATTGAACCTAATAAAATTCATCCCCATACAGTCAATAATATTACAATATAAGTAGTGGTTTAGGAAATATTTCAACTTTAAAAAATTAAAACGGAGGAAGAATACATTCATTCCATTTTTCACAATGAAAGTGAAAGTTATTTGTGTAATGAATGCTGTGCTGTCGCAAAAAATATGTTATTTTCAGTGGAGATACATGCTCTTCCAGATCTACTTCAAGTCAATATTTTTTATCGTCCTTTTTAACTATTATAGTATTTAAACCACATTTATTAGCATGCTGAATGAATTACAAATTCAATCAAAATTCATTGAATGTTATTTACTACCCTCCTGTACACATTATTGCTGTAATATGTGATATACAATATGCTAAAATAGAAATGTAAGGGTATAATACAAATAATATAAGTAGATTGTTACAACAGAAAACGGTGCTTCATGTAATACTATGCAAACGAAGTGATTCAACAGAATATTACATACTGGAACATGAAAAATGGATTTCTTCTTAACCTAAGAGATTAAATTGCAGCTAACGCATGAATACAGACAAGTCTTTTGTGTTTATTAAGAGATGCAGTTCAGAAGAATAAAAAACATAGCGAAATCAACCTGTATCAAATAAAAATGAGCCAACATCGAACCCATTCTTATTTTATAATTGTTCATTTCAAAGATATCAGAGAACAATTATTATACTAAAATTGAGATTATTAATCCATAAAATTGGAATACGTCATTAAAAATAAGAATAATAGAACATATCTGTTACTAATAATCCCATTTTCAAATTAATAATAATCACTGACTAATGTGCGATTCTGATTACTTCAATTTGTTTTTCACAAGTAAAAGGGAGATCAGTGAACTCTTGAGTTGATACTATGACTTAAAATAAGCTATAGGTCGCGAGAAATGGAATGGCTTGTGAGGTGCACAATAGAATAAGAAAGAGGAAGGTGGAGTGGAGTATTAACGCAAGGGAGGAATAGTCATTGGATAAAAATGGCTTACCTCCACTACAAGTACAGGGAACTGGGTTACAGCGTATCATATTTTTACACAACCAGCCACTTCTCTCCAGTAACACTCCATTATTATTTTGTATAAATAACCACATCCCAAGTATACTCCACCTCACTCTCCAAAGTGACATGGTCATCAAGTAATTTAAAATTCATGACACAACAGCACACAATGAATGGAATATTCAGTTCAATATTGCCATACAGACACGTAAGTTAACAATTTCTGTTCTTGGTTATTTTTGTAACCCTTATGTTTCAAAATGATTTGTTAATTAAATATGTTGGGAAGATTACATAGAGCGGATAAAGATATATGTTCGTATTAACTAATACCCTATCCTTCTTAATAAAACAGACCAATGTAAACCTATAGCAAAAATTGTGTAGTTTACAAAATCTCGCTCTGGTTGTAATTCCTCTTGCATTGGGCAAACAGTAAGATCACTTAATACCCCTATCAAATTACATATGTCCAAAATCAAACCCCGCATTTGAAAATATTCTCCAAGCATAATATCAATTCGAAACATCAATTGGATTGGCTAAATGCTAATATTTTAAATGTTGACACCTGCTACCATTCCAGAATTATACCCGAAATTCTTCGTATTAAATCTAACATCTCTGAAATTAACTTAAAAACTACTATGAAACTTAACAATGGTTATTATTGTATTTCTTATTGTTATACTACTTCTCTGTTTAATGTTATCTTTGCATTTGAGAGTGTTTTAACTCTGCTTTTGATTTCGTCACCTAGTTTGAGTGATGTGTCGTTCTTTTGGCTCTTGCGTTTTTGAATCAACTTACGAAAACATCAAGGATTGCAGAAACGTAGTGGTATTTATTTTATCACATAATTTTGTCTTTACCGTCTAGGCCACGTTTTGTGACATGGGGGTCTTGTAAAATTAGCATTAGGGGGAAGTGTGGGGTAAGAACAGAAGAGGGACGCTAAGCAAACAACCGATTATTTCTTTACCTATTTTGATATCATTCTAATGCAAACTATTTTTATATATTTCAAATGATATTTATTATTTCTGAACGGAGTCGAAGCAGGTTCATAAAATGTAATCGTATTACAATAATTGATGTAGAACTTAATTTGATCACTCTCGTATGCATAGCAAGGTTATATCAAGATGAGCCTTACCTTGAGTGTATTCAGTCCAGCAGGTTAGAGGTAAGGCGTCGGAGCACGCAGATCATTCCTGGCACAAAGCTTTCCATGTTTCGCCGTAGATTCTGGAGAAGAATACGTGGGTCTCGCTGCCTGTCCCCTGTGGGCACAACACAATTAGCCTTCAAACAGTCATTTGAATAATGCGCCTATTCACTTTTATAGTCGTGCCGAACAGGGGCGGCGTTATGAATAACAGCGAACGAAATACGAAGTCTTATGAACACAGTAGTGGAATTATTACCTGAAATACGAGAAGAGGTCCCATTCAAGCCTCCTAACATGCGACTATATCGCTCTTATCACTGGTCAACGGATAAATCTAGAATGTAACAAACAACTCAGCCCAATTCTGTTCGGCCACTGAAGTCGGTGGGTTCACCCAGACTGGGTTGTAAAATTACTCAATTCAATACATGATTTACTTAATTTAATAGACAGATTAGAAAAGGAGTAGCACGTAAAATTTTTAAATTTTACAATACACTTACCAAAATCGTTTATCTCGAGGTGTTTTTTTGGACACGTATCATTGGGCTATTACCAACAGGTACATTGATCAATAATATGCAATAAATGTTTGAGTTCTAAGCAAGCGAATTTCTGTATACAAGAATAAAATAGTGAATAAATTGATTACATGGCTCAAAATATTACTAATCTTCTGCTTTAACCCGTTCTTCATATGGTTCTTAACGTTAAAGCTAACTTTTTGCGCACCTATTTATGTACAATATTTACTCTTGATAAGGTAGTCGACCAGTTAATTATGAAGTATTATCAATTTAATACCTCTCTGTTTCTTCTTTCCACTATGTACTAAAATTATCTTCCCTCCTACTCTTGACAACAAAGATTTATTCTTTCCAATAACTAGACGAATAAGAGAGAAAGTAAATTCGGGAGAAAGAATTTTACGAATTAACTTTTACTAATGGTAGTCAACATTTTCGATAACATTAAAATTATGTACCGATTCGGAGATAAACGGTTCAGACGTCTTCCCATAGAGCGAAAAAAGTCTCTGCTTTGGAATGGCAGCCTATTTGTCGTAATTTTGTTGATAGCAGTGCTGTATCCTTGCTTTATATAAAAACGAAAAATAGCTTTATAGAAAAGAGTTCGACTATTTCCTTGTCAACATCGAACAAACTTGGAGTGACAGACTGTAATTACATGACATCGTTTGAGAATTTCCTAATTTACATGAAATGTAATAAAAAAACTGGATTCCAAGCAATGTGCAGACTAAGTATTGTTTTATTTATATAAATTTTTGTTGCATTAATTTGGTTAGATTTTAGAAGGTTGCTACATGACAATATGCCATAAGAAATTATTTTTTCACACTTTATAACCTCTCGTCTGTACTGCTAGGACTTGAAAATTTTAGTTAATTGTGGTTTGTTTTTAAATTATTTGTTTCATGTTGTCTTATAACTGCTCTAATTTTTGTATATAATAATGCCATCCATTCTTCCAGTTTCATAGTATTTCAGAAGGAAAGCAGAAAGTTTATTCAGTGTGAGAACATCTTTGACTTCTTTAGTTTGAAGAATACATGACGTGGCAAGCTATTTTTTCTGACTATGAAGTAGACACTACGTTTGTAGCGAAGAAAAGATGCAATATTAATGTAATGGCGGGAAAAGTACATATTTCTGCATTTTGACACTCATCACGCCATCAATTAGTTCAGGCCTTTGGTTTGCGAGCGAAGATGTACGATTTATTTTCGTATTGAAAAATTGCCAAACGTCATATTTGATGCTCATTCATATTTGTAGAGAATCTATGGATGACGAAGTTTCTATAATTGAAATTATATAGTAAGATTATTTTCAGTGAAATTTTAATCTTACAGAAACAAGCTCTACTATCTGAGACAATACAGAACTTACTTCTAGTGCTCTGATACGTCCCAAGAATAATTCTCTGAGAACAGTAGGTTAAAATAACATCTGAATACTAGCATTTCAAATTAAATACCTGAATGTTTGATATAAACTAAACTTCCTTCAACTGTAGGGCGAATTTATATACTCTTACGTATGTGTGCGTGGTTTAGTATCAGGAAGCTGACGCCCGAATTTATGGTGAAGCGTGCGTTGGCTTCATCCGGGATATCATTTTTGTGACATAGATGCTAATTACGTCAGAGCAAAATCGATGCATATGCAAGCCAATCAAACTAGGAATTTACGTCGGCGTATCTTCCGGTATAGCAGGACATTCCCCATATAGAGGTGACAAGGAGCTCAGATCACTGGCTTCCATCACTATTTCAACTATTCCAACGCAGAAAATTAAATCTCAAAATAATTACAGCTTATTAGATTCTTGATTGTTGCCCGACGGGTAGATAATTACCTTGGGAAGTAAGAAATTCAGAGATAATTTTCGACTGTTCTCTAGTTTAATTTGGATAATTAAAATCTTTCAGACGCAGAAAGTGTACGCTAGTACGAAACCAGTAGATCTAAGTCTGTTAAGGTTCCCTATTGTTTCACGTCTTCATTCCTGAAGACAGCCTTCCACCACCTCCTTCCTCTCTTTTAATTACCCAGATCTAGTTTCTCCCTTCAACACAATAATTTCACAAATTTCCTGTCTAGGTAATGTAGTAGCTCAACAATATTACCATTGCTGTAGGTTTACGGCGATGGTGCTATGGAACAGAACGAACTTGTTTAAGTGGTGAAGGAGTTCAGTAGTGGTAGAACAAATGTTCACAATTACGGGCAAAAAACAATGGGATCAGTGTCTTTGGTCCAAAAATGCATCATTTAGTCGAATTTCTACCTGAGGGGAAACTATCAAAGCACAACGATATAAAAAACTCAAAAGGGAGCATCACAAACAAAAGGAGAGTATCCCGACTAGTTAAGTGCGCTGCTTGTTGCACGACAACGCCTGTCCTCACACAGCCAAGGCGCTCTTTTAGTTGGGATGTTGTTATTCGTCCCCCTTATTCTTCCCTGAGATAATTTTTTCAACTCCCTGAAGGTACACACGGTTGGAATTAAATTTTCAACGTGCAGGTACAGGAATAGGTTCTGAAGAAGCTTGCGGGGGAATTCTTCGAAGAGGGCAGAAATAAACTTGTGCCACGACTCACAAAATGAATCGAACGGGATCGCGATTATGCAGAAAATAGTAAAAAAACTGTGTCAAAAATATGATGAAATTTTTCAAATTAACTTTTTCGAAAACAATATATAAAAGTCTAGTACACTTACATCGTGAACATTCTTCATACTAAACATCGCAGTTAACCTTTATTTCGTCGCCTTTTAAGTGCTCATAGCGTCTCGTAAGATTTTCAAACGTAATAGAACACTCCCTTACCTGTGTTCTGTAGTCCGTCAGTCCTACCCGAAAACTAACCTGGCATATAGATTGTACACCATTATTTAAGATCGATACGGTTAATTTGTGTGTAGAACAACCTCTTTGATACTCCAGTTCCTTCTCCGAGCTACCAAAGGCGAGCACTCAACAAATCGCAACAGTATTTATATTTTATGATAACACAGATATGATGTAATACATTTTACACAGTAAAATTTGTAATCACGGACCTAGTATCGTTCTGCATGTTGACTTAGCAAACGTAATACAATTTTCCAAGCAAGCCCCTCTTAGTTCGTAACTCACTTTTTTGATGTTTTTTATTCCTGAATCAAATACTTATTTTAAAATTATTTAAAGGGTAATTTTTTGACAGTCAATGACAGACGAATAAAATGAAGGGGCAATAAAATTGTTTTCTTACTGTGGTCAGTGTTATCAAATTTATACTACACATTTTCATAGTAGCGTGTTGTAATCTTGATCAAGTTTCTGAGTACCCAGTAACATTATTAAGTATTAGATCAATTAATCCGATAAGAATAAAATATTTGTACACATAGATGAAATATAACATTAACATCAAAAAGGTGACGGTACAATATTACAATTTATTTTACATTGTGTCTGTTGGCTCACCCACTGTTTTGACAGCCCAATAACATAATTTTTCAAGTGAAGCGTTCATAAATTCGAAAGTTGCTATCTTATCTTACCTCATTAGAGGACTACAAAGTTGCGGCAGCTTTATTTAATTTAAGTGCGTCACTAGATTTCTGGTTTGAAAAGAGCCGGTTGATGAATGGTTTCCGGCAGCTTTAAAATTTGTGGAGGAAGTGAACTCGACGCCGACTTGGTGACCCCGAAGCACCTGCTACCTGTTGCCTAACCTGCTCGTAACATGGTGAACTGTTGCCTTCAAGCAAATCAAATTCATATTGATACGTCTTTTGACAAACGTTCCAATTCTTTTCTTCCCCGCCAAGACTTGGTAGTCGGCTCATTACAGTAATAACTAACATTAACCAGCAAAATATGTAGGAAAGAAAAGAAAGAGTAAGCACGCTGGAGATAAAATCTACCATCAAGTTTGTAATTGTTTTTCCTGGAATTAAACGTGAAATATTCAACTGTAGTAGGTACGGAAACTAATTTTTATAATTACATACGAATTTAATAAACTGGTGTGTGACGTAAGTGCATTTTACATGTCACTTGCTACATTTAATTCGGAATATTCTTTCTTTACATCAGTTCGGATTTTGAAAAGACGGATAAGCGATCAGGAGCAGCTGGACTGTATACTGTAAAACGTTCGGAGCGTATGTTAATAATATTCTAATAGAGCGAAACAGCATGGAACCAGTTCCGACCACAATGGCCGGGTTCCCACGCCAATAAAATCGCAGTGACTCATTACTTCTCGACGCGTGTGATTAATGAGCAAATATTTTATCTACAATTGGAGCCCGTGCTGTGATAGTATCTGCCAGGAAGCAGATGGCGGCGATAATACGCCCACGCAGGAGCTTACACATGTTCTCAATTGGACGTATAATCCCAGCTACAAATAAAAACCTTCCCAGATGAAGTGCCAAGTTATTTTTTGCCTAATGCACTCAAACTGCCTGTAATACGAGAAGATGATTTCAACATAGTTTCTAATAAGATGCTCATTCTTAACAAGCGAATAAAATCTTTGACATAAACTAGCAATTAAACGCAAATGTCATGGTATTCCCAGCAATTTATATCAGCGACAGCATACTTTTTTCATAATTTAATTACAAAATCCTTTCAACGTCACAAATTGAAGGTATTTACGTTTCCCCCCGCTTCAGTTAAACGAATAGCGTGCTACGTATCAAAGATGTTCCTTCAATTTTTCAAAGAAATCATATATATTTTATGGTATTCAGAATTGAAATTTAATAGTAATGTAAATATGTTAACCTAAGGAACTGATGCACTATTAACCTTAAATAATAATGAATGTACCAGAACTTTTCAGAATGGATCGTTACGTACATAGTTACAAACAGTAGTACTTGCATTTCTACAGTACTGGAAGTTGTCGGTGTTAAGGGAGTTAACAAATTTAACGTAATGCTAATATCTCCCGCACATATATTTACATATCTACATGACCAAATCATAATTTTCAATTTGTTCAAACAAATTCTGCTTACCTATATTTAAGGACGTATAATTCAAATATAGTTTGAAATTGGTCTATCTACATACCTTCGTTGATAAACATAAGGGAATAATGTACAAAAGTGGAAAATGCCACTTCAATAACTTCGGCAATCAGTTATTTAATCATATTATTTTTCGAAATCTATTATTTTTTTCGTTTGTCTACCTTAAGTCTATAAATTCAGAATATTTATATATTAGTAATTGTCTGAAGTACCTCTCACCATCCGGGTTCACATATAGAATAACACAGCACAAATTCTGTAATTTATTAAATTAACATAAAAATTAACTCTGAAACTACGATTTTACAAGTTTATTTAGCAAAAGGGAAAACATTCCACATTCGCATAAAAACGTACGCCAGTACTTGAAGATAGTCTACCCCATGCTGGATATACTTGCTGAGTCAAACGATATGCCATTCATTTGTTAATTACTGAGATCCCCAGATCTAACCCTGTGATTTTTTTCTTGTGGGGTTTGTTAATATACTAAGTACCTCCATTTCATCAGGACTGAAGCACCCGATAACTTTAGTTCCCGAAACATTGACAACGGATACTTTAATGGGAGTGTGGCAGAAACTGGGATTCCGCATATCAGCATCAAACTAAATTATTTTCCTTCATACAGGACAAGTCATTGTATTCAAAAGTCGAAGAAAGAACCCTCTCTTCCCTCAAAACAATCGTCCTCTACCACCTCTCTCAACACTGTCGAAAACACAATACTGTGACGTTTTACAGAAAAACTCTGGTAGTATTCCAGAACGGTTTGGTTTCAGAGTGGTTATAGAACAGTCCATTAAGCAGTTAGGTTGGCACATGAGTATTAGATTACTATAACAACACGTATATAACAGGCGCAGTATTCCTAGACCACATACATTTGATAGTTTTTGACTACTCAAAAGCTTAAACAGTTACTTGAGTAACAGACCTTAAAATGTTTACTGGGATGTAAATTACAGCCCTATTATGGATATTCAAAATGGGATTCCTCTTCGAAGTACTTTGTTCAATGTATATATCAATGACGTCCCAAAGAGTTCCGAAACCGAATTAGCGTTATACACGGCTGATGAAGCTAATGTCGCACATCGAACATAATCAAAATTGCGTCGTGATAAAACATCAGCGGCCCGTGTAAAGTTTTCAATACTGGGCAAACCGCTAAAGGATGCAAATCGACGAGGAAAATACCAAGGCCGTAATGTTCATTAGAAGGAGGAAACTCCTCATTGTAGATATAATAGCAGGGGAGAATCAAAGTCCAATGTACTAAGTCTGTAAAGAACTTAGGACTAAGACTGGAAAAGCGACTGACCTTTGGGAGCATATGAAAGAGACCGAAGCGAATTGCTATTTAGCATTAAGAAGCTTGTTCCCGATGTTTAAAGCATATTTCTTAGCCTAAAATCTAAGGTCATCATTTACAGACAATTGTACGGCATGTCATGTACGGATGCGAAGTCTAGGGTGAAGCAGCGAATCATCACTCAGATGATCCAAAATGGGTGCATCAGAAACATCACTGATGTACAGAGATAAGCCACAAAGGTAGACGTGCATAACACGATAGGTTTAGCGACTGTCAAGCAATATTTTTAAACATACGTTCTACGAAATAACGAAAATATCTCTATATTATATTAGAATGATTTCAAATACGATTAGTGCTCATAGGGATAGAACTACTTTGTATGCGTTTGGATAATAAATTATATTTATCTAGTTAAATATTTTTAATTTTCAATACTTCATAATAAGCCATGCCAGGACCCGACGGTCACAATTAGACAAATCAGATTTTTAAAGTTAAATAAAAACAAAGAAAATAACGACAGCCCGGAACTTGTGTATGAAAATTCGTCACGAGTACCAGAGAATATAGACCGTCACAACACAACTTTAGGCGAAAAATATTCGACGAGGAGTCCATTTCCCGCAGATTTGAACTATTACAGCCGAGAAAAACTTTTAATATTAATTGTAAAACTCCGTTACGACGTTTCCGGATTTTACAGAAAGTTGCAGAAAGATATCTCATTTACACCGTATGCCAAAAAACGATTTCTTATGATTTCTGGTTAGACTAGTATGTATGCTACTGCTTGTCAGGAATATTGTCACTGCATGTCAGCACGTCAAAAAAAGTACATGGCTCATATACATACAGATATCCTGTTAAATATATTCTTTGAGTCAAGTTGATTTTCATGATAAAACGATACAACAGGTCAGCATCGTGGAAAGTTTAACCGTAAGAGTGATACAATGCATTGACTGAAGCAATTTTTGACGCGATTAAATAATTTTTTAATGGAAATACTTCTAAATTTGACGAAGACAGTTACATTGTAATTAAAAAATCGAGATTATCAACGTGAATCACAAAACTAGTTCACTTATGTGACATGTACAAAATGATTACAGTACTCGTTTAATTTTCTTTGACGTATGTTGGTCTGTCATTTATTTAAATAAATGTAAATATAAACACCATGATTGAATCAATTTTTATTTGACTTTGTAACTAAAAGTAATATTATGACCTTAATCTAAATTTTGAACAATTACACTAGGATGATATATATAAATATGTATCTGTTAATAAATTTTCTTACAAGACTCTGACAAGTGTAGATATTTTTGGAACAGAAGTGTAGTCAAGTGCGCAGTTCTGTATTTGAAGCTCCTAATCTCATCGCGTACACTTGTGGCACACTTAGCTGTAGTATATTAAAACATCCTGTCGTCAGTTTTGAAGTACATTCCATCGTTTGTTTCTTGTGCGTCTGTTTTCTGGAAGCGGCGTGTTTTATTGCACGAGGACTGTCACCTGACGCATACAGATAGAGAGGACATTTCCTGGAGGAGTCGTCTGACCACTGACCACTGACCTTGAACTTCAGGGTCGCGAAACCTTCCACTTGTAACGGGAAGAGGAGCTCCCGGACCACGGACCAGTCGACACTCCAGACAGACGCATATGGTACAAACATAAAAAATATTGCAAACAAGAACTGCACTGAGAACTAGGAATGCATTATCCAAGTCATTGCTCCTCGCAAATACTTTGAGAAAGGACATTGACAGTTATTTCTCAAAATTTACACTATTTGTTTGTTTTATAGAAAATACCTGTTCAAAGACTGAATATCTGACAGTAAAGAATGCCAATAGTTGTAGTGTTAAATAAGTAAACATAAGTTACAATATTTCTCTGACAGTTCACGTATTAAGTTTCTTTTTTTCGCGGGAAGTAGGGAATACACATCTATTAAACCAGTTTTCAGATATCAAAATTCTTTATTTGCAAAAGTAAAAATCACAATTTACAACATAACATTAGAAGCTATCGCAAATTCCCTGGCATAATTCTCCGCACACAACGTCAACATTCTTCAACTAAGTAGAGTCGGCATCGTACTATCAATCATGTGACGTTCGTTCTGCTGTTATGTTGTAAATTGTGACTTGTACTTCTGTAAAGAGTGTTTTTTAGGACTAAAAACTGGTTCAATTGGTGTAAAATAGGATATTTTTGATAAGTTACTGTTTCTCACAAATTTTGTATTTAGTAACAATAAGGAGAGAATAAATTAAGGTTTGCATATTAATTCTAAGATCACTTAAAAACTTATAACACAACATGTAAAACTGCAATAAACGCTCGACGGAATGTTGGTGACGAAGAATTGCTACATGACCTCAAAAACGGTCTTTTGGAACAATGAATATACATTTGGATCAATTTAATCTTTATGTTGCTTCCTCCAAATCATGAAGATTCTTTAATATTTTGAGTAAGCTATCAAAGGGATTCCGTGGTTCATATAAATGTATCCAAAGTCGCATGTTTTAGGTGTTAATAACAGTGAGATTAAAAATTCGATGAAAAAAATTGATGGGTAACTTATGAGTAATTTCACTTATTTCAGAAAAAAAATATGAGAATTATGTTAACTTTAATGATTGTAACTTCGCGAATCAGGAAACGTAAAAAGATTCACAAATTCCAAACCTTTCGATTGTAATGTTTCCAAAGCCACGTAGTTCTGCTAAGGTTCCTTAGCCTGGCTTTCACTTAAATGAGGCAAGCTAATTAAGATTTGTGGAATGTATGGAAGGAGATTGATTAGCGCGAACAATCTGTATATGCACATCATCGGCTGTGGCCCCGGTTTCTTGGGACAATTGACAACCTGTTTCGACAGTGCAAACCGCATTCCAGGCACGCAAGTAACAAGAAGGCAGCCCCTCGGGGCCGAAATCTTTCGTCTTTTGATCGAACTTGTGGCACTTTTTTTTCCAGTTCAATAACGACACATTCCAGGATTTCACTGGAGTAGACGTTGGATAATAATTCGCAGGTAGACGTACGACGCAAAGTTAAGCCATGCTTGTGCTTCCAAGGTCACGTTTAAAAGTCTACACTCATCACCTGACGTTTGACGCCTCTGATTAACAACCGAGCTACCTACTTTCAGGTCACGATGGGAAAGAATTCAACGTGCAGTAACGTATTTTCTACTATATTCCGATACTGTCACTAGAAATTCGTAAGCTTCTAAAGTCAACAAAAAATATTTCCATTTCATTGAATACGTATTAATTTAACGTTCCAAAGGTGGAACAAAATGTGAAATATGTAGCATCTAAAAAAAATTAAACAAAACCAATTTCTCGACCGGGACGACCTCATTTTCAGTCATATAATTACATGAAAATAGCCCAGTTTCCGTCCTTTTTTATCCAATGATGACCTTTGTGCACAACGGGAGATCCTAATTTGAAATATTTTTACATACAATTATTTTACCCTCAAACAGTCTCATGCAGTAATCTCATTTACACTATCAAAATTTGTCAGTTTTAATTCCAGGAACTTTCAATCTCATTTTGGTCTCATATTCATCTAAATTATAATTTTATTTATGTACCTTTCACATTTTAAAAATCACATTACACTATAATTTAAAGGTTATTGTATAAAATAATATATCATTCAAATATTTAAAATCTGAATTAAGGTTATTAATTCTATAAAACGTTTCTTTAGAATTATGCCCAGTCCAGAACGCGGGTCGAAAGCTGCGGAAATTAAAACTGACAAATTTTAATAAGATAAAATAAAATACTGCAAGAGACTTTATAACAGTGAAGTAATTTCATATAAATGCAGAAATATAATAATTCCTAAAACATCTATAAATTGTTTCTTAATGCAAAATATTCCTGCGAACATGCGTAATAAAACGATGATTAAAATATGTGAGTCATACAAAAAGAGAAATAAAATTGCATCAATGAGAATATATTATTTCACTACTCTTCTCTCAAATTTATTTTTCGAAAACAAAACCAATACGGTCATTAATTTTATGAGAATTACAAGACCAGGAATGAACTCTGCCATATATTACCTGGTATTTTAAGTTTCAGCTTCGACAAAGTACACCTTAAATAGCTATTTATTGTGACGTATAACTTCGATTAGAATAGTGTGTTCTGGTTCTCAGAATTCAAAACCTTTACTGTGTATAACGCTATTTTTATCCTATCCTAACTTTCTATTACTGAGAACATAGAAATAACATTTATTTAACAAATTCTCACTTTAAATAAGATTTAATAAAACTTTATTCACACTTCTTGATCTATGGCTATGTTTCATAACGACAAAAAATTTAAAGGTTAAAAATTATGATTTACAGAATTTCTCAAAGATGAAGGAATTAAAATGAACGGATACCACGTGCAGATTGAACTGATTTCACCGTTTTCTTGTGGTTAACATTTTGTATAACCCATAATAACCCAAGTCCAGCTACAATATGTAGTTTTACCACTATTTACATGAATAATATATAAGCAGAATAACCGAAAGCTCCTGTTACTGTTAACAAACGAAATTATATAAACTTCATTCTTTGACTGTAATTTGATTAGCTATGAATAAAAACACTTAACAATAAAATATTAAAAAGAAAACATAGTAACCTATTTTGTGCGTTAGCAATTTTGAACGACACAACAGACACATAAGAACGTGTAATGAAGGAAGTCGTTTATTATGGTTGTTATTCAAACATAAAAATCACTCTGGGTAACAGATTCCCTTTTTGTGCCAATCAGACGGCTATAACATGCCAGTCAGATGCCAATGAGGCGGCGATGAGTGATCCAAATCGTACCAAATCCTAAGCACAGGGGATTAGAGGACGTTAGCTGCACACGGCATTAACCTTTCGGAAATTTTGAAGGACTTTTTCCCTAAATTTCTGAGAGATAGACAGCGACAGTATAACGCAGTTTGTACTTGGACAAAGTAGTATATAAGATCCAGACAGATGTTTATTCTATCAAGTTATAGCGATAAGGAATATGTAGACACAGACTTTTCCTTCAGAATTTAGTTTTCCCTGTATATAGTAGAATAGTGATATAGTTGATAGATAAACTCTAAGTGCCAGACAGAGACAACTAGTAGGGCAAAGTGAGACTGACAGTTTTGGCCCTATCCTGATGCAATGCCTACAGCGGTTCCGGGATGGACCAGGTTTTTGTGGGTATGAATCCCACACCGTTGAGGAGTGTGGACCCTCCTCTTCATCTTTCTAAGATTTCTACAGTTTCCTCGTTTAAAAAAAAGATAGATAGATAGATAGATAGATAGATAGATAGATAGATAGATAGATAGATAGATAGATTGCATCAAAATACGAATGACAAATTCCTTCTGCACAACAACGTCCACATATTCATGACCCTGCAATACGCAGTGTCCCTTTCTAAATTTAAATTTGAGCTAGCCGTGCATATTAATGGACTCAAGATTTGGAATAGTTATAATTCTTCTAATAAATTAATTTTTTAAATGTTAAATTAGTAAATTTGTTCCAATTTAAAGTAAAATCTCATTTCCCCCCAGTTATCCATTACAAACTATTCAAAACTAAAATTATTTATATTTTAGCAACGAATTGGAGTTCAATTATGATTGAAGAAATTAATGACGAGAACGTATATTCCAGCGTTATTTTTTATTCATTTTCATTGTTTAAATTTTACTGAAACCGTTTGGAATTAATAATATTGAAACAGCCTACAATTCAGAGATATATTAAATTTATTAAAGTTACTTCGTTACGCTACAAAACGTTTCTTTCCTTAATTTGGAATCTTCTCTGGTGAAATTTAACTATTAAGAGAAATAAATCTGCAAACCTATAATGACAATATTAATTGGGGGTTATAACAAGCGTCTATCGGCATTGGTGTAGCAATTTCTTGAGCTTGTTTAAAGAACACAAGACAATGTTGGTTCGTTGCTTTCTTGATTAAACTGATCACACAGCTCCATAATTTGTACTTTTAAAACTTAGGGGTCAATGACAGTGTTTGTTAAGCGGGGTTCGTACTTGAATGTTTACTAATAATGCAATAGCAGACGTGTTACTTGTACTATAGATTAAAATTTTGATAAATTAATCAGTTTTGTAAAATATGTATAATTATGAATATTGTTCAGATATGGCGCTAGAAATTGCCAGGATATTCCGCTCACTCACCCTATTATCCACTTTATGTAATGATAAATTCTTGTCGTTTGTGGAAATGATGGCGGGTTCATTTCTGTATACTGTACGTTTGTAGAATGTCAGGAATTCAACGGCACTGCGGCTATTAACGATAGACACTAATTTTAATCAATTAAATTTATTGCGTAATTCTAGATATTATTGTGGATTTTAAGATATGCGCGATTTCATCGTAATGTTTCAAGGAGCAAGATTTTTTTAATACTGGAAAAGTATTTCATCTTTCTAAATGGAGTTTTTATTTTAATAAATGTTACGAAGTTAATTAATGTTGAATATTTCGTCCGCTGTATATACTTATTTAAATAATGAAATAACAATATTTTAGAGACAGTAAAAATCTTTTTTTTATAAAACGGCGCTGCATTTTTCAGTTGTGATGCCATATAATTTTAAATGTTAAAATAATTTCAATACAATACGTACAAATATAAGGTAAAGATTACCACGCAGAAAAAGTGTTTGCCTGTAACCTCTACAGTGAGAAATTGTTATTATTAAATTTATCATGAATATTAAATATTTATTGCAAAATTTCCAACGATAATCAAATTAAATTTGCAACTTACACAATTTTCTCATTCTTAAATATAATGTGCTACTGAAAACTTGCATTTATGTCTTGAACCATTAAATTTTAAACAGTCATTTTTCTGCAACGCGTGGCTAATGAACATACTTAGATATTTTTCCTTTAAGTTTTGTAAAATAAATTTTAGTTTAATTTATAAACCTTGATTTTGAACCTGAAGCAATCCAAAGAAAAAAAACCATACGTCGTGCTAGTTTTATCAGCATGCTCCTTTTATTTTACTTTATTACATGTTTTTGATTCATTTGACCGGTATGTTCATTACTTTAAATGTAATTATATTTAAAAGAATTTCTATAGAAAATTTTCTGGCTCAATGTGTTACAGAAATATCTGAGTATTGCAATAGTAATAATACACCCAGTTATTTAATTTTTTCAATTAATGAAATACTTTGACAACGGAAATTTTGATGTGTCTGCATCCGAACACTGTTTATGTGATAAATGTTAATGTATTATAATAGTTTTCTCCGGAAATATGACTGAGAAGATACATCCGTTATATTTAACGACCATAAACTTGCTCGTATCCCATAATCGGGGTCGACCTTGTTTAAACACGAGACGGATTTCGATGTCTAACTCCATCTTACGCAGGATTTAGAAAACAGTTACTATTTCCTAGAAAGTCTATATTTGCTGCGTCTGCAACCGTAATAACACGCTTGCTCCGAGAAGTCACACCGAATTACCGATAACGGCCTCAACGTCGCGTCGGAAGGGAGACACAAAATACACTTCCGAAGCGTAATAAAGATACATACAAAATATTTATTGAAAATTCTTGAAAATTTGAGTTAAACTAACAGTTTAGGATTTATCTCGCGTTACAGTTTCTTACAGGGCTTAATGTATATATGCAAAAAATAATTCCACTAACATATTGAAGAAGAAAACCTAAATCACTAAATCAACAACTCTCACAGTAAATACAAATTCACTGTCTCGAAATTGATGATTTATTACATATATTAAATTTTTTAGATATTTGGAGCTTTAGCTACCGAAACCAACAGCAATGGAGTGAAATGGTACAACGTGGTGATGTTCGGAGAACAACTCTTGTTTATTCCCGAGGTAGGAACCGACATTCAGAAAAGTTTAGGTTGTCAGTATACCCTACGTTTACATTTTAGAAATACAGATAGTTAACTTGTTCTATATTGTAGTATTAGGGGAGTCATAAGTCATAATAAATGGCATGAACGTGGCACCAGAAAAAGAGTTCAATATGAGGATTAATAGAGGGAAAACCAAGGTAATGGAGTGTAGTATGGAGACAAAGGAATTACAACGGGTGTTAGATTGGGATATTTTGATGGAAGTTAAGGAATTCTGCTACTTGGGCAGCATAATAACTAGGAATTGTAGAAGTATAGTAGACATAAAGAGTAGGACAACACAGGCAAGGAAAGCCTCTGCAAAAAAGACGAATTTACTAAGCGTTTGAAATATGGTTCTATAGGAGAATGCTGAAAAACAAAATGGGGGAAAGAATCACTAACGACGAAGTTCTAAACAGAATAAGGGAAGAGCGAAAAATATGAAGGACGTTGACCAAGAGAAGGAATAGATGAATAGGCCACGTTTTAAGACATGAAGATCTTGTAAAATTAACGTTAGAGTGAAGTGTGTGGGGTAAGAACAGAAGAGGGAGGACAAGAACGGAATACGCTAAGAAATAAGGAGGATATGGTAGTTATTCGGAAAAGGCTTGCGCAAGATCGGTTATCTTGTAGGGTTCCATCAGACCAGTCTTAGGACCGAATACCACAACAACAACAACTTATTTGAGACACGTGAACAGAATCATGATTATAATACACGAAATCGTTCATTACTACGAGCAGTGAGCGTATAAGTAACTTAGAATTTTTAAAATGTATAAAAACTGTTTTGTAAATTTATACTATTGATTTAAGTTTTTATTTTGCATAACACTAAAGATACACATAGAACTGAGATGCTACATTATGTGGGCCCTTTTTGGCAACCGGAAAAAATGCCTAGGTCAATTTGAGTATATTTGAGAGAATATTAAAAATACTAACTGTTTTTCTTTTAATTATTTTCCTGAACCAGAAATTTGTCAAAACGTTAATAAAGCGTGATTATATCGGAAAACTACATACCTTTCACATCTCTTCTTTTCAATTCCCTTCCTATGCTATTAAAGGGGATTTACCTGTTTCAGGATCGCCCTCATGTAGCCAGTCGCACCCCCCCGCCCCCTCCTCTTCCCCAAATCTAAAAAAACTAGATTTTGTTTAAGGTTTAAGATTCACAATTAAATAATTTTTTTGTTTTACAAATGAAATATTTTCACTGTTCTGCAAATACCCTCCTCATTCGTCTGTTAAGTTTCCTAATTGACATATGAGTTAAACTTATTAAAATATTCTGTGTGAAATATTGATATTGATGATGTTTTATATATTTCCATTTCATTGTATGAGCTTTCATTATTACTTTTTTTAGATTTTGTATTAATAATGCAATAACTGTAATTAATACACTTCCTTTTACCTGCTTTATCATAATTAATTTTACAATGATGAATATAATCATATTTTGTCTTGATATGCTTTCAGTGGAGAACTAATGGACTCAATACACAGAGCGCAAGGTATGCAAAGTTTGTAGTCGCAATTTAGACATAGTCACGTTCGTCACAGAGAATTTTTCCGTTATAAAGCGCGTTGACATCGTCTATTGCATGGAACGTTTGAAGTTCTACTTGAGGGACTGTTTACAATTTTACTTGTTCCACGAAGAGAAGATCTGGTTGTATCTTCACTGACCACGGGAACATCTGGTCCGGGACAGAATCTAAGAGATCGTGATGTTGAAAGAAGTCTCTTAATGGACATAGTTTACTAGCTTCTTCAGACACTGCCACTTGGGTGGTGAATCACCGTAAGTGGCAAAAAAGAATAGGTGGGGATTTATCGTGATCTAAGTGTCATTGAAAATATTTAGTGGAAAATGTGAAATACTCTAAGGATGTTACAGAATGACATAGGGGAATTATCGAAAAACCGCATGGTATATCTAAATTGTAACAAATTTTAGGAATTATAATTTGTTTCTTTTCCGAACATCCCACAAAAGAATCGAATAGGAGAAAGAATATTCCCATTAGTTTACAAAAACTATTACAAACAATAATTTTAAGTTTTGTTCTACGTCTGTAGCAGGTGGTCTAATAACATTACTTTCACCATTGAATAACTATTTTTAACTATTCTTTCAAAGAAAGGAACACATCGATTTGATTTTGTAAACCAAAGATTTACATCGGCGAAGAAAGCTGTAAACGTTTTGAGTAAAATGGTGAAATCCACTATTTTCATCTCTCACGGTATCTAGAATCTTAACGATAATGTCAATGAACGTTAGCATATCTTCTCGTTGGTCCGTTTTAGGGATAAACTCAAAGAAAGGCTGAAAAGGTTTCAATGAAATTATATATTTGTATTTCTGAATGTGTTATATAGTTTTACGATTTTCGAGACATGATAGGATTAGGATGAAGGTCATATTTTAATGGTAGACTGGTTTAAAAACACTTCCTTTACGTTTATGTATGTGTGATTGATACCTTTTGTAAATTTTGTAAACGGAAACTATTCTTGTAACAAGTAAGGACTGAAGGCGAAGGAGGTTGGCAAGAAACAGTATTAAATGACTTACAAAAGATATCTCGACCTGTGTATGGGAATGCATACACTGTTGAATATTCCTGCTCTTTAGGAATATCAAAGATTTAACAAGCAGTAAATTGCACGTCAACGACAGGTGCGCAAGGCTACTTATGCAATGGTCAATCCAAAAGCAATGCACGCTACAGTTATTTAAATTTATTTTTCACTTCACATCTTTGCAAGTTTTGGAGTTTAGAGCAGAATACTGGCAGAGAGAACAGAAAACTTTGAAATACCCAGCTCCGTGATTAAAATCTCTTTGGCAAACTGAAGGAATCCCTTCGTGGGACGAGGTTTGATGACTCCATAGTGAACGTTGTCAAACTGTTTCAAACGTGCTAGTCCAGACTTTTACTATGATTTTTACTAAGATGGCGTAAGAGAGATGGGGATTATGTGGAAAAATGAAATTTCGTTCCACACACCGTCAAAATAGGAAAGCTGTAGGATGAAATTGTAATTTTCAAATAAATGCTGTGCATCGTTCGTAATAAAGTTGCAGTCAAATTGAATGTAGAGGCCACATTAAGCAGAATAAATAACGTGAAACGTGTCCTGATTACTAACAGATCCATTTAAAAATATTTATTTTCAAAAAAATAACCTCTAAGCAGCTAAGTTACCGTGAACACAGCTGTCACTAGAATTATCGTCACGATAGCCAACATTTCATCTGTCATTAATGTCAAAATACGCAGTGCGAAACAAATAGGTGCCAAGAGGAAAACGGCTTCCTTGGGAGTTGGAAAACATTTCACCGGAGGTAATTTGGTGTTGAAATCTTATCAATTCTCGCAATCTGGATAGTAATCAAGAGCCTTAGACTTATTTCAATAAGCAGGGTGGAGCGTTGTTTCCGCAGAGACCGTGAGTTCTCACGGCTTCCTCGTGGTAATTACCTGAGTGAGAAACATGGCTCCCAATATTGCCCGGCCAGCCGGCCGCAACCAGCCAATTTAACAGTGGGCGTTATACGGGATCCGTTGACAGTCTTGTTAAAGAATGTGAACTTGATGCTGCCTAGCCCACACCTGACAAACAGCCTTGTCTTACATGTATAATGCGACTCTCATAAAGAGAAAAACGTTCTAACATTAAAAAAATGTGTACATTGAAGCGGATGACATCGAAAACTAACATATTTAATCTAGATAAATTTCATTAAAATCAAGATACCTTCATTATTAAATTTAATCGATTTACCAACGTTTTTCAGAAAATTATGTAAGCCTTTAAATTTAATAAACTAGTATATCAACCACACAAGTTGTTACTAATTAATATAAATTCTACCTTCATAGTGATACAAGATGGCCGTTGAGTGGACTATCCGTAAAATCAGTTCTCATGAGATTTGAACGGCGGATAAATACAGATATGGTATTGCTATCCAATCCTTCATAATTGGTTTATGGATAATTAACAATTTTACATGGTACAACTTTCACGCTGAACAAAACCGTAACTCACAAAAACTACTAAAATATATAAAATATTTTCACATTGCAAATAATTTTAAGAGATAGAAGGTTGATGAGATTTAAGAAAGTGCTCAGTATTTTGCCGCGTTATTTAATTAAGATGTCGCATGAATACTTTCAGCGAATTAGTTTTTAACGTTTTAGAGTAGACTCTACACTTGAAAACTCACCATTTGGCTTGACACTTAAAGCACAAAACTTTTTAATGAACCAACATTTATATATTCAGTTGCACGTAGCACAAAATTAACAATTTACTAAAAATAGTATATTGAGGAGCAAAATAAACAATAGCAGGGCAAAAATGATTTAATTGAATTAACAAACAAAAATGTGTTGTTAAAATCGTCCAAACCTTTGAAGAATATCAAATATTAATCATTTGGAAATCTATATGAGATTGATTCAATAAATGGAATCTCCAGTTTAATAGCATAAGGATTCTGAAAAGGCGAATACAAGGTATATAGTTTAACGATTCTACCCGTTATTCACCTGAAAGAGATGCAGGGCAAACCTTAGGAAACCTGCATCAGGTTCCTCAGGTTGTTGTGTACTTTTCTCAGGCCCTTCCGAATGACGGGAGAGGTGTTTGCCGTGGGTTCGCAGCATTCTCCTCAACTGTTCCAATAGGACCAGAGGACAGCCAATACACTTTCCTTCTGCATAAATAATTACTGAGACGAGACTTGTAGCAACCACTGTGTGGTTTGTAAAATGCCCTGAATTGATAGCTTTTCCTGCTACATAGGGTAAACTAGTCTTAAAAAACAGGAATTGTTGAATATATGTCCAATATCAACCTCCACATTGATAAACAATATGTCTTCTCCAAACATATTACTCATTTGAAACATTCCTTTTATTAGCAAAATCATAATATTTTATACGTTGTGTGTGTTGCATTTAGAAGGGCAATATTAAAATTTGTGACTATGTGTGAAAATTTTGGGGGACGAATATTACATATCTAATATTCTTCTTCTTCTTACATATCTATAAAAAGCCATTAAAGCTTTTACAATTTTTTTACTAAACGAAAGCAAAACATTTAACAGCAACGTTGTTTAATATTTATTTTAGCACTTAATTATATCTGTTCAATCGCTGCTATATAAATGTCCAAGAAATTCCGAGTATACCGCAGATAACCTTATTTTTATCTGACTCCTGGACCATTTTCAACATTAGACATTAGACATTAAAAATAACGATGATGTATTTACAAAAATATTCATGAAGTCGTTAAAAGTTGTGACGTAAAATGAAGCTAAAACACACTTAAATACATTATATGATTATTTTAAAACTTAAAAACACACATTCAAAGGCATAACCGAATATCCTAGTTGACATAAATAATTTTTAAATGCATAAAAATAGGTGCGTATTAATCAAAACACTAAAGTTTAATGGTGATTATGCAATTTTATCGGAGTAAACAGATTTGGAAGACTTCTTAAATGTGATGTGCACCTTCTTTCACACCGAGTATAATATGAGCATAATATTAAAAATATAAAGTTATGGAATTTAGTAAAAAGAAGAGCGTTTATGCAAAGGATATCAGATTAAAAGTGATTCTTTGACGCAATAAGTTGATTTTGATATTTGGTCAGTAGAATGATCATTGACGGTAAAATAAAAACGGATACAAATAAGGAAATTATTCGAGAAAATGGAAAACTTTGCTTCCATCTAGTATGTTTTTCGATTACGGAATAATTACTAAGCGAGGCGTTGTATGGGATCCAAATTTAGACATTAGGCAGTTCAGAACAGAGAAGTCTATGAATGTGGTGTTACATAAGCATGCTGAAAGTCAGATGGGTAGATTGAGTCAAAAATGAGAAAGTATTGCATAGAATTGGAGAGGAGAGGACATTATGGAGGACACTGACTAAAAGAAGGAATAGACTAATCGGCTACCTTTTGAGGAACTCAGGAGTTGTTAAATTAGTATTAGATGGACGTTTGTGGAGTAGGGGTAGAAGTGGAAGACCAAGGCTTGTTGTGTGTTCTAATAGTTATGAGTAGATGAAAGGATTATCTGAGGACAGATTAGTAGGGAGAGCTGCAACAAGCGAGCCCGTGGACCGATTTCAACAAGGGGAGCACACAAGACTTAATCATTTACGACCTACGAAACTGTAGTAGTTGAAGCCTTTTCAGACAGCTTTCAACGTTTTGAAGAATGTTTTTGTAAATGTAAAATCATCTTATATTTTGACTAACAGTGAGAATATGCGAAAGTTCTTTTATAATATTTTAAACAATAAATCGAAACATGTATTTGGGAATCTGTTATATGTTTTTACAACCACGACCGGTCTGTCAAGAAAGAGCTTGATTGGCTTCTTGTGTTCATGGTGTTTCTGCAAGAGGAAGATATCTGGTTTAGACAGGGACCCACCAGTTGGCAGTGAAGCGCTAAATCAGATTTGCCCTTGACCACAATCTTTCCCCAAATTTGGAGGCAAGTTTAACCGCAAGGACGCGTTTGAAACTCGAAAACCAACTCCGTTACATTACACCCACTTACAGGACCACGAAAGGCAAATATATCACTTAGTTAGTAATAATGTTTCAGTTAATTATAATTCGTCAGCCAAGTGGGTGACGCTTAAGGGTACAGTTCGTTGTGTCTCGAATACAGGTACGCAAGCATCTTAGATAAACAATTATCCGAAAGAAAACTATGACGAAGGACGCGATTCCTAGAATATTCACATCAGCATTAAGATTTCGTGAGACGTGAGAAGCCTCTTGGTGGCTAGAGCTTTTAATAGAAACTAATAGTTTCTGTGATAGAGAGAAAAAGCACAGGACCTCGAATGGAACTGTGAACTATTAGTGTAAAGCGTGATCAATCGGATGTGTGGCAAAGAGATATACGAAGGAAAAGAGAAGCGAGCGAGGCTTTACCGCTGCGACAGCTGGGTGACGATGACGCGGCACACAAAAATCCAAACGGGATCCTCTCCGCCACCGCTACGTTCCTACGTTCCCAATACTCACGCGCTCACGTCAATGACTAACAAATATTACCATCAACAGAAATCTTCCCGGCCACACTACGTTTAATACAATTTTTCCATCTTCAATGCAATGCTCTCAATATTTTCAAACATATTTTTATTTCAGTATTATAACATTACTGTCAATGACCGTATTTTTAACAAATATTAATCAACATTAGACTTTTGTCTTATTAAATACTAATATGTAATATATTACATATATTAATATATATTAGTAAATTGTCTAAATTCACAGATATGTCTAGCTAAATAATGGATATGACATATCATTACCACTTTAACCCTAAAACTGGAATTTTTCATTATTACTTTAGTCGGTAACTACAGTATGCAAACCCATTGAACACAGAGTCGATTTTTTCAAGTTCAAATAATTACATCCAATTGCAACGAGGGAAAAATATGGCACCAGTCTAACTTCAATAGCAAACACACGAGCATATACCGAGAAATTTAACAATGAAAACAATATGCATATTCAGGGATCATAGATGATGCTAGATAGATAGAACACAAACCACTACTATTGTCGCCTGGCTTCTTTATTACCTATTTGTTAATATATTTGTACCACACAACTTGTCTTCCACAATTTGCCAACCTCATTGTGTGTATAAAATAACTTGTGTAATTATTTATTCTTTCATACATCACCCACTAGGATTACGTAGTTCGAATACGCACACAGACAGATAATTTCTTTATGAAAAAACATGTACGTAAGACAGCTAGTAAATACTACAGGTCAACATAAAAATCAAGCATTAATGAAATGCAGTTGGAAGGAGCTTAATCGTATTTGAATCGAAACGTCGTAATTAATACTATAGTTACGAATATGGAACTTGGATGGCTAATTGCAGATAGCTGTATGAGTTAATGAGTCAGTGTGAACAATCCACAGGAGCTGTAGAAATCTGGGTTACTGTCGGATATGACTAAGTGGCACAAGTTAGCCGACTCGACCGAAAGGTTTGAATTGAAACATTAGGGAACGCAAGACATGGGGTCAAAGTTTGTGGTATTTTGGTATGACGTGTCCACCAGACAGACGGCAGGAGCTCACTCGATTAAATCCCATCATCGAAAGGAATTAATAGAAATGATATATCAGAATATGAATGTGGTAAATCAATGTACAACGGAAGCTATCATATGTGTTACGATTTATTTGCATATATTCGTTGCTTATGTGTATGTATGACTGCTTTATTGTGCGTCTGTGCACGTAGCGTTTCGATCGCTCATATTTCTCTTTGCAAGAAAGCTTTAGTACCATTTCGGTTTTATGTAAGCTCTGAAACATGTCTTATGTATTTGTCTACGTCAATGAATAATGACACTCAGCTATTATCAACTTTCACGGATACAACGCCTTTTTTTTGGATGTACCCCTTTAAGCAAAGTAAGGTTTATAATTCCAAACCTTTATTTAATTTTGATAAAAAATAACAATACTGGAATCCATTGCATTTACAATTCCTGCTGAAGATACTTCACAATTTCAGATTGATGCATTAATATTATTTAATTTGTTAATGTTCTTTAATCTATTTTTCTGTCCTTTGCTTATCTTAAAACTTCCAGGGGACCAATAAATGAAACATGTTCGTCTTTAGCATAAAACGTAGATGCGCTAATCATTTGGCTTATAATGATTTCAAAGACGTTATTTTTGCTTGTGGAGATAATTTTTACAGACGTATATATCCATTTGCGTGGAAAGATATATTATCTATTGAATTAGTAAATAATCAGAAAACATAATTTATTCCTAAAAACAAATCTTCTCTTGCGTCACTACAGAGAATTATTTAATATATATATATATATGGTAAAAAAGGCACAATAATTATAAATTAAGTAATTATTACTATCTGACTTAATATTATAAATAAAATGAAAATGTGACGAAGTTAATACTAACATGCTACTCACACGAGGCTGCATGTACAGTATAAAGGAGGAGCAAAGCTGCTTACACAAACCCCAGAAAATAAGGAAGCCCGTAAGGCCCAAGTTCCTCCTTCCGGGTTTTCCTTTCATTGATTTCCAACCAAGAAATTTAAATTGCAGTATCCATAAACCGAGTCAGCTCCCTATATTTCAAGGGTGTATGTAGTTTTCTCGGGGAAGAAACTCTGAACGTAAGTACAGGAGGCTGGATCTCCAGTTAGACGTTAATTAGTTCGATTTTGTTGTATTAGACTACTACGTCATAGATATATACTATTGTTTATTTTCTTTCATTTCTTGTTGACGGCAAATTATTGAGGGTATTTCAAAGGAATAAAAATTTAGTGTTGTTGAAAATATGGAAAGAGTGTAAGTTACTGAATAAAAGGATGGAAGTATTCAATTTTCCTGCAGACCACGAAATACTCTGAACTGTAACAGTCTGGGGGTGTGCAAAAATTGCTTTCTACTCTTTGCCCGTTGGTCGTTTTATTACTTCGCTTACTTTTAAAAAATCAACATATAACGGTAACCTATACAATGAATATCTTAAGAACCAAGGCTATAAAAATTCGAAAGAAACCTAATTCTTTTGATAAAAGCAATGAACCAAATAAGAGCTTATTTTTTGGTGTATGAAAGGAGACAAATATTACAGAAAATAAACTTCGATGAACAGGATTGGCAGTCTGTTAAGAGTCGGAGCATGAAAAGGACCATATTATCGTGATGTGTTCTCCCAGGTCAGTCTGTTAGGTTGTGGAGCTAGTGAAATATAAGGTGTGCGGCTTATTCTAATGTAGAGCGTGATGTCATCTCAATTACGCCTTTGAACGGGCTCAGAGGCACGCCCGGCGATTCATGTTGTGTAGGACCTCATAAATGGACTCGGCCACTACAAAATTCCACGTGAAATCCATACATATCCACAATTCATAAAACTAGTTCAACCATATTCAAGTATTTAGATTTCCCCTTGTCGCTTCCTTCCGTTATTCCCTACCAGTCATTTGACCTCTGTTGCTTATTTCTTTAAGTAACGTATTCAATTTCAGGTAAGGTAATCTATTACATTTATCTATTTTACTAGTTAATACACGTATTCCATTCATAGTCTACCCATTTCCCCCTTTTTAATCATAAGAAAGAAAAGGAGTCTTGCTATCATATACGCTCGTTCTGTTCCATATTCAAACATTTCTTTTATTATTTGTTTCTTTGATTCCTAACAGAATTTCTGTTTATAATACTACATTTCAAATTCTTCGAAAAGTTTGATAATATGTTCAGTCATGCAGTATAATGACAAAATTATACCGTGTTTTTAAACCTACAATTCCCATTTGTAAATATATGACTCGATAACTACACAACGGAAGCACGGAACGGGTGTATTATATGCATGTATATTACTCCAATTAATCAAGTTAAAGAATACTTCTTGGCTAACATTTGCATATGCTTTTCAAGCCTACGTCAATATTTGTATCTTTTTTTCAATTCTTTAGCCAAAGTAAGTTAGTTAAAAAGTCTCAAAAATTTGCTCGGAGAAACCTGTACGCATACTTTGTTATAGAACTATAAAAATTACCATCCTCGCACATTTTTCACCTACACGTTTCATAAAAATTAATAATGAACAGTCTCTCGTTTCGATGGTTGTATTGTGCGTAAAAGCTTTCTCTCGCTTAAGAAGATTATTAAGTACGTCCCTCAAATATAGGGACGTTCTCAGTTCTTTACTTAAATTTTTATATAATTTCATGTTCCTCCTGCAACGTCCGGGGCCGAAAATATCATTTATAAACGAAATATATATAGGGGAAGTCGAGGCGTAACGGGATTTAGGGTTTTACTGGAGGTTAGTAAATAGGGGTGGAACATAGTACTAGTCAAGGAAGAAGCTCCACTTGACCACGTTTTGACTGCACCTTGTGAATGAACTCTTGTTTGGCACCTTACATCTGTGACTTTATAATATTTGCAGCATTTCGATAGAAGGAGGTAATTTACAAAATACCTCGCTTTTAACTCTTGAATGGCATATATTCGTAAACTAAGTGTCTTTAGCTGTATAGGCTACCTTTAAGGTTTAAATATGCCTGTATTAAGGCTCGGTGAAGAACCCTAACTTCAACTAGCGTGCGGGGCATAACGGGATACTACTGTTTAAGCAAAATGTTTTGTGTTCCTCAAGAAAAAAAGGGAAAACTGGCAGACATACCTTATAAGAATGAGTTACAGGATTCTATGACCAAAAAAAAATTATGAAAGAACAGGAACGGAAAAGAGGGGAAAATGTTAGCAAAGACTATGCAGTTACAGGAAAAAAATCTCTTTGCAAAAGGAAAAATAGATGAAGCGATCAAACGTACGTTAAAAAAGTATGAGACACAAAAGGCAAAAGGTGATAAGATTTTTCTTAAATTTAATTTAATTTATTGCAATAATTGTAAATAGAAAACATCCAATCCCGTTCTGCTCCGAGGGTGGGGCAGAACAGGAAATTTATAATTTTATTTTTAAAAAATAATCAAAATTTTAAATTACTTGTTTTAAGTTATATTGAAATTAGATAGTAATAGAATAAACTTATGTTTTATACTTTTATGAAGTGTTTTTATTTTATTTAACAAAAATTGTTAAACGACAAGTATCCCGTCCCGCCCCGACTTGCCCTACATTTATTTGTCATTGCATTAACGCGCACGTATTTTCACGTATTATGGACATAAGCCGAATAGTTTGTACTGCAAGGACTATTGCAAATACCAAGTAATTATAAACAAAATCTTATTTGAGGTATGTGTAAGAAGGTAAACCTAACGAGATGACTCAGTGATAAGCTTAATGGTCGTCCAGATTTCAATTTTTCTTATTCATAGGAATCATATTAATATAAGGCATTTGTTACTTTGTATAGTGATTTCCGAAATGGGTATGTGAGGACGTGTGAATGAAGACAAAGTGGTTCCCTAATTGTATAATGTTTCATGTAATTGATAACTAATTTGCAGTCGTATCGATTGTTAATAGTCGTCATGGTGTGTATATATCATGTTTGTATCACAATCTCGAGCATCCACGACTCAAACTCGGTCACGAATAATGAATTGTTTGCCTAGACCATCTGTTTTGCATGATTTTAATGGTTTGACGTATCTTATTAAAACAATGACTTGTGGTTCAAAATTATTAAAATCTTGGATGGAGGCTGGCCTCTAAACCAATTAACTGTATTAAAAGCAGGAATGTGGGAAGCTGCTATACAGCTTACGCTCTCAAAACCTGATTTTTAGCCAGCCATTGACTTTTGCCTCAAGATGTTGGAGCGGTTGCTGTTCCTCGTATTGTTAGCTGACTGCATAATTGCGGAAATATAATTAACAAAGCAATAAATTAAGTATATCAGCTGTACAAAAATAGCAACGATATTTCTTACACTAAATTCAGATCAATACTAGTTTAATGCTTGCACTATTTTTTGCCAACACTGTATTACTTCATTCCGACTCAGCATTCACTTATCGTGTTTTAAATCCTTCAGATAGGTTTACTTACCGTCATATATCCGTCAGAGAACATAAATTATATGTTGACGATTGTAAAACATGTTTAAGTTAATAAGGATCTTTTGAGTGATTACTATAGTAGACTCGTAACACAATACAAGGTCCCGCAGCTTGCAATTTCATTCCCCCCTTCAATTACGACCATAAGTACTAATGGCACGGAATGTCGATGAATGTCTAGACAAAATAACTCCTCTAAACTACGTAAAAACTAAACTTAGAAAAAGTGTCGGTCGTAAAGGAAATTGCCACGCTCAACTATTTCATTAGTGCATTTGATGCGCGAATCTCGGAAGCAGACATTCGCGGAATTAGCGTCTCTTGGATAGAGCGGCTGCCTGCGATAACTTACAATCCTTTGTAGCAAAAAATTGTTTCGAATCATATGGTTTTAAATTAAAAAACAAGAACATGAATAAACATTCTAAGAGAATAAACTACTTCCTGATTATTATTTGGAGCATAAGGAGTGTCATTTCCAATTGGAAATTAACTATTTTAAAATTTAAAATATAAAGGAACTGACCAACGCTTAAAATAATTTCCTAAAATAAAATAAATTCAAAAATTTCCAAACTTTAATGATTAGAAACAATTGTTAGTGAAACATTAATATATTTAAATTTAGTAACAAATATGAAAATATTCTACGTTGTTTATTATATTTGATGACAATTGCTGTGCATCCGAAGAAAATTCATAATTATAATTTTGTAGTTAACTTTCGGATAACGTTGTGTCGAACATTTTTAGTCCTCTTTGTGAATTGCCAATATAAATGTACGTTTTCAGAGTTTAAAAGAGAAGCAAACCACATCCGAGGATTGTTTATTTCATTAAACTGTTTTTGGAACACAGCGTATTATCAGTACTCACCATATTGATGAAGTAATCTTATGTAAAAGTATGAGGAAGGTATCATGTCAAGAAAATACTTCTCAGAAATTTCTTGCTTACGTCTTCTAAGCTGTCGAGGCAGGGAGAAGAAAATGCTGCGACTCCACAGCAAACTCTTCCTCGGAAGGGCGTGGGACGATTATCAAGAGTCCGACTTACCTAATAGAGGTTTTTTAGGGCTTGTCCTACATTTATTTTAGAATAATGACGGTAGTATCCTTAAACTATAAATCAGGAGCTCTAGTTAACTCCTGGTTACCTTCATCTTACTTCCACATTCCCCTTTCTATTCCTCCCTATGATATTAAAGCATCAAGTAGCCATTTAATATAAAAATGGACTCTAAATTAAAGGATAGAAAATAGTTGGAACAATCTTTTGATCTAGTTATTCTAATTTTACTACCAATATGTTTTTATCAGTTAGGCTTTGTAGTCTTATACCAGCCATATCTTTTCACTCAGGCACGAATGGATCTTAAAATCCGATATTTAATAAAAAACACTATTTTTTCCTTTTTACTAAATTTAATATATTTTTCTCTGATAGCGTCATACTGCAAACATGGAAGTACTTTCATGCGATTCTACGCCGGTGAATATCAAAGTTTTTATTAATTTAAGTTTTCTGTAAATAATCGATAGCCTCGGAGCTTGTGGAGAGAAACGTTGTGAAAGAAAAATAGAATAGATTAGACATTGAAATACATAGAAACATAAATGAAGAAAATCAAATTGAACGAATAAAAGAAAAGTATGTTGCAAAAGAATTCTTCCATAGAGTCCATTTGATAGTTAAATTGACCAGATTAGAGAGAGTAATCACTACGCCACTCTAGAGAAATAAAACTGCTGACGAAGGGAAAATTCTCAAGTGAATAAAGGGGTATGAAACGACGAATTCAGATCTTGACGGTAATAATGTGTTTAAGTTGGAGTGAAACAGCGGGAATATATCTTGTCGAGAGTATTCGAAGACTTTATCACCACATCGCTGGTTTTTCCCAGTGTGACTGGAACAATGGAGCTGTTTCAATTGTTCTGCTTGCACAACTCTGATATCTACGATCCTCGTAGCGACAGTTAGGCCTATATCAGCAGGAAGAAGGACAGGTAGGCAAGTTTAAGACCTCAACCGTTTCTGAAATTACGACCTCTTGGCTGCAAGTGTTTTACATACTCCACATGGGAAATTGTAAAGAGTGAACACCCGTTATTAGTCAGAAGATATTTCCTCACCAAAATAAATAGAACTGAGGACAGAGTGAAACTATTAACTGAAACCTTCATTCAAAGGTGAAAACTGGAATTTGAAGAAGATGTTTTCAAATTCAGCGTCCGCATTGAGAGGCAGTAATAACAGCGGCAACAAAAGTTCTTTTATTAAGTACACGATTTTGCTGCCACAAAATTGAATATCTATTGCGTGAATTTCCTTTTCTTAAACCACTTATTTCATAGGAAAGCTTTTTCAAATTAAAGTTCAATGACACTACCGAGCTATGTTCAAGTCAGTAAATCGTGAAATGTAATGCATCGTTACTTGCGGTTTTGAAACGGCGTTCTACATAGCCCCATTATCACTTATAGAGCCAGTATGACTACACTTAAAGAGCTTCTTATTTGATGCTTTTGGACTGACCTTTCACAAACTTTAAATAACCCACATTTCAGAAATAGAAGCTATTTTTTACCATTATTAACTGTATGTCGCTGCTCAATGAAAATATACATTTGTTCATAGTAATTAGGAAACATTTATAATTTTATCTTCTATAGCCTGAAATATTAAGGAATGAAAATACAATTAATATCATATTAACACGACGCCTTTTGAATAGGCGGAGCATTTGGTCTATAAACTTGAAGTTCAGTTCAATTGATTTCGGACTGTTACGAAAAATAAAACGTCTTTTATAACTCTTCTGTTTCATTTTGAGTGTGTATTATAAACTATTGGTCTGTATTGGTTTTGGTGTGTAACAGTTAGAAAAAACATGAGATCATCTTATCCCCACCCAATGATTTCATATTCTCTTGTTCTATAAGCAAAGTATTAAAACATTAGTCCTCCATTAACCTCAAACGAATGACACAGGAATGACGAATGTGCACTTCTAGGATATAATGCACTAATAATAATATTATCAAATATCACTCAAAATAAAGACAATTTTTCACATGCCGTTCGAGAATTTAATACTTTTTAAACGCTACAATCTCACTCTACATGAATATAAAATTTACTGCTTACGATGATAAGTGAAAAAATAAAATAATTTTTGTTCTTATGTTCAGTAGGTTGGCTGTATGGCTTTTGCTCACGCAGTATAACAGTTCACACAATTTCTTTACTTATGGCAGGCTACAGCGCAATTCTGCTCTTCTGCGAAGTAAATGTTATTGTGCCACTGTGCACATGTTCCACATACGAACAGTGTTCTACAATCCTTTGTTTGATTACTATATAACAACATATCGGTCGAACAACCGCGAAGGGAGAGGAAAGTTCAGGACCGACGAGCCAAATCCACTACTGATGACAATTTTGTCTTCTTAATAACCGTCGAGTTACTATTAATGAAATGGCAAAAATCTGCACAGTTGTAATCATTTTGACTTAAGTCACGTAATCAGTAATTGAATTATACGCTGAGTACGTGTCATTATGGACCACTGAAAGCCGTCCATGTTGTGGAAATATGGACCGAAATAATCTTAACCAGCTTGACTACGTTAGTATTGTATTGTATTTATGTAAACACGGAAAAATGATTTTTTAATATGAGGATTGAAGGGATTAAGCAACATTCCAACATCAACAGCAACAAAAGTGAAAATTGGCTCTAATCGTGCGTTTTGAAGCAAATACTAAGTTTTAGGGTGAAAGATGCTTTTTCTTTAGAAAGATTCACTCTTTAGATTTCGAAGTGGCGGGGAATATCTGTACTATCACGGATGTGTCGCCATAAACAACAACGTCAGAAGGATAGGGCAAAACGATCACCCTGAGTTTTTCCGTGATTTGTGCATGGAGAAAGCATATATTTAGTTTCCATTTTGTGCTTAACCGCTGCGTGTTGTCTACTACCCTGCGCCCTTACTGTGAAATAGTAATATGAAAACAACTATTTAAAACCATCTTGAACTAAAATGTGTTTGTAAGATTAATTGTTTTATGTAGTTAGCAGTATCGATGCATTTATTTACAAGTATTCAAATGTTTAACAGGTTACCTAACGTTGACTTTCCATGCTTTCTTCCGATCAAACAATATGGCGTTTCATTGTTATAACACAATTTTCGTGTAGGGATAAAATTAGACATAATAATAGGGATTCCAAATAGCAGTAGAGGAGCTGGATATGATTTATAAGGCTGTCTTAAAAATGACAAAGTTCCTAGGCCAGACGAAGCAGTCGATTGGTAAGGAAGATTTCAGTAGTGATGTCAGCCATCCAGTATTTATTTATTGTAGGGAAAAGTTTCTGAGTTCCGTAACTGGTGAAGGGTGGATTATGTTGCATATTTGTAGCATTGGGCATATGAAAAATGTTCAGGAGTGGATGATGATGATCGGTACCTTTGTGGCCTTTCTAACAAAAAGAAATCATTTGCACGTAGAACGTCGAATTTGAAATTAAAAATCCTATTTGTGATGGGAATGAAAATGTTATGTAAGTGGTAATGTATCTAACATATATAAAAATTTCATAATTAAACACTTGAAAACTGGGGGAATCAAATTTATCCTGGACAAAAAATTCATTATTGAATATGTTCAAAATTAAATTTTATGATTAAAAATTCTCCATGTATTACAGTAATAACTAATTAACCTCTGAAACATATGATTAGTTTTTTTCAGAGATATTAGTAATATTTATGATCTGATTACTTGTGAATTTTGTTTGTTAATTATGTATTTAAGTTAAGCGTTTGTTATGTTTCCACATTAAGGATAGGTTGAAATTAAGGCGGAAACGTACTATTTTTTTGTTGTGTGCTAAACCGCTGATCGTTGTTTAGAAATCAAGCAAAGACTCAAAACCAAAATTGCCTTGTCTCAGGGTTTCGCATTTTATTTGTTAGTGTGATTAATTACTAAATTTTTAATTTCTAACCGTTGTTCTCTTCCTTAGTTTCCCGTTTCTAGATTTTTTATTTAAAAAAAATACATTCTCCTCATTTTCTTACCCGATAGAAAAATGTTTCAGTAGTTTCTTTTTTTGAGAATCAACTATGTTCCAATTCTGGATAAACGTAGAATTTCTCACTGTTCGAAATGTTTGCTTCAATCGTTTTTCCTTCCGTCTTTCACGCTTTCCCCTTGAGTAGACACGGGTGCGGCCCATAAAAGCTCTCATCAATTCCTCCGTTCCCAGGAATCTTCAAAACGAACAGGTAGCAAATAAATAGTTTAGATGACGTTAACGTTAACGTTGTTTTAGACTGTATGGTCAGTTTCGTGGTAATGGAATAGCCGCCATGTGTGGGCCCTAGAGCCAGAGTTCGCTTCGGTGTATGTTAAGGACATGGAGGGAGGATCCCTGAGACGTGGCTTACGTCAGGCTCGATTATCGCGCGCGGCTGCTATTTTTTGTTGTTCTTTTTTGCGAGGGGCCATAATAAAGGCCGGTGGTCTGCTAACGGCGAACACACCTGCGTAGCGCAACCATCCGCGTGAATGGGAGAAGACGTCTGGCTGGGCGAAAAAACAACAAACATACAGCAGAGCTCGTTCCCACGTGGGGCAGCCTCAGGAATGCCAGCGGACGCGCATTCCTCCACAGCAACACCCAGCTCTAATCTACCTGCCGACGCCGATCTGCGCCGCCCCGCGCCGCGACGTCATCGTCATCGTCGTTTCATTTTATATTACTCCATAAGTAATCACTTGTCAAATAGACGTTACGGAAGAAAGACAAACCTTTTCCGAATTATTTAACATTTTAAACGAGACTGAGAGCAATTTATAAAGCATCTCGGCAACCTGATAGGTCATTTCACTCTTATGAATTACACCTAGGCCACAAATAGTCAATAAAATGTTTATTTTATGTGTGTGTTACATCAGAATACGACCTAAACAATTAAATGTTTCAAAGTTTGTTGCTACAGAATTTAGTTCCGTAGGTCAGTTCTGTAGACCTACACGGATAACTATGTAATCCACTAAATTCAGTTGTTTTGGAACTGTTGTGCCATAGATCTCTTATTCTTCTCCCTTGAAGACACAGTTTTAAGGATCAGGATGGAAAAATACCGACCGGACCGAGAATAGAACTCAGGATCAGCTTAGTACGTGGTGCACTTAGGAGAGTCACAGGCCTTATCTAGTCGTCGTTTAAATATATAACCTTCCCTCGAAAACCGTTATAGATACAACACTGAAACTTTCAGTTTTTTTAAAAAAGCTTACTGTTTCTATTTGAGAGCAGACTAATATGGCTGGTAAGAAAGTAATTTTACCTTGCTCCAGTAGAAGTTTGTTTCGTTATTTTATCAATGCTAAAAAAATTTCTTTTCGGATTTGGTAGTGGATACCTTTAGGTACTGCTGTTTTTGTTGTGGTATTGAGTCCTAAGACTGGTCTGATGCAACCCTCGAAGCTAACATATCTTGCGCAAGCTTTCTCATTGCCGTATAACTACCTCATCCTTCCTAATCTGTTTTGAGTATTCCATCCTAGACCTCCCTCTTCTTTTCTTACCCCACACTCTTCCATTTAATGCTAATTTTGCAAGACCCTCATGTCTTAAAGTGGCCTATTAATCTATCCCTTCTCTTGGGCAACGTCCTCCATATTGTTTGCTCTTCCCTTATTCTGCTTAGAACTCCTCGTTACTTAATCTATCCACCCATCTGATTTTCAGCATTCTCCTATAGCACCACATTTCAAAGGCTTTCCTTTCTGCAACTCCTACCGTCACGTTTCGCACCCATATAACGCCACAAACATTTTTAGAAATTATTTTCTGATTTTTTGATATTCCCCGTCTTCAGGTTACTATAGAAACAAATTCTGTATAATTTTGTTAAAAACTGTCAGTTTTAACGTGGAGTGCAAAACTAAGCATTTTCGACACAGTTTACTTTTTTATTAAGGCAAGAAATCGGCTGAGGCTCACAAAGAGATATCTGAAGTTGGTGTCGATTGTTTAACAGAACGAACGTGTCAGAATTGGTTTAAAAAAATTATCAGTGGAGATTTTTCACTGAAGTATGACCAACGTTCTGGTTGACCTTCTGAAGTTGATGATAATAAAATGAAAGCCATAATTGAATTAAATCGTCATGTAACTGTGCGAGACATTGCAAAACAATTTAATTTATCTCACACAAAATTGAAGTTCATATATGACGTCTAAGACACGTTAAGAAGCTCCACATTTGGGTTCCTCGCGAACAGAAAGAAATTCACCTATCATAATTAATCAATATTTGTAATAAACATTTCAAACGTAACGCAATCGTTCCTTTTTTGAAACCAATGATCACTGGGGATGAAAAATGGTTCGTCTAAAATAACGTTAATCGAAAAATATCATGGTCCAAGCATAATGAATCAGCACATTGCATTAGAAATCAATCAGAAGAAGATCATGATATCGATTTGGTGGGATTACAACGGTGTTGTGTATTTTGAGCTGCTTCCAAGCAACCGAACTATCAACTCATAACGACTTATGAAATTGGAAGAAGCAATCAAAGAGAAAAGGCCAGAATTGGCGAATCGCAAAGGAATCGGTATTCCATCACGACAATGCGAGGCGCCACACATCTTTAGAAACACGTACAAAATTATTTGAGCTTGGTTGGAAAGTGATGTTGCATTCTCCATATAGCTCCAACTTTGCACCATATTTAGAAGTTAACAAAAATTCATAGATGGTAAAAATTTCAGTAATATGACCTCAAATTGCATTTGGTTGAATATTTTTCTGATGAGGACCAGCGCGGGATCATGGAGTTATGAAAAAGATGGAAAACGGCCATCGAACACAATGAAAGATATCTGACTGTTAGAAATTAAGTTTTTGTACAGATATAATTAAAATTATAGTTCGGATAAATTATTAATTCTGCTTTTACACTCATGCCGTAACGTTAAAATTAAGCCGGGAAACGTCTTGCTGTATGTAAAACGGTTTCTGAGTAGCTAAAAATCACTGTTTTAACGTTTGACTAGATAGGGCCTACCGTAATCAACGAGTGGATCCCGCCTCAATTACAAGCTTTTCCATCCATGTTATATAGCTAAGGAAGAAAATTGTTTCTACGGCTACTTTCCTTCTTCCATAATTTCATCTGTTTTGTGTCCGAATATTATGAAACAATGATAATTTTTTTGACTGAAGAGGAGCGATGACATTAAAATTGAAATATTTTCGGTTCATAGGAATAAAAATACATGCTTTTGAACGAAATAGGTTTATTTCTAGCTAAGGAAAAAAGTATTCTATACTCTAATTGTTTCACATATTTCAATATTATATCATTCACATACAACTAAAAGTGTTATGAGTGGGGAGTCTCTGCATCCATTAGGTTGGTGCTATTATATTTCTACTAGCCTAAGCTCTCATCACATAACGTACTCCTTGGAATTCTTATGCTACAATAAGTTGACCAAAAAATTCAAAGCTATACAGAAAACAATAAGTCTATAGCACATATTCCTGATGAACCTAACTAGACAGTTTTAAGTTTTGGCTAATAATATATCAAATATATTGCAATTCTTCAGTGTCGATGCAGATTTCATTTTCCCGCTTTGAGTCTGAAGATTCTCTGTCCCGAGCTTTGTACAACTAGTAATTATAATTCCAATATGAAAGCAATAATAATTTTATACAACTAATAATTATAATGTGTGGTGCGGTACTTCGACTTCTGAAGTAACCACAAGTCGCACGTGATCCTCAGTGGTTGACCGATGGCAGAAACAAATGTTTATACTTTAAAGTGGCAATATTAGTTGAATTTATTTAGCAGTGACTATCTCCACAGTTGTGTAAGCGATTTAATTATGATCCCAAAGGAATCGTTATAGACGCCAGTCTACATGTAAAAATATTGAGAACGTTTTGATAGGACAATAATGATTCAGAGATTTAGGCAGCGTGAAATAAAAAGCTACACGTTTAAGGTTGTCAGTTCAAAGTGCACGACAATGAACTCGTCGCCGTATAAACGACATGAAATTATTCTTGGCTACGGTGATCAAATAAACGTGGGCGAATTCGTTCAGGCAATTCCACGGGGCTGCGGATGTGACATTATCTTTGGTGGGTGCGTCGTAAATTGCGGCTCTACAATGTTACAACTCGTTCTGTTCCTTTGTCGGAGACATTTCATGAGTAATAACATTACTTTGACACCAGGTATCAAAAGCATTCACGAGACACTTACTTGGATTAGGATAAAGACATTACAGTGCTTAAACTTTGTTAATAATTATATCATTATAATTTTCCTCAATAAGCGGTTATTATAAACCCTGTTATAAATTCATATTTTCGAAGTTGAGTTCGTACGCAGAGAGTAAGAGTAAGTTTTACTTTATCATACAAGATTTTAATTTTATTAGTATCAAAAATAAATAGTTTACTCCGTTGTAATTGTATATTATTAGAATTTCAATAATACGGTACCACTTATATCCGGCGATCTGTTACCTGACGCATTCAATATTCAGAAAACAGGGCGAGGTAGTTTTGAAATATTTTGACAATGGTGAAGTTATAGTATGAAAATTGTTAAACAGGCCTCAATGAAAAGGAAGAAGAACCGAGATGAGAGAGTAATAAACGGAATAAAACAGTGTATAAACAGCAGAGAGAAGATAGAAGAAGGGAAGCTAAAAATAAAACAGATAAAGCACGAAAAATAAACCAGACAGGTTAGGTTTATTGAGGGAAGGTGACCGCAAAGAAGAAATAAATCGGCCAGAAGAACATTAAAAAATATAGCGAGGTAGAGATTACTTAAGTCTTTCGAACAGCTAAGAAACTGTTTGTTTCCTTGGGAAAGAATAATATTCACAGCTACACTCGTGAAGGTGTAGTCTTACTATATTCAACCTAAATCTAGAGACAAAAGTCTCTACATCCAGTACTTGAATGGTTGAAGCGTAAATATTTGAATATTTTCCGCACAGCTAAAAACAAAACTTACCACAAACTAGTGGAAATATAAAATTTTCTATTTCCCATTTGGTGAATCACTGAATAAATTCCTGACCCTTATGAAAACTTTCACAATATGCTGAGAACTCATTGACACTCGACTTGGTTGGAAATCAGAATGGCACTGATGGTTGGTAATTCATTTTTATCATTTATTGATTGCAGCCAAAGGTATATAATATTAAGATAAAAATAGTGTAAAGCCAAAAACTATATAGATTATTAAATTAACGCTTAAAGAACGTATAAATGTTTTGTTTTGTGACTTAATGAATTAACTGTAATTCATTCAGTATCAAAACAAAACGTTAATACGTTCTTTAAGCGTTAATTTAATATGATAATAAAAAAAAATCGGCTTCACACGATTTTCATCTTAAGTCAGTTAACGTCTGTTTTTAAAATGAATTATATAAAACTAAACTGCCAATCAACAGACAAACTAACTTTTTATTCCAGTCTTCAGCGTTTCGTCTTCACATTCGTGACTTCATCAGATAAATTTCTTCAGTATTTTAGTTTTTGAGGTATGTGTTTAAACTTTAATTCAGAAAAAAACAATAGAGGTCCAGAATTTCGACCTGATGTACATCCAAGGGCAGTCGCCACTAAAATACTTTCCTTGGATGTACTCCTCCGTTTCATTTAATTTTACACAACTCAAAAATAAATATTATGTTCAATTTAAAATTAAAATGAATTATCCCAAAATTTTAATATGTACAATTTATAATGTACAATAGACGAAGTGGTTTTAGTAATTTATTAGTGAAGTTTATAATATTAAAATGTAAATCAAAATTAAATAATTTAAAAAACATCTTAATGTACACACCGGCAAATTACATTTGATGCCCTGAATAATAAATCTATCGGAATTCCTGATAGAAGATAAATTTTGATTCATTCAAAATTCCAGAATGAACTGTTACAAAAATTTCGTTGTCATTAAGAATCATCTTCTGAATGTAATGTTTTGTAAATTTTATTTAGTTGAGTCTAAATATTTATTTATTTTTATATATGGACGATGTTTCTTGATCATTAAGACTTTTATATCGTTAACCCATTCTGGAATTCAGAATTAATTCTTCTAACGGGATTTCCGATAGATTAATTGATGTATCAAGTGTGTGTTATCCAGGTGCATACAGCAGAACATGCATTGTTCAGCCTATAAATTTTATAATTTATAATATACGAATGTGATTGAAAGTGTGAAGTCGAAAACTATTTCACCTACCAAATTAAGTAAACGCTTGAAGAAAGTTGGAATTGTTTCATTTCGTGTCTGATTCAAACCGTGCTTTATTAAATAAATTTACAAAAATTAATGTAAATCTACCTGAATAACATTAGATTTTATAATTTTTAAAGTTTACAACATTGTGCCAATATATTTGTAACCTTCCGCATCGCGGAAATTTTCATTAGGCTTCAATATTTAGATAGCAACAAATACCAAGGAAAAATAGTAATTATAAATTTACTCTCAATAATAATCAACGAATTAATTTATACACGCTAGAGAAAAGATGAGCGTAACGCAAAACTGGATAGATCGAAGAATCTAGCGGATTGTTATGAATTTTCCTTTAGTTTCTATCTCAGATTATTTTCGATAAATGTGAACGTACTAGATTCACTATTTCGGTGACTTTTGTATCTGTTTCAGAAGTTGATAGTGCTCATTAAGGGGACAAGGAGGGCCGTAATTAAATAGTGATTTTTAGAGAACCCTTTTCTCGAAAACCGTTCAAGATACGGCACTGACATTTTCACAGCTTATTTTTAACCCATATGTGTGGAAGCAGAATAAATTTTCCTTTAAAAAAAGGTCCTCAACAATAAATTAATAATATTAAATACAATTATAATTATAATAAATATTTATTCTGATTCCAAACATACCATCAAGTTAAAAATGTAGTGTGAAAATGTCAGTGTTGTATCCATAATAGTTCCCGATAATCATTATTTTATCTTTGGGGAGATTGGGTCTTCCACCTTGCCTTAAACGTCAAAATAAATGAGTGCCACTTTCATTTACAAGTCTGCTGATACTAAGTACGCAACTTCATACAGTTTATAAGTGGTCGTGATATGAATGTTGGTCGCGATGGGAAAATCTTTGTAAAGAAATTTTCATTTTTATCCTACAGGGCTGAACTGAGTGAAAACAGTTAATCTGTTGTGTTACTTCTGTGAATAAGTAAATAATTATATTAATAGTAAAATTTAGAATTAAAACTCGTTGGTTTGATAAATTTGAAAGTTTTTTTACGTTTCTGTAAAGATTCCCTACTTCTCCTTTATGTACTTATACAAAAATTTGTTTCACTCCGGTATTTATATGCTTTATTGAGTTTTTTTTCAAAACGTCTGCTGTATATGCCTCTTTCTAATTTTCTTTTAAATGTCTTTATAAGTTTTTTGTGTTATTACTGAGATGTGTGATGTCTCATTTATGTATTTTAATTTTGTATACTTCAGTACGAACTATGTACATAATTAACTTGGCGAGATGTAGTTTAACCAATAAAAAATTTAAATTTACATTTTCTGATTAGTCAAGTTATGATTCACGGATAACGTATTGTAAAATATAAATGTTTGTCAGAGTCGGGATTTTTGGCGCGACTGCTTCCAGCCGGTCAATTTGCGTCGATAAAAGACTATCGGGCCAAACACACAAACATGAACGTAAGAGGTTTACCGTTACGCCGCCCAGCCGCCAGGAGAAAATGAAGACAGGGGCGGCGGCAATGCACACACAAAGAGAGCTAAATAAGCAGAGAGGCTCACTTGCACATCCTTATTGGCTCCGCTTACCACATTTGTCACACAAGGAGGCCGATTTGACGCGTCAATCGCTCGCTACTCGGTCAAACAGTCCGCTACCGGGGAACCACCTGAAAATGAATCTTCTTCCAATTGAACTCGTCCTGTCTCGTCAATATTTCAACACGTAAATGGTGTAACGGTTCTGTTTCATTCAAAAACGATTGACCGCGACGTCACATTGCTTGTTAAAGAGCCGGCCTGTATCTCGGTTCATTTGACGTCTGCAGCCAATGTGGGGAAATAAATCTAAGAACGTGTTCCTTGGAGTATGAACATCTCTTCCACTACCACAGATCTCTGCCCTTAACAATACGCTTCTTTTTATTTCCCGAATCACTTACTCTAGGGTAAATATTTCGATCTTAACAATGTATAATAATAGTTTGTATTAGGAACACACATCCAATTTTATCATCGTATGAACTGAATGGACCGTCTAATTCCTACTGTGTCGTTCAAGCTATAAATGTCTCAAATAACTTAAGAGATATATACAAACTCTTCTATGAATCACGTATCGTTTGTCACACTTCCCAATGGTCTATACATTGTTGCACCGTCAAACATTAACTCAAGAAATTCCTAAAATTCTTAAAATTTTAGACTAAAGAGTACATTTTTCGATTGTGTGGAACTCACTATTAAAAATTTTAACCTAAAAAAACAGAAATTCAGCATCGCTGAATGCAATTGTCCCCGTTTATGTAAACCCTATTTTATTTATATAGTGTAGCAACAAAAATCAATAAAAAAGATTTTAAACAATTTAAATACAAAATATTAGTAGGTAACGCGCGAAAGTCATATTTTACTGAAAATAACCGGCAGTAAGTAATCAATTTTTTGCGCCGTTTTTATGAACCATGTATTAGCAAAGAAAATAAGGGGCAAGAAGGTGATAAATATTTGTCAATTTAGGTACGGATTTCTGGGATGAAATTTATTTTAAGTATTACTCGTGTAACCCGTTTTTATACATTTCTTTCCTCAGCGATTTGACCGAGAAAACACACTAATTGACGGTAATGGCATTAAAAATATCTAAATGGCAAGGATGAGTAATTTAAATCATGGGGTGTAATTCAAATGTTCCTTGATCGAAGTGGTCGAAACGTGTGGGTTGCTGCCATTTATTTTAACGTGGAATTTAAATTAATACAGAGTAAATAAAAATGGGAGAAGAACAAAAATGTATTAATTATTGAAAATTGAGCACGTACTAGTTGTAAGTAACATTTGTTGCCAATAAAACTGTATAAACGTTGGAAAATTAAAATTTTAAGAATGAGTATGCGGCGGCACCTCCTGTCTGCCGTCGGCCAAAGAAAATATCGCCGCTTTTATAGGGCAGTTTTTTCTCTTTTTTTTCTTGTCTGGCACAGCAGTTAATTGCTGTAATGAATATTATGGTACGGTGCGGTACGCGTTTGAGCTATTGCATATTGGAGGATGGTGGAAACGTAGCCTACCTTGTGTTTCAGCGGCGCATGGCGGAAGTGAGCTGATGTAGCTGCAGCCACGGAGCCACGGTCACTACAACACACCACACATGCACTCCAGCAGCGAGCAGCAGCGCGACTGGCCCACATCCACATCCACATCCACATCCTCGGCCGCGGCGGCGCGGCGCGGCGGGCGCGCAGGGGGCAACGACCAGCGGCCAGCCGGGGAAAGGAATTCACAATTATTATTCCGGCGCTGACCGAGGTGCCTGCCTGCTTGCCTGCTGCCTGCTGCCTGCTGCCTGCCTCCCTCTCTGCCTGTCTCTTACCTCTCTGCCTCTCTGCCTCTTACCTCTGTGCCTCTCGTTGAATGAACCACGCGCGTACCCCGGGCCACCGTAACTCCCTTCGTCGTCTGGGTCGACACACGCGTTTATCCCAGTTGCCAGACGGTCAGGTGAAGTGAGGATATCCTCCATCTCATGTGTGAAACGTTCTACGCATCTTTAATAAGTGGGAGCAGCTACTATGCCGAGGCCTTGACGCGCCACGCGCTTGCTGGATCATGTTCTTTTACGTTCAAATAAGAAACCAGTCGTCCGTAAAAAAGCCCAAAACATCGGAAATGTTGGCTAGAAAACAGCTTACTCAGTAAATGCTAGCTTCTATACAGATTTTCATTCTCAAACAAATTTAGGACAACGATTCGTTACGTCATTTCAACTTTTACACGATTTAAATCCCATAGCAGTTTTACTTTCTTTCTCTGTAAATTATGAAGCAAACTAAAAGAAAGTGATAACTTCACAATAAAAGCAAAATCAGAAAAACCCAAACGAAGTATTTAAGTTTTCAAAATTTAAAAATTTTTTATTTTGTCACTCAGTTTAAATAAGCAGGAGCTTTCGGCTTTTCATTTGGCCATAATTAATCCAATATAAACATTTCAGTTCACATGCCATTAGTATTAATTTATTACAGATTATAATTCAAATAAAAAAATAACTTCCCAACCTGAATATTCATTCCTAGGCAAAATAAATTTTTTAAGTTCTCCGTCTGGAGACTTATTTATTTTGTTTCCAAACATTTAATCCTAATATATTTTATTATTTTTTCTGGGTATCAATTTTAGATTAATATTTTAAACATTTTACCTCTGTTTTCTTTTGTAAAAGCGTCATCCGTAAACCTAACAGCCCTAATTGCTAAATTATACACAGTATTGTACTTTTATCTCCACGACTGACTCAATTTATAATTTAATAAGACATTCACACTTTTTGGTTTCTTGAAATATTTTGTTACCATTCTGGAACCATTAAAAATTTATTGTTTTTGTTCACGCATTCGCATGTAAATTTAAATCTCCTGTGGTAAAACCACCAAAAACGTCTCCACTTCATCTCTTTTTATTTTTTTTTGTAAATAGCTAGTATGTCCTTACTTGAGGATAATAAGCGATTTTATCTCTGTCTTCTTAATACTTTCACTGTGCACGTAGTTCATATACATTCCGAATATTTTTCCAATAAACAATTACCCATTGGAATTCACTATAAAACAGTCACGATATTTACAGTAGCATTTATTCACGCAAATAGCTAAATATATAATTATTTCCTTCTACTTTAGGCAACTCAGTAACAATTTAACAAAAGATTAAAGATAACGCAAGAAAATTATCTGAAGAATGTACTGGGAAACAATTTTTAAAATATGTTACGAGGCGTAAGAGGGGTTAATGTTTTTTGCCTCCTTTAAACGATGGGGAAATACAATTATTTTATCAAAAATAAAAAATAAAATAAGTTTTATGAGCATTTTGCATCAGTATTCGGGAAGAAAAAAGATTTACCAACATTTGCAAATAACGAGAGTTGGTCAGTGTTTAAAATAATACCAATGTCATTAAGTAAACACATTAGAAACATTAATGTACAAAAATCGATTGGACCAGACGTAACCTCAGGAGAAGTGCTCAAATTAGGAGGGTAAGCCAGGATAACGTACCTCACGAGATTATTTATGGTATAAATTTAAGTTATATTAAGTATTCCTTTACTTGACTAAAATATTCAGGTTCATACTTATAAGTAACAACCAAAAGGTTGTTTCCCGGCTTCGACTTCAAAAACTTTTGAAACCAATCAAAAAAGTGTAATAATTATGGAAAATTGGGCGAATATTAGTTTTCAGGAGGGGCAATTACTTTATAGATTTAGTGCAGTATATTTTAATTTTTATTTACTTCAAACTTCTATTTTTTACATCTACTGCCAAGTTTATACTTATTTCAGTAATATACTCAATCATTCAAATCATTTATGGAGCGTTATAAAATTAATTGTAAAGTTCTATTTTAACGACTAATTCTTATATTAATACTGCTTTTCAAATTATAAATAACTGAATGAAAGTTATTAGTGAACTATATTATCATATTTTATAATAATGTACCATTTCAAAGATATTGAAGATTGTTTATTACTTTACACAGAGACTTGGAATAACACGCGCGTCGGAATAAGTGATAATATATAGAATCTGACGAATTCTTGCGTTCAAACCAATTGGAGACTTCGATGAGCGTGCAGACAGAAAACCCTCGCAGTGCAAGAACGTACAAATTACGATTGAACTTTTCATGAAGCTTTTTAAAGCTTACGAAAGTATTTTACATAACATTAAATATGAATGAATAAGAGATGATTTCAATTGGTAATTTTTTAATATTTATCAATAAAATATATTTATTTGGTAGAGATTTTTTGGGTGTCTGACAACATGATGGGAAATTCAAGAGGCGAGTTGTGGAAGGTAGAGAAACGTAGTTAAGGGCTGAATAGAGCTCCTGGTCTATAGTTTAAGGATCCTACCCGGTGATCCACTTAAAGGCATCAGGTAGGTCAGGCTGTTGTCTTATCTTCTCATGCCCTTTCGAAAGACGGGAGAGGAGTTTAACATACCTTGGGCTCATATTTAAAATTAATATTTACTGCAAGTTAAAAATAATTAATTGTATTATACTTAACAGAAGAAATACGTATAATGTCTGAAATGAATATATTTTCGATATTATTATTAATAAATTTATAATACTGAAATATTGCAGTTTCACTGAAAGAATTCATTTCATTTGAAGCATTACTTCTACTAGTCACCCACTTAAAACGACTAATATAATCTAACTACATTTGAGCCCAAGTACAAAGTGCGCAAATTTATATGGTATTCGTACCGAATTCCTTGTAATTATTGGAGGGAAACGTTTTATGTTGGGGCAGTGTAAGTTGACGTTTATTAAAATAATGAATGAAGCTTGAAGGACGTGAATTACGCCACACACTACACTGTAATGTCTGAGCACCAATCAGAGGCTGCCACCTCAACGGAGCTTATATCTGACTAATCGTAGATGTTAACATACGTTATCTTTTAAACACTGTACAGAAACCACAAACTGATTCGTCACGATTCCCGTTGCATTTAAGCGTTTGTGAAGCGATGCTACTCTTATTCGGTATTTTAGGATAATTCATCTAAATTAATTCGTGAAAGACGGGGACACTAATTAATAAATAAATAAGAATATATATTACAGATTTACTTTTAATGCGCGTGGCGAATCTATATGCTTTCGTTCCCTATAGTATTATCATGCACTGTCGTGTCGATATCGAATTAAAATTAGTAATATTTTGTTTCATTGTATATTATTTCTATTAACCAAATCTTCGGTGTGCTATGAGAGGAATTTAGTATTTCGAATATATTTTTTGAATAATTCACATTCATGTATTTATTATTTTTACAATTTATTGAGAACTCATGTCTGACCCTTAGTTCATAATCAGAATTGTCAAATAAAGTACTAAATTATTGGTTAATTGAGTTATTTATTTATCACTATTTAACGATCATTAATTGTTATTTATCCAATATTGCTCACAATTAATCTGGTAACAGATATTTAAAAAGAAATGGTTCTGGTTTACTGACTCTTCTTTCCACGAAAATAATTTTACCTATTCAATTACAAGGTAGATTTTGATATATAATATTAATGTCAGTAATTGAAAATAATTGATGTAATAAACTTACAGACATGGATACAGGATAATAGATTTTATAAGTTACGAGTCATAAAAATGAAAATACATATAAGAGAGCAGGTCAACAAATACTGACAAAATAATATTTAGCTTTCGTATAAGATTGTTGTTGAGCTGTATCGTGCTTCAGTTTCCAGCTGTAAAATTTTCAGACATATACATTTCGTGGTACGATTTTATTAAATGTCACAGCTAATTGTTGGTTTTCATCTATACTAAAAGTAACATTGAAGTGCTGTCTGTCTTTGTTCGTATGTTAATTTCGAATAGGCTTAGGAATGGCTCAATGGGTTTCAATGAAAATTTGAAGGTTTAAAAATGGTAATTCAAGTTAAATATTCGTGAATATTTAATTTCAATAATGATGTTAATATAAAATAAATAAATATAAATAGGGGTCTTTTCTTACCCAATTACAAATTGTCCGGAATGTGTTGACAAATTACGCTGTGAAAATAATTTAGTATATTGAGGGTTTTTATAGTGACTCTCAATTATGAAAAATATACATTTTGTATACTTAACTTCCAAAATGTTTATTAGATTTGACTGTTGAAACCAGCTATTTGAGTTATCTATACATAAAAAAATACAATATTAATACAATTTGCAATTCACACAATTATAATTATCAAATTTCATATGACACATTTTATTTAATCAAAGATAAAATATTACTCAAGAACCATCCAGAAAAATTCATTGCAACAAACAGCTAGTCACTATTAGGTAAATGTAAGGGTTGGAGTACTATTTCAGGTACATTATCCTTGATGTATATAAATGAATTCACTAAGATAATGCCAGTTTATTATTTAAAATCTTCAAATGCAGTCTAAATTAAAGTACCAATCATATATATGTGTTATAAATTCATTTACTGTAGATTGGCTAACATTAAATTGTAAAAAACCTCATAGAATACAATTTCATTCCCTTCAACTTTTTCAGGCATTAGTGACAGAAAATCAGAATTTTACAAAATTTCTGGTGTTTGTTTGACAATAAATGGATATGAGTAATATAGTAATATACGAAATCTGATAAATAACCTAGCTCAGTGCAGTCCAAATAAAATTAAGTAGATTGAAAACTACAAAACTAGTACTTAAGCAAATTTACAGTTAATAGCGCCGTTATGCTGTCTTTAGAATAATGCTACACCAAGAAAATCTCTTTATTATAAAATTGTTTCATCAGAATGGGTCTTGAATATTATTATTTTAACGTTTTTCAAAAACATTCAGTATACGTAATCTCACTTCAATTCATACATTCGTTTTGTGTCATTTTCTACCACTCCATTTGCAATAAATTTAACAATATACGATAGCTAAAAAATCACATGTAAACTGACAAGAAGTTAATAATAACACACTACGTTTCTTTCATAATACATGGACCTCAAATACAATAAATTTCATAAAAAGTCTGACATATAATCTTTAAAAACAACAAGAAAAGTAGAGTTCATATATCAGTGTTGCACATTACACAAGGAAGTATACAGAAATAAAAATTCTTAACAAACATCTAAACAACGTTAATAAATACTAAATTTACAACCAAACGTGAACTTCGTAATACTTTGATTAACCGCATCTTCTACTCTGTAAAGCATGTATCGGTTTAAAAATATAAAATTAATACTATATTGTCTATAGATACGGCACTAGAGTAAATCAAATAAAAAGTGCCCTCTTTCTTAATCTTGCCACAGGATAATAAATTCATTGAGATAGTTTTCTTACATAGAAACCCTGGTACAGAGTTATTCAAGATATATAATTAATTTATATGTTGATAGCAGTGATTTTTGATACAAAGAGTACAACAATTGCAGACGAACCAAGATAGCCTCCATCTATTCTGCTGAAACAATCTAAAATCATCAAGAAGTAACTGTTACACGAATGGTTCAGTGAAAAATGCACTTACTTTAAAAACACTAGATCGAAACTATTTTTAAAACGCGTTAATGCTCAGAGTAAAACGTATTCCTTAAACCTGTGCTTAAAATGAAACATTATTCTCTCACACTTTGATTAACATTTTAAGCACTTGTGTGTACAAAATAATTTGCTAGTTAAGATTAAATGTTTTAATTATAAAATGACTGGAAGCAATTTTTCTTTCTACTTGATGATAATATAATATGATTAATTATAATAATTAAAGGAGGATGAATATGACTATGGAGTCGAAAACTGCCAAACGAATTTGTTAGAAAATTTTGGTTGTTAACTTCATTCCATATATATATTTTTAAAACGCGTTAATGCTCAAAGTAAAAAGTATTCCATTAACAGTAATTTGCAGTAATTTTTGATACAATGATTAGTAATAGTATGAAATAGATTCTTTTGTTTCATAAAAACAACTTTTGATTTAAATGACAATATAATAATATCATACCGGCATCAGACTCTATGTAAAAATTGATGGATATTTATTAATTGTAAAGTAGACGTCACTTTTGCTTCGTGTGATGCCTATCTAAAGTTATGAGACGACGAGATCGACGCTCCGGGAGTCATCTATATATTGCTGGAACTCTCTCAGGAACTACCTCGTAACAGTCAACTTATGCTCCAAAAACTAAGTTATAAACCACTTTCAACCTTTCTGTTTAACTAAGGTCCCGACTCCAAAATCAAGCTGTTCCTTTCAATTCTCCTTAGTCCGTTTAATACTAACTTATTCCATACTCCTACTATTTCAACTATTACTCCATGTTCTGGAGCGTTTCAGTTGGTCACATGGATTTTCAACCGGAAATCATTTTGTTGGTTTTTCTATTGATAGCAAAATTTGCGTTGGGTGAAGTTAACTACTTGGCCATGGATTTTTAGTTCCCAGACGGTGAACTTAGTTTTCGTTTACGTCACTCGCAAATTAGGCACCTTTTCGGCGTGGGCCAGTAATCACCACGTTTTTACCATCACGTTTCGGTCTTTGAGTATGTAACTTTACTGCACCGATGGTTCATTCCCGCCAGAATTCAATATTTCTTCTTCTTCATTGTAGACATTTCAGAAAAGTATCTATTTTCGTCTGAGATGAAATAAATTCAAATAAAAAATATGCGCGCTAGTATATGAATGTTCGTATGTGCGTGCACATACATGAGCTTTCGTCTGCGTGAACTGGAAAACGAAAGTCCAAGTCATGGATCGCGTGAGAATTCTCGTGCTGGCTACTCAGACGGCGCGGCGTTGAGCCAAGTCCTAATCACTAGGCGAGCCTTCGACAACATTAAATTTGTAAGACACTCCATTGCTTGGTTTATTGCCATTGTTAATACCGCAGGCGGTACTGGGCGTCCCATAAAGCTTTTCATTATTTATTTCCTCGTTATCTGCCCTTTCATAACGTCGCTTGTGCATAGTTACGCGTTCTCTGTAAGTGGCAACACTGAACAACAATTTTATTCATTTTAACTTATGATTTTACTAATATCGCAATTGGTGACCGGATATGTTATCATTTCGGCTCCACGCTTCTAGTGTTCAAGTGTTTATTTCTAAGTCACGGACTTCTGATGACAGTAGCAAAGCAATATCACATGCTCAGTTGGCGGTAAGTTATGCAGATATTATCAGGCACTAAAAGATTATAATAACCAAACACATTCATTGCAGGTAGTTGTAAGTAATGCATTAGGTCTCTAAGTCAAACCAACGTTTCGTTCCAAATTGCATGTCAGGTTAAGTTGCGTCCGCTCCAGTTATCGAACGGGTGTGACACAAGTACCGAAATCCCGATTTATGTTATACATATTGTTATAGTGTTTCCTTTTAGTAAATTTAGGAGATACTGTATGTAACAGCCTTTTATCTATAAAATATCATCACAATTTGTAAATATTATCCCCAGATATCAATTTTAAATTACGTCATATATCTAACTACTCGACGATTTGGTCGTCACTCGTTTATCACAGCTGTTACTTTAATCCTCTACTTAAGATGATATCAGATTATAATTCCACTTAATCAAATTCTCATAGTTTATTTACACGTTGTCAATATGCTTTTGCTTGAATTCTTAAAAACGAAATTTCCATTCCAATTAATTGTTTATGTTCATTCACGCTAGATATTTGACGTAAAGTTGATGTCACCCTCATTTCTCCCCCCCTCACCCCCTCTCGCTGACGATAATGTCTGCAGACGAATCTTCCAAAATATTTCGTCCTCTCGTAACGTCACGGCCGTCCAATACTAAAATTAAGGGCCAATATTTATTAATTAATTCCAATCATATGAATCAAATCTGTATGTTTCCAAGAATTTTTAATACAAACAATATTCGTTGCAAAATTTTATCTTTTTTGTTTTCCTTAGTTATGACCAGCGATGTCCCTCCAAAGTTCAAACTAAAATTATTTTTCACCGCCCTGCTCCAATCTCTTTGGATACGCAGATAAACTTTACTCATCTATACACAACCGCATTTTTTAAACCTGCAACTATAACTATAGCCCTCGGGCTGCCTTTCTCTCCCATCCGCATCCCCCCTTTCTATCCTTTCTCTTACAATGAAGAGGCCATCACGTGGATGATCGTCGTGTGGCTTATGACAACCCCAAACTGAAACACTATTTTCGAGTTGGAAGCATGATGGAAGAACAATGAACGAAGAAACTACAAGTTCTTAGTTTGTTTCAATAGAAAGTTATTTATTTCATCATGTCAATAATCAGAAGGTTTCGGCCTAACCAGCCATAGTCATCTCCATAATAAAATTGCCTGTATGTGAGTGTCTATATGCATGATGTTTCGCATACAAATCTAAACGAATGGACCAACTTCGATTAAATTTGATACGCGTGTACTTCGCAACCCCGAAATCAGCACTGTCGGGGTTACTCTCAGCTAACAGCCCTAGGGGTGTGGGTGGAAGGGGTTGAAAATTTTAAATTAAAAAAAGCGGTCAATATTTTTATTATATATACATTCTTTGGTAGTGTGTTCTGCGATACTACTAACGTATAATTTCAACACCATCCATAATCGAAGGAGAGAATTATTAGGAGTGCGGGTGGATCATCAAAACAAAAATTACCTGAAAACAATGGGGATTGAGCTCTGAACCTGAGTAAGGAAGGCACTGAATTAATTCTGACACGAAAAATACAATTTAAGCTACCCCTACGAGGGGTTGGAAGGGGGTAAAACAAAACTTCTGCACTATCTTCAATGGATGGACCAGTTTCGACCAAATTTGACACGTGTTTTTATATAACCAAACTAAACACAATGGGGGTAATACACGGCTAACACCGCTTTGAGGGGGGCTGGAGGGACGGTAATATTATAAATCCATAATCTGTCGATATTTCCTAATAATATATATTTTTATGAGTCAATTAAATTTATAGTGTTTTCGGTGAATTGTTTTGGGTGTAATTGCAACCTCATTCACCGCGGGGATGCAGGGGGAGAGTCATATGAGAATAAAAATAAGTCAGTCAAGTTTGGTATCAAAATCGGGTCCTATCGGAGTCTTTGAGTTTGATTCGGACGTATAGAATGCGAATTAAATTGCAGTTCAGCAAATACGTTCATTTACAAAGTATTTTATTTTATAAATAAAATAATTTACGTGTGATGAGCATTATTAAAATTATTTGTGTAAAAGTAACACGTGAATCAACCCAATGTTGTAGTTTCTCAACTCAATATATTATATTACACATATTCTCATTTTTCATTTCAATTTGTTCAGTACACTGGTATATATTTTTCTGCAGCATTAATTTAACTTCTTTCGTTAATTTATTAATTATTTATTATTATTGTTAATTTCAGTTATACACTCCTCATCACCAGAGTTATCTCGACGTACACCATTTGTAAAATAACGTTATGATTTTCTAGTACGCTAACATTTTTACAGGTCAATAGCTTCAAGCCTAATAAGATTAGCGACTGTGGAATAGGAATACGTGTGCGGGAAATCCGATGAACTCACTTTGAAATTCTGAAAGTCTGTAAACATCATCATTATGCCAGGACGGATGTTTAATGTCAGTATTTACCCAAGACGGATGAGATCGTGCTGTCATGCTCATTGGAGCACTCTTTCTGGAAATAGAATCCTGGCAAATCATCACATTAAGGCTCAATGTAAATTGCAGATCACTTATAATACCGCTATGAGAAAAAATATATTAATTATTAGATTGTAACTCAGAACTCTTATGAACAGTATTTCCAAAGTGAAAATAAATTTAGTATTTCGGAGCACGGTATTTTCAACTAACGTTAATAACCCTGAATAATTATTCAATTAATAACTGAATTAAAATGATTTGAAATTAAATTTTCATGCTGCAATTACGGTTGGGAACGTTCATATTCGTTACACGTGACCAGTGTAATAATGTAAGAAGTTTAAATTCAACTGAAACTCTAACCTTAGTCAATTTATTTTTGAATTCCATTTATTTTCATTAAATAATATTTATTATAATCATATTAGTAGTTCCCTCGTGGAAAATTCTTTACCTCATTTTCTTCGTTGAATTAATAAGTAAAGATTCGGAAACTTTATTATGTATTTCATCTTCAGGCATTACACTATAAATCTATCTCAGATATTTTGATAATATATTTGGTATCCTAAATGAATAATTTGCTGGTTTAGTTTACGTTTATAATTTTAGACTCTCAATGCACGACTTTTATTATTAAGTTAAGAAACTTAAAACGAGGGCTATTTTTAAAGTTGTTTAGAAAATAAAATAAGATAATTTTACAGATATTATAATATTGATAATTATCAATCATTACTTTACACTACTTCACCACATAGCCACCGTCGTTATTCAGGTACTTGTCGAAACGTTAGAATTGTATACCTTCGTCTGTGATCACAGACTGTCGGCCGCACCACCGCTCATCGTCAACATTTTCACTTCCTCGCCATTCTTTCACTCATTATTGCTTCCCCATACATCTCACATAATAAGCGATGAATTCTTGCTGGAGGATCATTATTTTGCTCTTAAGAAACGAATCACTGATTTGTTCAATATTTTTGAAAAATCGAAACGCTCCAACAAAAAGAAGACACAAAAGTGTAGATTAGGCGTAAGGTAATGTTTGACAATAAAACATGTGGTAAATAATCTTCAGTTAACATTTAAATAAATATAGATACTTATTTTAAAAACAGCCATAATATATACAGAACGTTTCTACATAATTTTATTCATTGTATACTATAATAGTTATTTAAGTCCTGAATGGTTTCTGTTAGAGACGCTTCGTGTCTGAACCGATTTTCAGTGATTCTGTGGCTATTAATTTTCACTGGTTCCTGGAAATTGTGACGGGAATCTTAGGAGTAAATCGTTGATTGGTCGCCCACCGGGAGATCGTTCACTTTGTCACATGGTACGCGTGTTTCTAGATAGTTGACGAGCGAAGCAACGCGGCCAATTGAGCACTCCAACCTGCTTCAGACTGTGCGCCAAATAAATCATAATCAACAGCCCAATGTGTATCGCCGATATCACGTTTGCTGCAAAGCTCTTTTACAAGTTTTAATGCTCTACTTTTTAAACCAGTTCGTCAACCTGAGTTTGTGTCAAGACGAGATAACTGATTAATCGTTCCGACAACTTCCTGATGGTATACACACCTGTTGAAATTTTAATCACCGATGAGCTGTACATTTCACAGGCTCACGACATGATTCTAAAATTAAAAATACATTAGTTCCTTTTATTGACTTTTTGTTACATTCAATCATATAGTTCCATTAAAATGAAGTGGTTTTCTATTTGAAAAGTTATTGAACTGTCAAGATTGTCGCATAAGAATACCGATTAGCAGAAGTTTCTTGTTGTCCGAGTGTTTCCCAGCAGAATCTGTGTCACATTGTGTAAGTGAAACGGACAGATCAGCAAGGCCTCGATCCCGGACTCTTGTCGTGACCTCTATTCTGCGGGTCAACTGCAGATGCTCTTACTTGATATTGAGTTAATAAACCTCGAAATCACATAGGAAATGTTCCACAACCTTCCATTCAATTTCATTCCGTTGTATTCATTAGATTGATGGTAAATTCTCTTCGCCGATTCTTCACTCGTAAGGATGAAAAAGTTAGTGATAAAAGAAAAGGTTAGGTTGCGACAAGGAAAAGTCTAAGCATTTTAACCTATGGTTTATCAATAAATCGAAGAACTTTACTTGAAACAGAAAAAAAGTTCAAAGAGATCTCCTCAAAACTCAGAGCTTCAACAAAATTAAAATAATTAGATAATTGTATTCAAGCAGCTGGATAGTGGCAAAAAGAAACACTCATAATTCTTAATTAGGTTTTATCAGCATAAACCAATTTAAAATACAAAGCAGGACTTAAATATATTGTTTTACTCCACCAGTGAGGCTGCTAAATACTACTTGAAAGTAAGTTTAAAAGTAAATCAATACCAACATAGTTTTCTGACTTAAATATTTACAATAAATAAAAAGACGGCCAATAAGGCAGCATATAAAGTTATCACTATTTATTCAAAAGCGACGTTTCGTTTCCTTTTTGAGACTTTCTCAGGTGTACGAAATAAATTATTTATATAAATTAAAAAATTGTAACATAGAACCCATACTTAAATTCTTTAATATTATGTTTGTAGTACGCCTGAGGAATCTCAAAAAAGAGACGAAACGTGGCTTTTGAAGGAATAGGTATAAATTTATATGCTGGCTTATTGCCGTCTTTTTATTTATTGTATATTAATATCATCATCTATTAACATATCGTAAGTCATTCTTCGATTGTACGAATACCAAATAGCTTTATTCGCCATCAGCAAAATAAAATACTTCTTATTCCACTTCCTTTAAAAAATTTTAAATTGGTTACCGCCTATTTCAGTCTAGGAATTACATTCCTGTAATTCTGACAACGACCCTTACTATCAGTTTGAATTCCATGATTCTGTTATTAGGTGACGAGGCGAAGATAGTAATGGTAGATGGAAACGAAATGCTACTAGCAATAAATTTTGTTTTTGAATAAGTACATTTTTAAAATTTTTCGATCATCAAATTTCTGTGTGTGCTGGGGAAAATAAATATTTAAAATATGTCATATTGAGTTTTTAGGACTGCTATTGCCTTACGTTTGATAAATATAACTTTAGTTCTACTATGTAGAATTACACGTCGAACGAAAACAAAATAATTATTCGTGCCGTACTTCATATCGTTATCCGTCAGAATAAACAATCAAGGATGACAACGTTATGCACGACTATAACGTGAGTGTTAGCTTTTGGCACTAAAAATTTGTAGTAATGATAGAGTAGGGCTAGAGTTTATTTTTAACTGGGTATATTCCAGTATCAAGTGATTTTTCATATTTTTCTTATTTCTTTTTTAACATAACTTGCCTTGTGAACAGATTAGTACATTTGGAAAAATAACTTTCAATTTTTTGAACCGTTAGATAAAGAAAATTATTTATCGATTTAGAGAAGACCCGTTAAAAACCAAATTCCTGACTAATGATTTTAAATCAGATTCTGAAATATTCACCATTTTGCATCCGGATGTCAACAATAAACTACGTAAAATATTGTCCAATATTAATATAAAATGAGCAAACTAAACATTAAAAAATAAATTAAAATCCAAATATCATTACACTTTAACACTGAAAGGTGATGTGAGAACTTTAATATTGAAGAACGTAAAACAATCAGTGAGTCCAGTTATGATAATAACGCGACAGTGAACGAAGATTATTATTATTTTACGACAAAGAAAGTTAATAATACACAGTTATAGTACACGCCACCAAAATTTATCTACGTTCATAATTTTATTAAGAAACGAGTTAGATAAACAACGCAATCAAGTTTGATAATTGTTTAATATGAATTATCTTTCTCGAAACGATTACCTCGTAATAGAGACATCGGATGGACGCAGTAAAGAATCAATGGTGCAGTAAATCTGAAATGAATGGGATGTTACAGTAGTTGGCGATGGTAAGGCGACGACTAGAGCCGGAACCCCGCAGACAGAAATGTCTATGTAAATGAGTCTGAAAGAATGTGAAGCGGTTCCTGGCCCCGTTCCTGGAAAGTTATTAGAGAAGCAGTAGAATAAATAAAATTGCAGTCCATTCAACACTGAATACAAAATAGTGAAACAAAAATTATATGGCATACTTTCCTCTGAGAAAGTTGAATTCTGTGCTATTATAGTAATTTATATTTTCTCCGGTACAAATAACTTCAGTTCGTTTATATGTGGCCATTGTATTGCAATTTAAGACAAACCGGTGGAGCAATTATCTGTATAGAAATTGACACATAAAGAACCACAAATATTTGTATATCACAATAACATTTAAAATATCAGTATTATTGAGTTCAAATGTCTGAAATATAAAAAAAACGATTGACGGATTCATGCATACGACATTAAGCCATTGCCTTAAATCAGGGATCGGCAACCATTTTTAGTCGTCGAGAATATTTCTGAAATATAAAAGTTGTGTGAGCACCACAGAACTTCCGTTTGAAAAATAATTTTTAAATATTAAAGTAACATAAATAATGGATATATATATATATATATATATATTAAATTTATTCCATACGATCATGCTGCAAAAAATGAATTGGGTTGCTTGACCCAGTATAGATTTTTATAATTATAAATTAGATTTGTGAAGCTCTACCGAGAATTATTCTCATAACAACCCGTGGAAATTTAGTTGGATAACCAAACTTTGTTAAGAGATTAAATGAATCAGTACATTTTTTTCTTTTGTAATGAAAAGGCAGAAACAATAATTAATGCGCTGTTGGTAATTGTTTAATCTACATTATTACCCACCCAACAATGCTTTTTGAGTGCAGCTCGTCGCTTTAACAGGAATATATTTTTTACTCTGTCTCACTTTACACTAGGCGTTAGTCTATCCAACGTTCCAAATTTGATAAGGACGGGAAACCGGAACAGAAAGAGAACAACAAAGCGAGTACACAATTCACCAAAAGCCAAGCAAGTATAATCGAGCCCCTTATAACTGATTTATTTCCCTAAATTTAAATGTAACCATTGTAAAATCGCTAATGCCCTAGCAGTTGAAGCGTGATTGTAAATAATAATTAAGAATTGTTTTCGGGCAGCTGGAGTAGTCCTGTTGATGGTCAGCTGACCCTCGATGATAAGATGCAGAGAGCCCTGGTTTATTTAGTTAACTTATTCTAATCGCATGCTTAAGCAGCTGTTTTTGTTCCTGGTTGCTAAGAGTAATTGCTGATTTGGAATCTAATTGCACGTGTGAGGTGAAATAGGCAAAGTTTTGAAGCCACAAGGTTTCCATAAATGTTTTGGGGTAATTATTTTATCACTTAAATTTGTCTCTTTATTTGACAAGCTGATGCAGTCCAAATGTTACTAATATAAAACCACAGACACGTCGTTTATAAACAATGATTTCATTTACTATGAAGAGAGGAGACATAATAAAATATAGCGTAAATGATGTGGTAGCCGTCTTCCGAGTATAGGACCGAATGTCCGTCGGGGAAGATGGCGCTGGTGCATCCAGACGCGACGAAGCTGTGCGTACGTGGCGCTAGTGAGAATAATTGTTGTGGTATTTAGTCCTAAGACTGGTCTCATGCTAACCTACATCCTCACTAATCAGCTTAGCGTATTTTATCCTTGGCCTCCCTAATCTGTTCTTACCCCACACACTTCCCGCTAATGATAATTTACAAGACTATCATGGCCTATTAATTTATCCCTTTTCTTTGTCAACTTTCTCCATATTGTACGCTCTTCCCCTATTCTGCTAAGAACTTCCTCGTTATTGATTATATCCACCCATCTGATTTTCAGCATTCTTCTATACCCCACATTTCAAAAGCTTCTATTCGTTTTCTGTATGAAACTCCTATCGTCCATGTTTCGCCCCCATATAACGCCACACTATATGAACAACGATTTCCTAATATTCACATATTACCCGAAAGTAAACTCTTTTTTTTTTGCAAAAGCCTTCCTTGCCATTGTTATCCTACTCTTTATGTCTACTGTACCTCTACTATTCCTAGTTATTATGTTTCCCAAAGTAGCAGAATTCCTTGACTTTCTTCAAAATATCCCTTCCCAATCTAACAAGCTTTGTTATTCCACTGTTTCCCATACTACACTCCACCACCTTTGTTTTCCCTCTATTAATATTTATGTTGTATTCCTCCTCCAGGACATCGTTCATGCTATTTATTATGGTTTACGTCTTCTTCCGACTCCACTAATACTACAATATCTTCGGCAAACAGTAGGGATTTTATTTCTTCTTCATGCAGTATGATTTCCTGTTATATATATATATATATATATATATATATATATATATATATATAAGCAGTATGGGCAACAGACTGCATTCTTGCATTACTCCTTTCTTGATTTCTGATTTCTTTTCTTGATCTCTAAGTCTAATTACAGCTGATCACCATGAACATAGGCCTGTTTCTTCTTATCATGTCCTCTAAAATTAGACGCAAAGTCAACGTTGTTTCTCTTGTCCCTACGCTATTCCTAAAACCATACTGATCTTCTAACTTGCATTGTATTTGTCGTTCGATGCTGCTATATACTATTTTCGTTAATATTTTGCATGCATGAGATGCTAAACTAATTGTCCTGTGCTGTTCGCGTAGACCAGCTGCATTCCTCTTAGGTATGGATATAATTATGCTTTTACTAAAATCTTCTGGTCTTTTTCCTGTTTCGAAGATTCTGCAAACTACCCAGAACAACCATGATATTACTTCTTCGCCCTATGATCTTATCAACTCTGCTGGAATGTTATCAATTCGTAGTACTTTATAATTGCTCAGATCTGTCAGCGCCCTGTCAAACTAGAAACTTAAAATTTTGTCCCCTAACTCTTCATCATTCATCTCCTCTTCTTCTTTATTACTGACTGATCTAGATTTCCACCCTGATACACCGTGATCACGCAGAGATAGTGACCTAAATATTTAACATCAATGAAAAATAAGTAATATATTAAAAGTAATTAATATAATATACTTAAAATTTCATTTTTATTACATCTGGTAGCATGTGTAGACTTATTTATAATAAATTTATGAATCAATTAGCTGTAAACGTCTGTCTTCGTGAGAATCGACTCCAGTACAGCCTTCTAATACATTTAGTATCTTTCGGTAGTGAGAGTTTTCGTCGTTCCTGAAAACACACATTGGGGCTTACGCAAGAGAGCCACAATGTTTAAAGAGCGTGGTTCGCACTGTTGAGTGTATGCACACAGCCCCAGCTCATTCTCACCCACCGCAGACGGAATCATTTCGGCACTACGTGCTAATGGCCAATAGATGCCGACTCGCCGTTGAAAGGATTTTTCCAACTATTGTGAGCTTACAATGTACAACGTTCCAAAATATGGAAAAGGAAGGACGGTAATAAGAGAAATAGTAATATGGTAAGCCCTTGAATCTTCTTCAATCGGCCACGGGAAGTAAAAAGTGTTGGAAGTTAAAAAACGCAGTACTTCAGGACACTTATTAACGGTGTTGGAAAACATGCGTCAGGACGATAGTAAAGAGACACGCTCCCGTTTACTTCCGAAATACGAATCTCAGAGATATACTACGCATATTATAAACGGAAAGTCTTAAAAGGTCCAGCAAGTAACACGTATCTATAACGTTGCTAAATATTTCATGACAGACTATGTTTTACAGGACGATATAGCGCAACCAGCTCGACTTCGTTTTGTTTCACAACGTGTCCATTTCGAGTACTGGAAATATTTATAATGACATTAGTGTCAAATAATGGACATATTATTGAATTTCTATGGGAAAGCCTGTTAGTAATACTTAAAATACATAACTCTAAGACACAACTAGAACATAATACAAGTGAGGAAAAATCTTCCATTACATCTATACAAGGGAAGTCGGGGCGGCACAGAACACTTATTGTTTATCAATTTTTGTAAAATTATGGGAGAAAAATAGCTTCATAAAATTATAAAACATTAGTTTATTCTATGACTTGCTTATTTTAATATCATTATAACTTAAAACATTAAATTTAGATTTTTTGTGAAATTTTAAATAGAAATCAACAAATTTGCCCACCCGCGGGGGATAGGATGTTTTGTATATACAATTAGTGAAATAAAATTTAATTTAATTTAAGAAAACTCTTAACACCTTTTGTGTTTTTTAATACTTATTTAGTGTACCGTTGATAGCTTAATCAATTTTTCCATTCGCAAGGAGATTTTAGCAACTGCATAGTCTTTGCTAACATTTTCCCCTTTTATCCGTTACTTTTCTTTCTTAATCTATTCTTTTTGGAGACAGAATCCTCTTTTAAGGTGAGTCTTCCAGTTTTTCCTTATTTTCTTGAGGAACACATAATATTTTGCCTTGTACAGTAGTATCCCATTCCGCCCCGCACTCTATTCTCAGTTCAAGGTTCTTCACCGAACGTTAATACAAGTATATTTAAATTATACATACCTTATATGCGGCTAAAGACGCTTTGTTTACGAATATATATCATGAAAGTGTTTAAAACGAAGAGTTTTGTAGATTACCTTCTGTCGAACTGCTGCAAAAACTATAGTCTCAGATGTAAGATGCCAAAACAAGAGTTCATTCACAAGGCGCAGTCATAACTTGGTCAATTCGGCTGCCGGAGCTTCTTCCTTGAACAGTTGCTATGTTCCACCACTATTTAATAACCTCCAGCACTATCCAGTAAAAAAAATAGGGTATCCCCTTCTACCCTGCTATCTCGTTCCACCCCGACTTCCCCTATATTACTAAGTTAAATTATCATTAAGACTATAAATGGCGTCCTTCAGTTCTCTGCTGAAAGATTAAACTAAACTTACAAAATCACACGCTTATTAAAATATAAATTTTATATTTCCCTATTAATATTAATTTTATTATTTTTACAATAAATTCAAATTATAAGACGTACATCATGTACTCTGTGGACAGGCAGCTACCATGTTTGCAGGCAGACTGTTCCTATTCCGAATGATTTTATTTATAAATGAAAATTTATCCTTGTAATTTCGCTGTTTCCTTTGTCTAATCTTGTGGAAATGATCGCTTGTAGATAAGTCCAGACCGGTTCGTTATGTTGCGCACTGAATATTGTTCTAAACTTGCCTATTTATTCCGTCTGCCAAAGTTTCTATTTCATTTTCCACGTGTATGCAAGATCATTTCAATCCGTTTTTTAAATTTTGTCAAGTGTTTGAATGTGCTCATTCCTATAAGGATCAAGGAATAATTCGCTCTGAAGTTACGTAAGCAACATCCTTGGCCTTTCTGGAGGTTTTATTTAAAAACAAAAAAGGTTCCCTGGGTCCAAAGTATAAAGCCTTCTGTCAGTGTCTAAACTTTCAATTAATTAATCTTTCCCGAAAATATTTCTCAGGCAAGGGACTTGAGCAGACGGTCGCTTGTGGTAACCAGAGCTTAAATCTGACTCCTTAACCCCCTCGGCCAACATGAACGTTTGTGTGTGTTTACAGGATCATACGATGAAAGATCAGCAAAATTTATAGGTAAAATTATAGTCCGTTCTTGCAAATTTCGAACCCAGGACAGTTTTTTCGACTTAAAATAAGTATTGTTGTAGTATTTTATAACAGTACTGGGTGTGAAGTGACTTTCAAACTATTACTTAATACATATATACGGATTTATATTGGAAAGTTAGGTGACGTAGAGTAAATATAACAAGACGTTCTGTGAGTAATATTACTTACAGACGTTTTGGTAGAATTTCTGGTAATTTTCTGTGGTTAATTTTGTGATTTCGTCTCAAAGGGCTGTAGAAAAGCCCACATTAATTCAATGAACACGTGTGTTACTAACAATAACGATAACGCGTTCTCTACCAACAAATAAAAATCTGTAGAATCGTTAACATAGTACTGAATGAAATTTACAAAACTGTAGTTACTTATATCTCATTCATCGTCAACGAATTATTCGAGGGATATTGACCAAATGTGTACAATGTATTATTGAACTGGGATAAAATGTTCAGTGGGGAAATATATGAAAAATAAACATTAATAACGCGTTAGAAGTTTCGACGCGTGAAATGTCAAAAGTTTAAATCTGCTGATAGGATAGAGAATTTAAAAAGGAAAATATAAAGTGTAGTTTCTGTGGAGATGTCATCTGGACCGCGCGATTTTTTGTTTTTTAATTTACTAATTCTCCTCCTTATTGCCTTTCCCGTGATATGGAAGTTTTAGGATTCGGAGTCACATTTTGTTACCGTGTATGTACCGTTACATTTGGTAAACACAGAAACGAAGTACTTGTTCAACACATTTGCCTTTTCTTTATCTGAAGTTAGGTCCATGCCGTTAGTTTTTAAGATATCTAATTTTTTACAATTCCCTCTGCGTTTACGAATATAGGTCTATAATCTCCCCCAGTCTTTATTAACATTTATAATGTTACGTAAAAACGACTCCTGTGCGTTTTTATTTTCATTAACTAATAATGTTAATAATTGATGGAAGTATAAATGATAAAGGGAAACGATAATTTGATAATAATGGGTGATTGGAACGCAGTAATAGGAAAGGGAAGAGACAGTTATGTAATTGAATACTATGGACTGTGATAAACGACTGAAAGGGGAGACAGGCTAGAAGAACTTCACGTGGGGCAGAAATTAGTAGTGACCAATACCTGGCTCCAGAATCATGAAAGAAGACTACGCGTGGAAGAAGTCGGAAACCCGGTCAGGTACCATTTGGACTGCATAACGAAGAGACAGAGATGCAGGAATCAGGTTTCTGGACTGCAAAACGTACCCAGGAGCAGATGTGAACACGGATCATAGTCTGTTGATTATGAAATACAGGCTGAAAATGAAGAAAGGAATTAAAGTAAAGAGATTGGATTTATAAAAACTGAAACAACAGGAGATGCTTCAGTACTTTAAATCAGAAATCAGATCTTGATTAAGGATGTACGGAGAAAGAGACAATATAGACCAAAAATGAACACTCTTGAAATAAAGTACTGAAGTACTGAAGCATCTCCTGTTGTTTCTTGAAATAAAGAAAGAGTAGAGGAGCCGTCGATAAAATAGGAAGAATAGCTGTGACTAATAGAAAAGCATGGATAACAATAGAAATAGTAAAAATGATTGATGAAAAGCGTAAAATAAAAACGCAAGAGATGAAAATGGTAGTTTAGACGCTTGAAGAATGAAATAGATAGTCTTGGTTCTAAGACAAATGCAAAACGGTTGAATATTTAATGCTGAAATGGGAAATAGACACAGCTTTTAGGTAAATCAAAAAAAACTTTGGGAGCGAGGTAAAATATTGGCACGAACATCAGGAAATCAGTGCAGAAGTCTATTCTAGATAGAGAATAAAAGGCGGAAAGATGAAGGATTGTCTAGAAGAGCTGTATCACTGTAAAAATCTAGGTTGGTTAGTAATAGGCGAAGAAGAGAAGGTGGATAATGAAAATATACAGACAAAATTTTAAGGTCGGAGTTTGACAGAGCGTTAACAGATCTGAATCGATAATATTCCGGTGGAATTAATAAGATCATCGAGTGAAGGAGGAATATCATAGCTGTTTACGGGAGTTTACGAATTATATAAAACAGGAATAATACCAGACGATTTTGAAATCAACGAAATTTTACCTATTGCGAAGAAGACCGGGGCTGATAGATGCGACCAGCACAGGACAACTAGTTTAGTATCCCATGCGTGCCAAATACTAAAGTAAATAGTATATAGGAGGATGGAACGTCAAATATAATACGAGTAGGGGAAGATCAGTTTCGTTTTAGGAAGAATGTAGGGGCAAGAGGAGCAATATTGACTCTGCACCTAATATTAAAACACAGAACAAGAAAAAACAAGCCTACATTCATGACAAATTAGTGTAGTATGGGAAATAGTGAAATAAGAAAGGCTGTTATATCGGGAAGGGATTTTTTGAATGAAGCTACTTAGGTAGCATAATAACTAGAGACGATAAAAGTGTAGTAGACATGAAGTAGGGCAAGAAAGGCTTTCCCAAAAAAGAGGAATTTACTTACGTCTAATATAGATATGAATATTATTAAACATGTTCGTATGAAGTGTGGCGTTATATGAGTGTGAAACGTGAACGGTAGGAGTTGCAGACAGAAAAATAATAGAAGCTGTCGAAATGTGGTGCTATAGGAGTATGCTGAATATCATTTGGGTGGATAGAGCAACTACCCAGGAATTTCTAAGCAGATTAAGAGAAGAGAGAATAATGTGGAGGACTTAGACGATGAGAAGGGATAGATTAATAGGTCATGTTTGGAGATCTGAGAATTTTGTCAAATTATCATTTGAGGGAAGTTCGTGTGGTAAGATCAGAAGAGGGATGCGAAGGATGGAATTCGCTCGTCAGATTAGGAAGGTTTTGGGATGTGGTAGTTATGTAGAAATGAAAATGTTTGCACAGAATAGCAATATTTTTCCATTAAAACGCATACTTGTACCGCTGTCTTCTCTGTATTAATATTCCAATGATAATTTTCTCCATCTTTTGTGTCAGATGATTGTGTCTAAGCAAGTATCATCATAACTATATTGTGCAATTGTACGTATAAATTAAAAAAAACAATAGGTTTGCATGGAGCGATGAATCACACCAGTCAAAGGACTGAAAACTATAAGAACAGAAGTTTTATGCGCAAGCTTAAATAGACTAAGCAAAATTAAGAAACACGAAAGTTTTAGGAATTATTGGCCTATTAATCAACAAGAATAATGGGCATAATGGTGGGGCACATACCTTCACATCGAAATGTACGTTAGGTATAGAGAAGGACAATAGTATAGGTGCATGCAGCGATCACTGTAAGCCAATATACAGTTGATCTGATAATTCTGATTGTCAGATATAACGAATACCGTAATCTGAAGAAGCTGATGAATGACTAAGTCAGCAACATGGAGAGCCACATCAGGTCATGCACTAGTCTGATAAAACAGTTCTATGATCCATCACTCTACTTTCTTATCATGTTATTAAAACAACTCTGTATGACAATTTATGTTTCATAATAACGTGCATAAAGTTCGGTTATAAATTACTGACGGTAAATAAAGTTTAATGCAGCGGAAATCTTACATAAGTTATTATGTGGGATTGATGAGGAAATTATTAAGTTAGTCATGACGTAATTTATGTCTTAAGCAAAATTTTTCCCGGATACTCTTGAAAAATAACTCGTTGAAGGCGCGCAATAAATGTTTGACTTTCAAGTAACTACGACTCGGTGCGTTTGAAAGAGTGGAACACATTAGTATTTGTCGTGAACATATTATTGGCAAAATGAGTTAACAATAAATAATGTTATATGTTGACTTTAAGTGCTGGGATAATGAGACTTAAAAGTTGATGAATATAACAGTACTATCCAGTGATGGTAATAAAATTCAAACAAGAATCACCCAGACACTCAACTGAAATTTAATCACACTTACCACCATTGAGAGGATCTATGTTGTTTACTTCCATACATTAACCGTCTTTTTTTACAAAAAAACATTATCAGTTATATAAATATATGCGGTTCTCTATACACATCCAAAAATTTCAAATATTATTCTACGTGCTATAAAATTTTCTACCCCGGGCTATTTATCCGCCCCTTTTTACCGTCTTCCATTATGTTTAAAAGCCTTATATTATGCCTTAGCACTTATGTGACACTTACATGTAATGTCATATTGACAGAAAATTAAGATCCTTTCTCAATATTCAAGTATAAATTTAAAAAAAAACATTCATATCCAATGAAAGATTCTATTCTTGAAGAATCTTCATTTCGTTTACGCTTTCCTATGCAAACCTTTTTATAATCCTAGTCCCAAAATAACATGTTCTTTACTTTTTCCACCGTCGTGGAAACGATATAACAAAAGTGCCAGTCACCGTATTTGCGTTTTGTTTGTTTTAAGACTATTCTCTCATGTCGTTTTCTTGTTCTTGAAACGTATTTTACACATGATATTGCTACAAAAGGAATAATAAATATATTGCACATATTATATATTCATCGTTACTTCAAATAAGGTTGCCATTACACAGTATTCCAAGGAATAATACTTGATTCCCTGTGCTTTGAAAATACACAATTTTAAATGTAGTTCTCGTCTCGAACACCTCTTTAACATTTATCCCATTCCATAACTAGGATAGAATTTCATAATTATAAATTCTTGAGCAGTACAAATTACTCATAGTCAAAATATAAACAAAAAATAATATTTTACTAAGCGTTGAATGAGTACCAATTTTTAACTACTGTTTTGTATTACTTTTAAATGATTTTATAAATGTTACACGATTTTACTGTAATGCAACCGATTCTGAAATAAAACTTTAATCTTGTTGGTAATCAATTGGATTATTATGAATTTAAATGTGGTTGACACTTTTGTAAATAACTTTAATTATAATAATCCTTTAAAATAACTGATGTTAATATTAAATTTGTAAATAAATAAAACTAGTAAATTAAATTTTACTCGTATTTTCGTTAATTATAAACAGGAGCTTTCGATATAAGTGTCATATTCGTCTAATAAATCAAAACAAAAGGAAAGGAGACAATTCATTTATCATAAAAACAATGAAAACTAACAACCAGATTCGTGATAGTCAAAAAACATACCTAAAATAATTGCGTTACATGTAATAAACGAATAAACAATGAGATTGAATTTACTGGTTTTATTAATTTACAAAAAATAATTTTAATTGTTCTAAAATCGATTGAGAACGGCAGATGTATTAACACATTTATCGTGTGTTCCGTGGTCCGGCTTGCAGAGGAACATAAATGTTATAAAGGATTCCAGCATGTGACTAAATTAATAGATTAGTCTTTTATATGCCTGATGAAGGTCTGCATCAGAACCCATATTTGTTATGTTTTAATTAAAGTTTACTTAAATGCTTGTATGTTTTTTTGACTAAACCAATTTTGCACATTTTTCTATTTCGCCGTTTAGGTTAGTTAGCAATGGATTTTCCTTCATTTCAGCCTACAATTATAGCTTCAACAGAAGAAGATCACTTGCGACGTCTCAGGGGCTGTTTTGTTTACGAAGTTCCAACTACCTGATCTATTAGGGGGAAGGATCCGAATTTGTCCGCTCCAGAAACGAAGCACGACGTCTATATATCGACTAGATTCTATAATTCCTCAACTTCATTAATTGCGCTGCAGCAATTTACCTGCAGAAAGCGTTAAGTGAATTTCCTCCTACCTGCCTTATTATCGCTAATCGATATTGAGCGTCAGCCGTCTTCGCCGTTGGCTGTTGCCGTCGTCTCCGTAGCCGTGGACACCTTCCTCGTCCTCGTTGCCACCGACGACACCGCCGTCGCCGCTACCGCCTCCACCGATGCCGTTGTCTCCGCTGCAGACGTCGTCACATCTGCCGTTTTCGTCTCCACAGCCGTCGCCAACGTCGTCTCCAAGCAATTCTCGCGAGCAGCGATCCCAGAGCAGTTGATCCACTGAGGTTGAGATGCACACCGTCACGACCAATACCCCTGTCCCGAATCCATGAGTTTGGATCCACATAGTGAACACCAAGCTTCTGTGCCACCCATTCCAAACAGTAATTTAGTTGCCCAATTCTGCGCCAATGTACATCACGACGCCTGATAACACCGCTAATGGTTATACATGCTTTAGGGTATTTCCTTTTAGCGGTTGTTACCAGGTCGTACATATCACCCATAGAGTGGCCCATGTCATTCTGTTTTATATCATTCGTTCCAACATGAATAAAGACATGGTTTGGGTTTTCATCTTCGCAGTTTTTAATTTCCTTCTCCAACTGGTTCGTTCGTATTCCCTGGTAGCACTTAACTGAAATACCTTCCGTTGCAGTGTGTCTCACAATAGAATCCTCAAATATAATATTCGCGGAAGATTTTGGCTTTGTCGAAACCTGATCCGTAGGCTTATCAAAGTTCTTTAAATGTTCATTCTCCGCCTTTAGAAGCATTTTCTCTTGTTTCAGCTCACTAATTCGTTTCTCCGCTTTTCCTAACAAATCCTTTAGATTAATAATCTCTTTTTTCGGGATATTAACAGTGTCCTGAACTGCGGCATTCGCTCCAGTACACTTCCTGCAACTCCAGTTATCCTCTACTTGCTGATCGTGTTTTATTTTCTGGCAGCTGAAATGAAACCATTTTTCGCAAATGCTGCAGATTATACCACTCCTCATATTTTTCTTGCAATTGTCACATTTATTTATCGTAACCCCCGGTATTGTAGGCCCTGAGTTTAAGTCAACACCTCCAATCACTAAAAGTACGCTAATTACCATCGCCACATAGGCATTAAGTGACGAATTATTTGATTCACTGCTAGGGATCCTACTGCGGCACCTCTAATTCACCACCGCCCAGCCCCCGATCCTCGCCCGCAGCCCATCTCCCGGTAATCCCACAAACAAGGAAATACGTCTTCACTGCCCCACAGCAACCCTATGAAAGTAAGGATAGAAAGAATCCTTTGGTTTATGTTTAGATATTATTTGGGGGAACTAATAGAATAGATTAACGGCAGTTAGAGAAAAGTAGTAGTTAATAATAAGTATTTAAAGACAAAAATGATGAAGAGTATCATTTCAGAGAAACAGAAAGCCTGAATTAGTAAGCACTATTTATATATTATTACTTTGCTGCGTTAGCCCTGTGGCAACTGTATACAAAGTAAGCACATGGAATACAAGTACAATAAATTACTAATACAATTTACACTAAGCAACAATTTTGTATTGTCTTATGAAATTTTGACCACAGAATACAGAATTCACTTCAATGCCCTTCACTATTTTAATGCATTTTTAGAAAATCATTTATCACTTCACTGATTTTAAGAAGGGAATATATATATATATATATATTAATGCTCACTTTAGATTCTTAGCCTACCCCTGATCAGCGCTACCTGGTAAAGTCGTAAGTATTTCTGCAGGTAAGGAATTCCAGTCGCGTATTGATCTATTTACAAACGGAAAATTTTCCTACGTCTGTACGTTGCCATTTTTCGTTAATTCTGTGTTTGTGATCATTTTTAGAGATATAAGTCGGCGCCGTAAGATGTTTTTTTTCTTTCTTTCCGGGCTTGTTCACCCGTATAAGTTTTATGTATTGCGCACAACCTCACATTTTTCCAAATCCTCATGAGGATTATTCGCGAATCGACCTGCTTAATCTTTTTCAGCCAATTTTTGTATTTTTTCCAACGCTTGAGTGTGCTTATTTATATATGGATCCCAGCATATTACCCCATATTCTAAAATTGGCCTGACCAGCGTTTTGTCAACAGAAATCTTGTTTTACTTGTGCTTTGCCTCAAGACCCTGTTAACAAAGTGTAGCACCTCCTCCCTTTACCTGCCAGGGACCTCGCTCACCTGATTACCCTAATTGAAATCTTTACTAATCGTCATCCCAAAATATTTACAGTTGTTTGAATCCGTTAGCGAATTGGAGGAACATTTCCCTTTTTTGTAAAAGACAATTGCCTTACTCTTCGTTGCATTTATTTGGATTTTATTTTTAAGCGGCCATTGGAAAATTTTTGTCTAAGTCAGCCTGTAGAATCCTAGCATAATTTCCATATAGACCATAAAATCGTCGGCAAATAGTTTAATCTGTGATTTTATACCGATTATTAAGTCCTTTGAAAATGCAAGGAACATAAATGGACCGATCACACTTCCTGTCGGGACACCTGACGTGATTTTGACAGAGTCGGACAATTTGTCATTCTCGCGAACTCTGAGTGAACGGTCTTTTAAAAATATTCGAATCCACTTCAGTAACCAAAACTCTATACCTGTATTTTTAACTTGCTTAATAATAGAGCATACGGCACGACATCGAAAGCTTTAGAAAAATCAATAATTATTGCGTCTATTCTACCTTCCTTATCAATCCCGTCCGACAGATCTTAGCAGATCGTTGCCAGTTGACTTTCATAAGAGAATACGGTCTGAAGTCATGTTGTTCACTGTAAATCCACCCCCTTTTGTCCCAGTGTTTACTCAAATATTTAGCTATCAAGCGTACGAATTGCGTATAATAAGAAATAACGGTACTTCGAAGAGTGCAATGACTGACGTTTAAACAGGAAACAACTGTGATTGTCTCTCAGGAGTAAATAGCTTATGTTCAGATCATTGCAGATGAAATCAGTCGACAGTTGTCTCCTTCAACAGAGCTGAACCGAGTTGGTCCCTCTGTAATAATCGTGGAAACTCAGAGTTGATCTCCCTACTCCTGGGCTCGAACTGAAACTACGGCACATGTCTCCTTCTTGTTTTTAAACTTCTTTACCTGGACATGATTAACCACTCTTATTTTCTTCTCCAAACCAGACAACGGAGCACCTGAACAATATTATTCCAGTATACAATATAAATGGTTTATTATCCCTTGAATCTGTAATAGTTCCAGGCACACTGATGAGGTCCCATAATAGAGGTAATTTGGGCCATTATTATTTCTTGTATACGTTAACGATTTGCCCACGAGCATAAACTTTTCAATGTATATTGTCTGCGGATTAATAACATATATGTTAGATGAAATGGGATTAAAACATGATCTAAATGTTTTGAGGTGCTGAGTAATGTAATTAAATAAAATGAAAATAAAAGTCAAGAGATTTAAGTCAATCCCTTCAATAAACGGCATGATAAAAATAAAAATATATCAATTCCCAGATCGGGTTAAAGGATGGACGACGATTAAGTACTGGGGTGTGAGTACTTGGAAATTCCAACAGGCCAGTATCAGATGTGCTTTAATTCAAATATAAAAGTGTTGCTTACAATTTATTCTTGGGCAAAAGCCATAAAATAGAATTTGGAAGATCAGAATGGAAAAATTCCCGACCGGAAATGGAATTATTCTTTTTCGAAATAATATTAAAGAGACAAAGTGTGATCCCTAATTCAAAAGAAAACGCTGTTTGAGGTCAGTTTACCAACCAAAAACAAGTATAGAAATAGGATAAAGCTTACAATTAAAAGAGTGCCTCTGAAAAGTTTCGTGTATACTGTATACTGTTAGTGCAGTTTTTATAATTAAATTGTTGTAATACTATAATACAGTATATACATCAGCTGATAGTGTACCATCGTTATATAGCTGCAAGGCTTCCATAACATATTTTTATGGGAAACAGCTGATTACGAAATGCTAGCCTTAAAGGGTGGCAGTTTATGGAAGAAAATGATTAGTTATAAATAAAACATATAAATTTAAACACACTAAGGTTATGTTACAAACATTAAAATAAAATGCTTCTCTATTTGAACGAAACACATTGCGCCAATTAAAATACAATGGCGGGAGGATATATCATATTAACGGGGCTTGACTTTCATTTAATGAGAAATAACCAATCATCAGCAACTTGAGCAGCATAATCCGCACCTCGTGAGCCGGTCAGGGGGGAGAAGTGCCTCGAAGCAATCCTTGGTTAACTCCACTCGGCCGGTATTCAAAAGATGCCTGAGCACCTTAGGCGAGGGGTCCTCTGGGGCTTTGTACGCCATAAATGCACATTCACCCCGTAAAGCCTAATGGAACACACACGGGGTCAGGTGCTGGTATCCTTTCCAGTATTTCCTGTTATCAAACGATCAACTGAGCGAAAAGAGATTTTTACGGTGACCCTCACACACATCGATGACTAGTGGCTGAGTGTTTGGCTTACGTGGGTTTTATTTCCCATTCCGTAACCTCTGGCCCAACTCTAACAAGACAAACTCCATTAATTCAACCACCATATTTTGTTTCAGATATCAAGTACTATCTGGTCGATTTTCTTGCCTAATCAACTACTTAGTCTCCTACATAAAACATCTTTCCGTCCTACTTGCTGCAGATTTTATAGGTATTTACAACTGCACCTTACCGAGTAGGTCATAGAAGTGTAGTTGAGCGGCTCTACTAACCCAAGGTCCCTCCATCATCCCATCCTTCTACATGGGCTGTTTTGTAGCTGTTTGGGGACTAATCGGTGTTTTTAGTGGTTTCACATGATGTCCCAATTAGATAAGTTCCGCGACTCGCCTAACATAACTTCGTATTAGTCCGCTAGTACACACGCAATTAATTATTGTATAATACAATTTTTTGTATAGAAGCCGAACAGCGCCCAATGCATTATAATGGTTCCGAGAACCTCCTCAGATGAAATATTTTAAATTCATTCTGTTAGATTTACCATCATTCTATTAACCGTGTCACATCTTCATCCTCCCTTCTCGAGATGGCCACTCCTCAATGTCGCGTCCACCTTGGCACTTTCAAAATCGTCTATTTACAATCTGCTTTACAACTGCAATTTATTAAAAAATTGTTCCAATAGTTGTTTAACAAAGAACGCGCTGTGGAAAACTCAACCTTTGGCCACGGATCGGGTTGCGATGGACAAGAAAAAATCTGAAAACTAATCAATTTTAATGTAAAATATTATGCTGACTCTTTTCAAAGAAAGCCCCTCGGACAGACAGATGTAGCATATGTGCTCAGCGAAATATAACATCCAGGTTCCCTCAGCCAATCTCATAATACTAGGTCAATTATAAATTAATTTATTAATCTAGGTCAATTATAATAAATCCACGCCCGCAACCAATATATTTTTTAAGCATCCTCATTCAGAACTGACTGCTTCTGCTTTGATTCTTCTCTGATCATGTTATGTCCGCAATAACCAGTCTCACCACGGAACAAACATACTTCTGACCACAACACATTTACAAAATAAACTATATGAAAAAAATACAATTGTCACAGTTGAAACAAATAATTAGCATTATTTATTTTTAAGAATAAGAAAAGTGCATGCCATTCATTTTACAAATTTATGTAATTATTTACATCAAAGATACTTCTTAATTATTATTTTTACAATTTGAAAACCGACTCATTATATACTGACAGCAGTGTTTATTGGCTAATTTGTAGTGTACAATAAAATCGTATATTGAATAATACAGACTCCAATTGTAACAACGCCAATCAGTTGAGTGACATCGGAATGTGCATTTACTTAAAGCATGGCGGATGATTGCAGACAAATAGCAATAAAGCCAGTAAAGGTTATTTGTGAATTACAAATATTAGTGTCTAGTGGAATGATAGTAAAATTATATGTAAATTAATAAAAATTAATATGTATACTACAAAATATATTTAAAATTGTATAATTTATTAATTACTTGATATAATATGAACAATGCTCATAAGAAATTACAAAATTCGTTCTTTACATTTGATTGTTTATAAATACAATTATGAAAATAAATGATGTGATAAAAGGAATATAAACATGAAAAGCCAGTTAAGAGGCTCAGAGATTCCAGCGTGCTGAGAAACTAAACATTGCCCTTCACTGTTTTCCAAGCTGAGTGCTTGGAGTTTATCTTTATTTAGTCTCGAGTATTAAAGTAATGTGCTGCGCCTATGTAGATTGCCTTCGTTTCCTGTCTACCAAACTACATAGTTCATCTGTTCGGCGAGACGAAAAGATGCGTGAACTCGGTTAAAATACATCTATACTTATGGGTAAAAATTATCATTTGTAAAGGATCAAGGAAATATACTCATTGCTAAAAGTTTGAAAATGGGTCATATTTAAATTATAACTAAAAATGTAATATTAATTGGCGCGGTCTTCTGAATAAATACGTTCTTTCATCATCAAAGTTTAAGTGAATTTAGTTTTACACCTTAGTGAATTTTGTATTATAACGATGTAACCGCACATCCAAATTCCCTACCTTGTTCCTAACTTAGCAGTTTAAGACTTAAATATGGTGGATTATAAGAGAATGTTTTATTAATATTCTCATGATTAGGACAAGTGATACACAGACGACACAAAAAATCTAATTTATGAATGCAAATATTTTGACACACGAAGAAGTCAATTTATGGTAGTAGTTTCCTAGGATGGAAATGCAATTCATAATAAAAAGTTTACGGGAATGGGAGTATGATTTGTAATATATTTAAAGTGGTATTTAAATAAGGGATATGAACTCAAAAAAGTTTACATTTATTAATTTTGAATAATTACAATCATAAATAAGCTCAACAGTCTATTTAGTCAGAACTGTAATCAATTTTAATGACGAAAATTTAGTTTTTTATTTAATAAAATATTTATCTGTACGATGTACAATTGATAATTTAGTACAACGTGTCGTTACTTTCATTGGAAACTCTTCAGGTACAATAACTATTCTTATCATTCTAAAGATACAAATAAAACCAGATTTTACAGGAATAACATAAAATATAACAAGCTGGGTTTCCGGCTTTGTCCGTGAATTAATTTATATTGGCCAACTACAATATTTATTTCAACAGTAATATCTTTATCAACACGTGATTAAACCTTCAGCGAATAGTCACATTTATGAAATTTTACCTTTTCACTCCCCAGAATTTTATGCGATAAGTTAAATCATTTTAAAATGCCCTCACTCGAAAAACTAACCCGGATATCAGGAGAACCTGCTACATCCCGCTGTTCGCATCTGGAACACGTTGATAGGATCTGCTCAATTCTGAGAGAGTTGAATTTGAAGTTGCAGAAATAAATAATACTGAATCTCATATTTTGAATCTCTACCTAAATGGCTCTCTGAGAATGACTTGAATGCATTTTGAATGTTTCTCTGAGAATGAATAATCATCGTATCGCCTGTTTATGTCAAGTCGGAGTAAAAGCCAAACAATATTGACGTACTGTATTCGTAACAATTTAATTTTAAAATGAAATTTAGCGCGATAGTCATTATTTTATCATTTCTTAATATGAAGTTAGCGAGGATCGGAAACTTGGAATTGGCGTCAGAATGTCGTGGCCTGGTGCCGTCTCTAATTCCGTGGGATGGCTTTTGGGCACGTAGGAATATGACCTGGGAATTTCGTAAATATAGTCCCGTGGGAATCGATATCCACGAAGGCAAAATATTTATATTCCATACGGTTGCCTCAATCAATGGTGGTTTCATGGTATAAAAGAATCGATTATCATCAATTTCAATGCTACTTCACTCAGCGGTGAGGCTGTGTGAATTCATCATTCGGCTTGTAGAACTTGAAGGAGACGGATGGGAACCGACGCTTGGTCCCGGACGTATATGAAGGAGGTCAACAGATGACGCTGAATAAGGCGCTGTACAGAGAAGCTGGGGGAAAGGCGACGCTACACTACAAAGGAGGTACGCTGTTAGGTTTCCAATCCTTCACGTCTAGGGAGGGTGATGCCCACGGTTTTATCCGGAGATCAGTAAGAGATCTGATTGCTTCACCGAACCTCAAATTTCGTAAATATTTCCTTCATTAATGTTTTCTCTAGTTAAGTTCATTTGTAAAGAAATTTCCCATTACATTTTAATTTCCCTATTATTTTTATTCCCCAACACGCCCTACAGTACGTTAATAATATAATAGACAATAGAAGATTTTTTAAATATAGAATATTAAATATTAATTTTTTTCAAGAAATATATAAGAAAGTAAACTCTGAATCGATCACAGTTGACATATTTCGCTTAAATTCAGTAAATTATAGACTTTTTAGTATATTTGTCTTGTAATGTTGAGTATAATTGATATATACTGCATATACTAAATACTATATACTAAAATAAAATGTCAGATACAATAAATCCAAGAGTGATCGATAGAAGTCCTCGACGTTAGTAACCCCTTTTAGTTACTTCTCGCTGCCTGCTCATAGAAAGCGCCTGCTACCTGCTATTTACCGCATCTCAGACGACAAAGTCATAAGCACAGGCTGCATTGTGATTCCATAGATTGTCGATTTCGGTGAAACCATCTGAAAATAAATATAATTGGTTTCTTGACTTGTTTACTGATTTATTTATGATGAACCCATCAATGAGCTGATTGAAATTAATATTTATTAGCACAAAAGAACAATACGAATAGCGAGTTGCAAGTATACGCTTTTAACAATGACCGAACATTCAGGCTACTTGAAAGTTTTGGGGAGCATGTCAATCTTCAAGTTTCTTACTGCGGTGCATATTCAAAGTTAAATGTTCAAAAATTCATAAAAGCCGAACTCAGATGTCGTCAGTTATTTTTAATTGCATATGAATTGTTAAGATCTGGAGTCAACGTACCGCACATGCGGCCAACTCCTCCTAATTAATGTGCGTTGCTGAGGGAGGTATGAATGGGTTATTTATCGCATAGGGCGTTATGCCTCTCGAGGCTCTTACGATGTACGATACTGCTGAATAATTAGAAACTCCGTGTATAGAACAATGCTAAATCGCTGAGTTTCGCATTCTTTGACTTCCACGAAGATGCTGATGCACGTAACGGCATTCTAAATTACGCACGATGAAACTCTTCCCCAACGTAAGTAAGACACACAACATCCTACATACAATGTTTACCGTGCGAATTGAATAAAACTATTTAATTCTCTTTCCGTACGCCATTAGAACATTAGTAGTTACAACGTTTTTGTAAAGTAATCGAAAACTATGCTCATTAACGGTGCGTATTATTCTGTTGAGGAATTTGTAATTCGGTTTAAATCTACTACATATTGTTCTTTTATTTCCACATTTGATGATTAATGAAAATAAGAAATGTATCTATATTATTTGCCTATATTCCAGTTGTAAACCCATTTCGATTCCATGGTTACGGCCCGCAAACGGACACTTGGATTAGATGAACTCGCCGTTGCAAAACGAAATTACATCGGTCAATCAACTTTTGCTACATACAGTATATTTCATGCTTCTGCCAAACTTATCGATGCTATCAAATTTGTATAGATACGATAGCTATAATTAATTTAGTTATCTGGTGCGTAGTAGTAAGTTAATGAATATTTTAATCGGTCTGTAAATAGTTGATTTGAGTTGTACGACAATTCTGCATAAAAGTACTACCATTATCAAGATCTAAGTGATCTTATGATTTATAAATTAGAATCACCTGACGCGAACTGATCCTTACTCTGACGATATCAAAGTTTCCTGTATGAGTGAAAACGGTGAATATGTGATTGTGCTTTTGTAAGCAATGGCTATATAATTAGAATGATAAAATGTTAAATTGAATTTGATAATTTTTAAAGTTTTTAACATTTATGTATGTCTATAAATCCTCTCCACTTGTACTTAACTATTTTAATTTAATTTCTCATTTTCAATGCAGCATTTCAAAATTATGTTTTATTTGTGTACTTATTATTTTGTTATGTGATTGTCACGTGTTTGCGTGTGTTAATATTAGTTTTGTGTTTTTGATGTATTTGTTCTTCATGTGTGTATTTAAATATTAGGTATCTTATTTGTATGTTTGTTAGCTATAGATATTATAATGATTATCCTATGAGTTATTTAATCACAAAGAAATTTAGATCTCAGTACAGTAAGATATGTCGTGCGGTGGGTTCGTTTAATTATTGTGTTTTAACTCTGATCTTTAGTTCTTGAGGAGCGGGAAAGCAGTTATGAACTTTCATGTGTAATTTTCCTGTAATTAAATAAAAATCACTTAACTGGCAAATATATTCTCAAAGTTCAAGAACTTTTAACTTTTAATCAGAGATTTCGAGTTACTCACTTTACATTTAAGCACTTACAACAATTTCACTGAGCCCATAATTAGTGTTCCAAATGTCATATTTTGACATTCATTTCCTTAAAATGCTTCTATAATCATTATTTCCTAAAAGTGACTCAATATTTTCATAAAGTTCCCTATATCTATTGTTTTTAGCGAGAAATACTGAAACCATGCGCTACGATTCATAAGGGTTTAATAATGAGAACACCTGCGGCAAAATGGTCTGGTCGAGTGGGTAATTTACAATTCTTATTATAATACAGAACTAATAACCAGAGATGCCAAGCAGCCCGGTCTGACCGGAGTGATTCATATATCATGACTAATTCAGAGTGCCTCTTGAACAGGTTCCCGCGACAACTGTCTGCCTGCGCTGGCAATATTGTGATCTGCCAAGATCATCTGCTGTCATGTGAATCAACTACTACGGTTCTATCCTTCACAAACATACACTAAGTGATCAGTCTTTGTAAAACTCGGCAAGCAGAAATTGTAAATGAAGTATATAACTATTAATGTGATTCAAATCGTAACTTATGTCCATTTTGATAAAGCATATGCTTATTTTGAACAATCCATAAATCGTATGCTGTTAAATGTGAAATACGGAATTCGAGTGATATATTTAATTGTTTTATGACATCCTTAATTCGATTAATTTCGTTTTAGTGGTCTTGCGAGACAGCATTTTTATATTTCACCGTTATGAAATACCTGGACCATAATTTTACACATAGGGGTTTTCCACAAGGGCGGGTCAAAGTTGACATGGAATAAAACACTGTGTGTGATTCATTAACGAAATTATTTTTTTATTTGACAGGCTCATGTATGCCCTTTTATATAAAAAGAATTTCGTTAATACCTCACGCATAGCTAGCTTGTTTTACTCCATTTCAACATCGACCCGCCCATATTAAAAAATTAAGTTGGCAGTAAAATGTAAGGAAAATGTTCATATCCAAATCTTTCCTAATGTTAACCAATATAATTAGACTGAGTAGGAGTATCGTAAATGCATTCAGTAAATTAAGAAGTCTTCTAATGTACATAACCTCGTTTTGAGAATTACTCTTTTCCTTGTTTCTGCGCTCGGCGTTGCCGGTTTACGTATTTATATTAGCCGGGAAAGCATTTAATTAGACACTAATTAATTTCTTGGTGAACACATTATTTAATCGACATCATTTCACAGGCCCCAAACGAGAAGCTGAACTAAAACTTAACCCGGAATTGAATGTCAGAATTAGACCCAACAACTTCCACAATCCTGGAATATACACAATACTGGGAGTTTTCGCTTGTTTTGAAAAGTTCTTCCACCCCAATTAAGCGTAAAATTAAGCATTGATAATTTAATACAAAAATACATAATTTCTTACGTTGAAAAATCTTCTTTAATTCATTAAATGTTGACACTGTCTCTCAGGAGAATATTTTACGATATCTAGGACTATATATAAGCCATCACGTAGACGGGCGAACGCGTAACGTACGCAGTTCCTACGTCGTGGATGACATTTTTTTCCCCTAGAGAATCTGTGTTAGGTCTCGTGTTCGCCAGATTTTGAATTGCGATGTTACCTGTTGGGTCCTTTGTTAAGTTAATTCACTGGAACAGTTCCAAAGAGAGCATAAAAATTAAGTGACTAAAATCGGTTATGTTAAAACTCCAAATGAGAAAACTACATCACGAACGACTTTCAAAACTCTGGGTTTGGAAGGAAATAAAATACATTTACTGAGACGAACTAACATAGCATTGAATGAATGCTGTAGACGAATGCTCAGTACAAGGAAAATATAAAATAAATTGTTCTTTCGTAAAAGTAAAAGCATCACGGCTTGGGACCTACCATAAACTAAAAAATGATAAAATAATTACAGCAAAAAATATACTTGGCATTTTTCTTTAAATTGTATTTTTATAATAGTTAAATAACTTATTGTGGCTTTTAGGATTGCTCCAGTAACTCTCAAAATGTTTATCAAAAAAATGAAAGTAAATAAGCGATAGTCGAGACGATATAATTATTACCAACTAAGTCACCCAATCTATAACCGACGTAATGGTTATCCCGTGTGAACAATTCCTACAGCCATATACTTTATACAGAACATTATTTCTGCAGCGTCCTAGAGAGCGTCTAGAGACTCCTTCAACTAGCTGAAACTGAGGAACTAACGGCCCTAGAGTTCGAAATGTACGACTGAGGCCTGGACGCTATACAATAATTACAAAATTAGAATATTATTGAGAGTGCGGCTTTTCATATGGTAGCTGATTCGTCAGTAAGCGGCTCACCAAGCAGCATATGGAACGCATTGTCAAGAGTTTAAACGCTACATTCTTGCATGAGAGCAGAGTCACATTTCCATAAGTTGTTCTAAGCGAATACCAGCCGAGTCCCGCTTCCTTCCCAATTCCTTAAAGAGAATGCCCACTTCCTTATTAGGCACTAATGACCTTAGATGCCGACGTGCCTCTACACCAAAATAATTTAAGTTTACGGCTTCTGTTACGAGGCAAGTTCCATGAGAGCGCGGACCTCAGATCTTATTTACGACGTATCCAGTGCACTTCAGATTTACTACTTTTTTCCCAATTCACCAAATCGCAATGTTCCTCGTCTTAAGACAAAAGACGAATTCAACAAAGTAAAATTTAATAAAACCATATTGGGTCTAAAATGATCATATTGTCAATCACAGTAGAATTAATATTAGTAACCGTAAGCAGTGTTGCTTAGATCATCTTTGGGACAAATGCATTAATATTCGTGGCGAGTCTCTTTTGGGGTGTGGAGGGGGGGGGGAAGGCTACCTGAGTGTGATCCTGAAATAGGCAACTCACCTCACGTTTAATAGCACAGGAATGGGGGATGTGGAAGATTGAGCAAGGAAGCCAAGGGTTGACTAGAACCCTGGGCTGTACTTTATGAAGCCTACCCGGTGTTTCACCTAAAGAGATGCAGGGAAAACCCTAGAAAAACTACATCAGGTAGGTTGGGTTATTGAGTACTATTCTCAAGCCCTTCCGAATTACGGGAGACGAGTTTTCTGTGGGGTCGCAGCATTCCTTTCTCCATGTCTAAACCAGTTTTAGGAGGCAGCTGGCCGACCCATCCAAAATGTACCAATAATATTTGTTTTTCAGACACTTTTATGAACTTCCATCTATGAAGCAAGATAAATTCTATTCTCCACGCCTACACGGAAAGCTCTATAGAATGAAATACAAGATATAGTAAAGTCCGTTTACGTCTAATATTATTACAACGCATCTTTGTGGTCCACAAATACGTTAGAGCCCTGAAAAATTATACAAATATCGGGCGGCAGCTGTTTGTTCACTAATGTTTATTCCTGACAATGAGTTCAGCGCACAAAATCTAAATTTTCACTACTTGAATTTTTTGTGATATATTTGAATTATTAATTCACAAATATGGTTAAATAGACAAATAAAAAATTAATGTGATTTATCTGAAGTAAGAAAAACGTCGGCAGACTGCATCAGTTACATGAAAGAATGGAACATTCTTGGGGAAACGTTTTACTTACTTTAATTAAGATACATTCATATTTTACTTGTCTCTTCGACCATTTTCTGTAAATTAATATATTGAAGACAATTTATAACACTTTATATTTGGGTTATTTTATATGAATAAAATATAATTAATGTCCGTGAGTACAGCACTCTTAAAGTTCTGTTAAATATATCTGCGACTGTAATATTATTATGGCTCACAATCCAAAATTATATTTTTACAATTACGTACGTTTTTAATGCCCGTTTTTAATTTCGTTTTCTTTAATTATTTCTGAAAGTACCGAGTCAATGAAATGTTTATCGAGATTGTGGTTTGGTATCAAGATAGCAGAAGCTGCGAAATGAACACCTCGTTATGACGTTCATATCTCTCGTAAAACTCTTCACGTATTGATGTTTAGTCGCGAATACTGAGACCAGACAGAGACTAAATTAATGAAATAATTGCACTATTATTCCGTTTCTGTTGTAGATTGTGAAGTGCTGCATGGATGGGATGATTGGCGCAAACGGCCGGCAATGAAGAGGTTCTCGCCCCGAGGTTCCGTGCGCTGCGCTGCACTGCGACTAATTAGTGGGCAACCAGCACCAGAACGCCGCCAATTAAGATCCACCTGCTCCTCAAATTAAGTTCTACAAACATTAGTGACATCCAACCAAAACGTATGAAGCCTCCACCACCTGATATTTGAACTAAATACAATCGTTAATAAAATTTTCTAAGTCTTGTGGTTTGGCTACCTTCTACATCCCCTCTTTTAAATTCTCTTCATGTGCAATTTAAGTGGAGTTGCCTGCTTGAGGATCACACTCGCATTGTCTGTTATCCCCCCCCCTTCCCCGACCACGTCCCCAAAAAAAGAAAGTATTCCAACGAAGATACCTGTGGCAGCTCTCTCTCGCAGGTATTTATCCACACTGTGATAATGGGGCTTACCTTTGGAAGCGCCTGAATTCAAGGTTTTTACATGCAGCGACACCTTCATTTCTTTTAGGGGGTGTTTGAACTGGGGTCGAAGACCTTGGGAATACGGCAAGAGTTGTCCGCTGATTTCATTGAATCAGCCGGCCAGCAGCCTCCCTAAACTGAGGAAGACACGGAGAAGAGAATGCTGGAACTCTACTGTAAACTCTTCTCCCGTCATTTAGAAGGACGTGAGAATAGTACCCGATTGTCCGACCTACCTAATGCAGTATTATAAATAAAATACAAATAATTGCCAAAAGTTAGAAATAGAAGAATTTAATTTGATTAAATCAATTTCCTACCCAATCTTTGGGACTTCATCAATTCATTGATTAGAATTATATTTATTTATTGTCTGGCGAACTTACCATATTAGTTAGGTTTTCCGAAAACATAGAACAAAAAATAGCTAGCGATCTTGAGGAGACAAATTGTATGCGTAGTACTTGGAAGACGGTACTAGTTCAATATCTGTCTACCACCGTTAGTACATTTCCTAATACTTCGGTAACAATGAAAGTAATTACGCATAAATGCGTATCCTAAGTCGAGAAAAAACCTCACATTCATTTCAGAACTCACAAATCCCTTGCTATTTCCCTCTTGCCAATATTCTCAATAATTCTTGTGAAAGCAATACATATGAAAATTGCAGATTTTCTTACAAAATATTAACTAATTTCCACATCGCAGCATGGTTTCATTAGAGAAAAATCTACCAACATGTCTTCATACGGCTTAGTTCAAAGTATTCATGACGCACTCGATGAAAAACTTAAAGTGACTGCCAATTTTGCTGACCTCTCGAAAGCGTTTGATTTAGTAGATCATAATATTCTACTCAGAAAATTATATTTCTACGAGATCAGAGGAGTTGCTGTTTCTTTATTGACATCGTACTTGAAAAACAGACGCCAAAAAGTTGCGATTGTTAACTCGGATAGAAATGAGTATCTGCCAGAATGGGAAACATTTACCTGCAGTGTCCCTCAGGGCTCAATTTTGGGACCTTTACTTTTCATCATAAACATTAACAATTTTCCCTATTATTTAGATCCCTTAAAATCAGTCCTTTACGCTGACGACACAAATTTGGTAATCACGGATAGCGACTCGGAAACTTTGTGCGGGAAAGATGATACTGCGATGTGCCGTCTCAATCTTTGGTTCACTGCTAAACAAATTTTCTCTTAATCTAGAGAAAATCAAAATCATTAACTTCACAGCAAACACAAACAGTTTATCTCCTAACTTGGAAAACATCTCACAGCACACGCCTTTTCTTAGTCTGCTGATTGACAATAATTTGAAATGGAATCATCACATTAAAAAAACTATCGGGAAAAACAGCAAAATTGGTTTTACTTTACGAGTGTTAGCTCGGGAACCCGACATAGCTACATCAAAAATTATGTAACTTGCATATATATATATATAGGAAGGACTAAAACAGTTTGCTGGTGTCTTATCAAATTCTCCTATTATGTTACAACTAAACTCTACTAGAATTTAACTTCGGACTTATTTTCTTTTTCATGTTTGACGGGAACCTATGCACGATCTTCTTCTGTCTCCTCCGTCGACTGAAAATTGAAGATTGATTTTAATCTTTCCTCCTTTTGTCCTTAAATTCTTAATTGTAAAATTTTGTATATTTCTTGTAAAATCATATTTGACGTATCGTATTTCCTCGACAGAGGACTAATGGATTAAATAATAAATCTAAAATCTAAATTTATTATCTAATCGACATATTGTAATAATAATTTCCTTAAAATAATTTATTTTTTCATTTTGTATGCTAAAAACCTGAGACTAAATATTTTAAAATATTGTTCGTTGTTAATAAATAATTAATTGATAAAATATTACATGTTTTACTAATCCTCACAATACTCTACAGGATATGATAGGATCTCAAATATTATCCCGGTATTAAGTTATTTTTTTTAATATATTACGATTTAATATAATTTTCCCTGTAAGTTTAAAACACGTAACAGTGGCATCTTATTTTAGAAAGGAGGCACAGATGTTTGAGGAAACAATCGTCCAGTTTCGCTCTTGTCTATATTCTCTAAAATCATTCAGCTATGATTGTTGAACACACACTAAAATAACTTTCTAGGAATAAAGACGGAATATTCAACAAAATATCATTTTCTCTCTTTCGCTTGGCATCAAGACCTATTATCGAAAAGCGGTACCCATCAGTAATCTTCTGTGATCTTACCAAAGCCTTTCATTGTGTTGACCATTGTATTCTACTGGATATTTTAAAATATTACGTAATTATTAATACTTCCAATTCCTGGTCCACTCCGTAGAAAGCAAGAGTAATACTAAAGAATGCACATTTAAGGTAAAACTATTTATTCTGAGTTTTTAAAAATTTATTCAGCTTCTTATCCTAGTATTATAGTTTCTATGACAATGATTATACAGGGATATGCAATAAGGGCGGGTCGTTGTTGAAATGGAATAAAACAAGCTATGTGTGAGGTATTAGCGAAATTCTTTTTTCATTCGAAAGGACATAGATGGGACAAATGCTATAGTAAACCGTATGATTTAATTAACATCAACTGTGTTATATGGTACAGTTCAACAACTTCTCGAATCTAGTTATTACTGTGATTTCATTTGTGTATTTAGCTAATTTAATCATGGAGTCTCTAATGCTCATATCTTGGATTGGACGAATGGAGCTTCGGCGATCGATTCCATGACGGGTTGCTATGACCAAATATTTTCTTCCGTAGGAATTCACATAATTCTTTACCAAAGTCATTCTGTAAAATAGAGTTTATGACGTGACAGGGTGCTCCAGTCATGAGTCGTATTACTCTGAAACCGTCTGATGTGACTGTATGTGGTAATGCCCCACTGTCCACAAGAATAGTAACAAATTGACTTTATTAGCAATAAATATGTTAGCAATTTTGTTTGCAGGTATAAGGGAGGTTTTTCGTTAGAATTGACTTGAGTTGTATTCTCTGTCTTAACCTTTCAGCGAGATATTAATGTGTGTAGTCCATGTTAGGTGATGATCGAAGTGAAGACCCAATATCACACTATCAGTTGGTATGTCCTTATATCTAGTTATAGATTCTGGTTATTAATTTTTGTCTTTTGATGAATGACCTACTTTCATTCTTCAATTATTGCTCAATATTTCATAACCTGTAGTTTGTTTTGTGCTGCTGCAAAAGTGTCAACGACATGGAGAATTGCAAGGTCATTTTCAAAGAGTGCAACTGTAGATTGATCAGATAGCGGACTGTCGTAGGAATATATCAGGTAAAGCAGAGGGCCAATCATGCTGCCCTGCCCTGAGGTACACATACGAGGTTTCGAATCGGAGACATAATTTTTGTATTTGACAGAGTTTTACCCACTCAAGTAGGATTATACCAGCCTATAGTAGGTGTATTTAAAAGGTGGACTCGATGACATATATCACTATCCAAGTACGCTATCAGACAGACTTCATTTGTTCAAAACATTCCGAGATAGAGTCGACTGCATGGAGGAGCTGCTGAAGGCATGAATTATGGGCTCAGAATCCGAACTGTGCATCGATAACAAAGTTGTAAGTGTTTTGGTAGAATTAGTCTTCCAGTATTTTGGAATAGAGTGCATAATTATGAGTGGATCCAAATAAAGAGAGGATTTCCTCAAGGCTCTCCTGTATGACCATTGTTATTTCAGATATACATAAATGATGTACCCAAACCTATGACAGCTTGTCTGCTTGCAGATGACAACGCATTTTAATGAATGATAAAAGCGTGACATTAGAATATACAACTAATAATGCATTCAATGATTTATTATATTGAGTAATGGACAGTCAATTCATTGTGAAAGAAACCAGTTTGTTGAGTTTTAAAGAAAAAATATAGGTCTTAATTCTATGAACATATAATTACAAAATGATCAAATTGTGAAGTTGAAATTGCAAAATTCTTTGGACTATTTGTTGAAAGTGAATGAAATTGTAAAATTCACATTAATTAACTTGCAGCCAAATTAAGATTAGACACATATGCTCTTTGAATAATGTTGGAATGCAGTGACATGTACATCAGTTTGGTAGGCTACTTTGTAAATTTTCACTCGTCATTGTCGTATGTAATAATTTTTGGCGTAATTCTTCATGGGTCGATCTTCTGTGGTCTAGTGGCTAGCGTCAGTGCCTCAAGACAAAGAGGTCCCAGGTTCGAATTCTGCTATTGGCTCTGATGTTTGTGTCGTCATGGTCACGAAGACTGCAGGAGAATCGATACGCGGCCACGTTTCATTCAAAATTCGGTATGTGTCATGTAAGATGACAGCCCTCAGTCGACCCGGTAGGTGAAGGCTTGGAATGGGCTGCAGAACGAAGGAAAAAGAAGAAGAATTTTTCAGGGAAAGACAAAATGTATATTACACAGAAAACGGTTAAGTTTATATTTCAAATTTCTTCAAGAACATATTATTAGGGTGTTTTCAAGAAATTTGGCAGTATAACTGTCGCATATCAGTAGACTATATATTATTCATAATGATGTTTGTAATAAGTAACATAAACCTAGCTTAGGTTTACAGGAATGGAGGGATGTTGAATCGGTCTGCGGAACGTCGGCTCGGACTAGCTCAGTGGTAGAGTGCCCACACGGAAAGCGGGAAGTCCTGGGTTTGATCGACGTTTTTCCATTCATACCTTCTTAATTACAATTATTGGATATCAATGAAGTTATGTATATTTTCAAGATATTACTCTAATTATGTACAACTCATCTTTGAAGCCCAGTTTCTCTACAGGGTCTACGGAATGTGTTCTAATACTACACACAATTCCAATGAAGATACTCAGGGAATATAACAGTGCATTTCAAAAGTAGTGTACCTTGAAAGGATTCTCTAAAAGTCACGAATCAGAGACGATTTGTAAAGGTGTGATACCTACCAATGAAGAGTATTATAAAGTATACAAGATGTGGTAGACATTTATGTCGGATTGCTATACGGAAGGAAAGCTCCTAGTTTCTTGTAAAAGAGGATAGGATTTGACAGAAATTGCAATAAGAATAATACAGAAATGTATGCTGTCGGTGAAATTTAAAAGTAATATTATTTTAAATCAACGAAAGTATTAACGATAATCAAATGTATGTAACTAATAAAGCGCGAAACTCCGGAATGTGAACGTACATTAGCCATTTAAATACTATTTTCTTACTTATAGCAAAAATATACACAGGATGATAAATATGAAAGAAAGAAAACTATTATCTATTGCATTGCACGGGAAGAGAGGAAGGAGTATTCGTATTGTATGCTATCTATATCAATAAATTGAATTGAATTTTTTGGTTCCTTTATTTTATTGAATGATGATGGAAGGATACATTCATAATTTAGAGACGCAAATAAAAGATATATAAAATAAGGTCATAAAGACATAATTAGTGAAAAATTAAAAAAATTACAAATATTAAATTCTTTTGTATTTGGGTGTTGTGATAGTCAGTCCTAAGACTGGTCTGGTGCAGCCTTCCATGCTAACCTATCTTGAGAAAGCCTTTTCTTTTCTTCATAACTGCACAACCCCAATCTCCCTAATCTTCTTAACGTATTCCATCCTTAGTGTCCCTCTTCTGTTCTTACCCACTTTTGTATTTATGATCCAATAAAGCTAATGGATTTATATCTATACAATTGAGAAAATATATTAACAAAATTAATAAATTAATTAATCAATTACAAAATACTTGAATGATTACAGACCAGCGTAAGACTTTTATGAATAGGTTAGGTAATGTAATTTATTAACAAGAGAAAGTTACAAAAAATATAAAGGCCAATATAAATACATTTAATCATTCCAGGAAAGAGTGAATACCTTGTGCCTACAGTACTGTACTATGTAAAAACACAAAGTCTTACATTACACAAGATGCTGATCTCGTTAGAAATAAATAAAGGTACTAAATTTTTAAAAATTGTAATACAATTTCTACAGAATATCATTTATAGAAGAGATCATTAGTAGATGTCGTCAACTGTGCCAATTCATAAAATGGACAAAACACGCAAAATTTGTTTCGTGCGGCTAATTGTAAATATACTTATCTGATTATTTATCTGACAGTCACTTGGTGAAAGTTTGTCAATATCTTTCGGAAGCGCTCGACAAGGGAAAATATATAGACAGATAGTATGATGTTTTCAAATTGCGCAAGACCTGCCTTTTGTTTTCCTAATGAGAAAGAAGAAGAAGCACGATCCAGAAGAGGAGGTGAATGGGCGTAACCCAAATATATGCACGAGCCTTTGCGGAATCCATCGGCGTCACTCGAGACTGTCAATTCACAAATTCAATACATTCATTCCTCCTCATTCAAGCACTTTGTTAACTACTCAGAAATAGAAGTATCTCGTAAAACGTATATCTACAAATAAGTAAATGTATTGAATTATAATTACATTTGATTTTATTCTGGGCAAACTATTGCTACTTTTTCCTGTATTTTATAGATTTATACGTTTAATATTTTATACAAACATTATTTCAGAGCAACTATTATTTTTCACTATCTTTAGACCTCACTTTAATAAAATGGACACGTCATAATACAACTTTAGAATATCATGATAAAGACGTTATACAGCCTGCTGTTAGTGATATTTCATAAATGGTTTTCGCATTATAAGCCATTTGAATTTTTTTGTCAGAATACGTTTCCGCAATTATCATTAACGCTGTCGGGAGTTAATGGAATCTTACGCTCATTTCTTAGTGATATTATTAAAATTGTCGATTAAATAATGATACAATCCCGAAGGAAGGTAATATATATTAACAACTGTATGCGGTCTCAGCCTGCTTGACGGGATGTGCAGTAGCAAGCCTTCTCTTTCCGTTACCATTAAAAATGGAGTCTTCTTGACAAATCTGTAAGGTATTATCGAGTCGTTGATAAGATTCCGCATTGTATGAAGTAATTTGGTGTGAGCGTATAACCTATGGGAGACAGGAGAAACGTTTCTTAAATTATAAGAGTAGTTCCAACACAAAACACATAGCACATGAACCCCAAGGTACGACAGGTGGTGTCTAAATATGGACTATGCATAAGTTTACAAGCAAAATATTTAATTTTGTCCCTATAATTAATTAGTCAGTTGCCGTAAGCATAAGGGAAGCGTGCTTGACTTTGTGGGGTAGTCCATGGTGGAATAAGATTTCCACCATGGGGTAGTCACAATTAACCGTTTCCTCTCTCCTCCCCCGCAATCTCTTCTGCGCAGTAGCAGTAAACGACCGCCTTGTGAGATGCCCCGAGCTATATTCCTGATAATATTAACTCAATTCGGTTCACGGCAGACATAAAATATACACAAATATTGTGTGTGTGTGTGTGTGAGAGAGAGAGAGAGAGAGAGAGAGAGAGAGATGGGAAGTTCTATTATTATAGTATTTTATCCTATGCTACCCACGTGGACGACGTCATTTTTTAGTTAAGTTTTTACTTTATAACACTATATCTCTTTATTTGCTGTTTGTCTTCAGTGAAGGTTATCGCCAAATAATCCTTTTGTTTAAAGATCTATTTTCCTGTATTTCGGCTCCGGACATGACCTAGCGCCAGGTAAGATAAGTGCGGCAGGCTCAAAGCAAGGCTTCACCGCACCGGCTCCACTGGGGGCCGGAATTCAATTAGGGCCACCACGTCACACGTACACGCAACAGGTGTTCTCGGCTGTGAATTCAAGCTCAACACAACTGCAAACACAGCCGTTACATTAGAACAGAAAATAACGAGAAATAGGTAATAATGGGGAATATTAAGAAGTCACTGCCACAAAATGCTATAAATTATATAAGCGTTTGAATGCTTTTTCAGGCTCTGTTTTTACACCTATATCTTTTCCAGCATAGGTATATCAAAGTTTCATCCATGAATTGCACGTGCCAGAAAGATTAAAAATGTTAAGGAAAATTGTTGGACTCAAATTGGAGAATACGTTCTGAATGTGAAACAGTATACTTTATAATAGAGTTTGCAAATGGTGTATTTCGTATATATGTATAGAAATAATTTAGAGTGAATAGGATCGATCCTTGTTGCTTTTATCAACAAAATGCATAAAACGGAATTTGGAAAAGTTATCATACTACAGGGAGAATTAATAAAACCCATACGGTTTGACGATGACATTGTAGTATTAGGGAGTCAGGAACCATAATAAATGGCACGGAGAAAAAGTTCAATATGAAGATTAAAAGAGGTAAAAGCAATGAAATGTAGTGTAGAATGCAAAACAGTGGAATAACAAAGGGTGTTAGATAGGATGTTATGAAAGAAGTTAAGGAATTATGCTACTTGGACAGCATAATAACAAGGGATGGTAGAAGTATAGTAGACGTAAAGAGTAGGATAACACAGGCAAGTGAGTCTTTCCTAAAAAAAGAGGAGTTTACTTACGGGGAATGTAAGTGTAAATATTAGGAAATCGTTCGTAAAAATGTTCGTGTGGAGCGTGGCGTTATATGGGAGCGAAACGTGGACGGTAGGAATGGCAGAAAGGAAAAGAATAGAAGCCTTTGAGCTATAATGCTATAGGAGAATGATGAAAATCATGTGGGTGGCTAGGGTCAGTGTCAAAGAAATTCTAAGTAGAATAGGGGAAGAGCAAACAATATGCAGGACGTTGCCCAAGAGAAGGGATAGATTAATAGGCCACTTTAAGACATGAGGGTCTTGCAAAATTAGCATTAGAGGGAAGTGTGTGGGGTAAGAACAGAAGAGGCAGACCGAGGATGAAATACGCTAAGCATATTAGGGTTGAAAGAATAGTTCTCGGGTTTCTACTCGGGTAACACAGTTCTGTAGCCCCGACGTTTCGACGACCGTCATCACCGTGGAGTGACGACAGTGATGACGGTTGTCGAAACGTCGCGGCTAAAGAACTGTGTTACCCGAGTGGAAACCCGAGAACTATTCTTCCAACAGCTACACCGGGAAAGTCTTCCATCTATAATCATATTAGGGTTGTTGTACGATGTGCTAGATATGCGGAAATGAAAAGTATTGCGCAAGATAGGTTAGCATGGATGGTTGCATCAGACCAGTCTTGGGACTGAATACCACAACAACCACCCGTTATTCGTACTGGCATGAAAACAATATGTACTATTATTAACTTTAGAGTTAAGTTGTAGATAGGACAGAGCTTTGTTCTATTGATTCTCTTCATCCCGTTACTTATAGTTTATTGCTTCAGTAATTACTTTTAGTTATTTTTTCGCTCTACCCACAGGTTTATCATGTCTCCTAATCTTTAACTGTAAATCCGAAAGACTGAATATTAAGTTTTACCCATTTCCTTCACACGGTCAATGATGGATAAGACATTTTCTAAGTTATTTAGTGTTTTAGAGAAGAACCGCTTAGCCATTTTTCATTAACGCGGACAGAATAACTGTCCGTGTGGTTAAATTGAGGCTTTGAAACGTTCGCCATGTAGCGTCAATGTGGCGGAAGACAGATTTGTATAGCTAATATCCTTATCTACTGTTCTACATAACAACGATAATGTGGCTATCCGACCTTCTGTAAAAAGGGACCAAGTAAGCGTACAGACAGGAATTTAGAAGGTAGAGGATTCGGAGCCCCTGATGCACAGATTCTAAAGCAAGTGTACATTAAGGCTGAGTAACAACCTCCAAACGTAAACAACAGCTATAATTCCTTTAATGACAAACAGTTTACATTGTTTTGTTTTGATACTCGATGGTCACCATTATAAGTTGATCTATGTTTTATTTATTTATATATAAAAACTATTATCTTACATATTCTCAGCTAGGCCAATAACGATATAGTATATACAATATAAAAAAATATGGCATATAATTAACATGGTTGCGTGAGGGTAGGTTAATCCATTTGATTAACCTACTTTAGCCGAACGGGTTAGGTTTAATTGTATCTGAGGGGCATACGACGTGGGTGTGTGAGGATAGACAAGCAGTGAACTGATTTTTGGAGGATTAATGAGGATGTGGTCTGCGGGCATGATGGCAGGCAGAGTGGGTTAACGTGTGCCTGAATGATCAGGGGGCAGAAAGGATGAGGTCAATTGGGAGTTTTCTTTTGAGACGACGGGAGCCTGGAGGTGGAGGAGGATTGTTATGAAATTGCTGGATCGTGGGGTTTGGGTGGTTGAGTGCGCTTTTGATTAGGTAGGTTTGTTATGGATTTGGAGATTGCTGAGTTTACATTGGGAATTTTGATGTTATGGTGGATGACGGAATTTCTTAGGTACCAGGGAGAGTTTGTAATGGTGCGTAGTATTATGTTTTGTTTGGTTTGAATTTTGGCTGTTGTTCCCCATATGGAGGAATAATTCCTTTTATGGCAAACGGTTTACATTGTTTTGTTTTGATACACGACGGTCACCATTATAAGTTGATCTATGTTTAAAAGTCCACCCATGAAATTGTTACTTACATAGACAAATTTATTTTCTCTCAACAGAAACAGAAATCACACTTAACATAGTAAACAACTGAAATAATGAATTAGGGAAATAAACGTGCTGACCGCGCCGTAAATGTAACCCAGGACCTCCTTTCAGTAAGCGGGTGATCTAACCATTTAAGCTGCCTTAGTTGACTCCAATGCCAGCATGACATTCCCCTTCCTTTGAACTCAGAGTATGAGCTTTCCAAATTTATTTATTTATTTGATTGTTTCTTTATGACTCGATACAAAATAACGTAACTCTATTGTGACTGGAGATGACTACTAAATTAACATTGATGACAGAGTTACTGGATCAAACATTTTGACTTATTATAACGGTCTCCTTTTATTTAGTAATGAAAGTTTAAGAATTATGTCTAAATTTTCTTGTGTTTCATTTGTGTGAACTTCTTTGTGTTTCATTACCTGCTTGCTGATTTTGTCTGAATTTAAAAATACTCAGAATTCCTGATAGAACAACAGCTATGAGATATCTTATCGTGATTTTTATGTCTTACGTACGATGACAAGGCGAGAGTCTATAATATTTAGAGACGTTACGCCTATACAACCAAGAGTAAGATATATTTTTTAGGTGATAAGGTTACGATGGTCCAATAAAACGACCTTAACGATCAGAGGTTGATTCGGTGAAAATTGAACTTTTCTATGTTCAATTTCCTGTCCATATTTATATTTATATTTTAGGTTGGAAAGATTAAAGGATTTTTTATTACTATTCACAAAAATTCTCCAACATTGGAATTTGTCGTTTGTTTTAATAAAGATGCGTTCTATGGTGGATACTTTTTAACTTTTTCTCCTGTTTGTTCCTGACTCACATTTGTCCGAGTACACATCGCTAGACCTAACGGAAAGTTTAGGCTACGTTTCGTCTTGCACAATGCCCTGGGAGAATGCCATTTAAAAATTCTACTTATTAGCAATTTTACCGATTTTCTCTGATAAAACGTGTTGTGCAATTATTTGCCTTTTGGGAAAATTTGAAGTAAGTTGACGTCCTTATTCGTTCCGTGTTAGTTTACTAAGTTTGATTTAATTAATTGAATAACAAACCAAAATAATTTGAAAGACTTGTCTGCTTATCATTCCTGTATCATCGTGTTACACGATTCTGCTTTCCATGCATCGATTTCTCGTCGTTAGTTCTAGTTTACGGTCTGATCTGGCCAAGTTTCCGCTTTCCCACTTAATACAGAACATAATCAGGCGTTAAAATGTAATTTCTTAACACTGACAATATATTTATTTTACGGTATTCCGTGTGATTTTATCTGAAAGTTAGCGAGGATGGAGAACAAGCGTAGCCGAGTAATAACATCTCTTGACAGATTTTGGTAACGAACCACACTAAGTTATGTGGTCCAGCAATGACTAGGGGACCTGAATAAAACCAGATATCAAGTGCAAGCGGTGCATCAGCGAAGCCAATAAAGGTGAATTGTTTATTTTCTTTCTTGTAGGCACCCTTTTTCTCCATTATTTTAACAACTAACTTGTTGTACTATATATTATCAAAATCCTGAATTTGAGGTAGTAATTTCTCTTTTTGTGTCTTGGATACTCTAAAATTGTCTCTGAACTGCCACAACACGACTGAAAATAAATTTTTAGAGAAGCCCTTTACTTGTAATCTATACCAATAAACAAAATTGAAGTGTCTGACTGTCTGAGCATGTTTGTCTCGAATAGGCTCCGAAACGGATAATCGAATTTCAATGAAAATTTGAGAACATTAAATTTAACTGTAATATTCGTGCATATTTCATTTCGATAATGATATTAATATAATATATTATAAACATTCATTCTACGAGAAGGTTTATTGGCAAATGCGCGTTTGAAACTACCCAATTGCGGGTTGCCTATACTCTTGATCTGTTTACTCTCGGTCTAACGGATTTCAATAAAAATTTCGGGGATGGAAACATAAATTTTAACTTAAATTTTCGTTTAGGTTTCATTTTGACATCTTGCAGATTTAAGAAGATAATAATGTAAATATTTATAAATTAATTGCATTTCCGCGCGAAAGGCGGCGTGAAAACCAAGTTCGAGTTAAAGTTATTATTAGGCGTTCCTATACCATTCATCCCACTTACTGTGTTATTATAAGCGTGATTTTGGTAGCATTCGTGAAGCGAGCATAAATAAATGATACCGTGCTTTCATTTATAGAGCAAAATTAAAAGTGCTATTTCCGCGTGAACGAAGTCACGGTCATATCTAGTGAGTGGATCATAAGAGTGAATGACCGGGGCTGTCTTTATTATTAACAAAACTAAGTTTCTTTACTTGAATTGTAATAGTTCTCTACAATTAAAAGTTCCAGATATATGGTTACCCTCAAATTAGTCAAGAAATACCAAATATATACTTGGAATTATTTACAATACTTAATTTCTGTGATGTGAACAAGCTATATTATGCTGAAGTGAATTGAAAAATAAGACATGTACAACAGACAGAATAGAGTAAATGATTTTAAATCACGGCGTCTTATCTTTATAGTTACTAAAATATTATGAATATTTCAATTATCAATTAAACAGAGTTGAAAATATCCATTATATCACTTTTGCTTCTGGCAGTGGTTCCACAAATGGTTACATGAATAGATATTTGGTCTGGAGGACGAACGGAAAATTATGGTCTATTCGTTCCTACACATTTTGATAAAATAGCTGTATTATTTCTAAATTTACGTTAATCTCGCCTCTTTTTGTAACTCTTCCGTCTCTTTATCCGATCTGTAGTATCACTATTCCAGATTTGATATTGTGGTCCTATTACTGTTTGCAAAGTGTATATGAGTAATGATTTATGGCATCCAAACAAAAAGGTTAATATGACTAGAAACATCTTTATATAAAGAGAATTACAATTTCCCCGTTCTCAATACAACCCATGTATTTACTGTAGGCCTTATTATCTACGTATAGAAGAAGAAGAAAAGGAGCTTGTCTGTGATATTTATCGTTTAGTTTTTATTCATAAATTATTTTCATTGGACATCTCGTGCAGATTTGCTAGTTGTATAAGTTACAATAATGCCTTAATGCCAAAGTGTTAAAATAACGGGACGTGAATTACAAGATAGTATCTGACATTCCAAATTTTGGACATAGGCCTACAGCGATCTATAAGCAATTGATATAGTCCTTCTTTCGCCTCACATTATTACTCTATTCACGACAAGCATTGTTTCCCAATAGTTTAACGACTATCGAATTGTTATATACCCTTCGGATGTATTTAAAACCAGTCCCGAATATTTTAAAATACCCCCAGACATTATGGTCACACATTCCAAACTATTCGGGTAAGAGTACTTATCGTGTTGATGTATAAATAACATTACTATTTTAAAGTTAATTTTGATCACACAATCAAGTTTGATTTTCCTTGTTTTATCGATTCGTCGTGATTCCCCTAATTTACATTAAAGAATAATCGATGAATAATTCAACTAATGATTTTATTTTAGTGCTCATGTTGTGTATTAATGGTTTAATTACAAATTTGCATGGCAATATATATATTGAATATTAAAAATTATACCAAAATTTAGATTTTTTTGTGTTTTTAAAAAAGCCACGTCACGAGGGCGACGGATTAAATACAGTATCGTGAAATCTGACGCCGACGGGCGTAGAGAGCCGACGTCGCGAAGATACCGGCTTAAAAGCAGTATGCCCTCGAATTCTTAGGCATAAGTTTTATTTAAATTCGGTGAGCTGAAGTTTATCTGGTGATCTATGTTCCTGAGTGGTTGAATATCTCCAATAAGGAGAATCATCACCTCTGGCACGACATGATGGGCGTGACGCCCCCTCCTCATCGCATGCCTGCGGACTTACCTGAGCAGGATACCGACGAGAAACACCCAAAATTATCAAATTATTTTTTATGCATTGTCAGACCCAATATATATATTTTTCTTTTAAAACTATGTCTCTCCTACTTAACTCAATTCCCCGCAGATAAGGAGTAACTCATGACAACTATAAGTGTTTGTAACTGAATTTTGATTTCCATAAATGTAATATTGATTGTAGGTTATTTATTCATAAATTAAGTTTCAATTTATTTTCTTAATCATTTTATTTAAGTTTAATTAGTCATTCAGTCTCCAACGTTCTCTGAAATACCACCGACATCCACAGATATTAATATAATAATTGTAAATTAAAATTTGGCTCCCAACTGTGGGACTTACATTATTTATTAAATATAAAAATGGTATGTTACACATTTGAACAACCGATGGTAAAAACGTTTCTTTCAACTTCATTGAAGGCATATGTCGAGGAGCCATGGCACATGTCTGAAAGAATTACCAACAAATTTCGAGAGTCATTATATCCTTATATGACGTTGCCTCAGTTACTATATCTGTCGCATGTAAGCCCATTATCAGCCAGAATTCTTCGACATTTGCCTGCGAAATGGCTTGGGTCCCCGGAGCTTTTGTTCCCTGAAGAGTGGCAATCTCCACAAGCTGACACTCCAGTTAATAGAACTTTAACGTGCTCTCGTCCATTGAATTAGACTTCTAAGAATCGCTTCGCTGTCTATAACCACTTAGAATCTTCGACAGGATACAAGAATTATTTTAAATGAAGGACAACTAACGCCTCTGCATTTGCTACTGGAGCGGGTTCTCTATGCAATAGGAAGTGCGGGAGTAAAGCTGCTTCAATAGTCCGCAAGTACAAAGTAAAGTAGCTCATTGAAATACAAAATCGTTCACAGATCTTCTTCTCAGCGTATTTTACCTTTTCTGATGGCTTGACTAACAGTTGGGAACTCATCTATGACAACTATTACTAAATACTCACCCACAATTGTCTTTGTCCGAGTTCAGACCCACCACATGTCTCTGAGTCTCCTCCACCGCTAACTTCTCTGAATTTTGATTTCCGTATCCCTACCATAGGGTAAAGGTGTCGTCACCTGACCCCTTCTGATCGAAATTAAAAATAATTCGTGGTGGTCAATATCTCCGAGAACCGTCCTAGAGACTTTTTGCGGGGTGAATATCCGGTCAAGTATATTCTTTCCCATGGAACGTCTCTACTTCCCAACGACTATGACTTCTTAAGGGTCGGGTCCCTTTTCTCTGTGTCACTGGTGCTACTTGTTTTTCATAGAGACTCCGACGTCTCGCTGAACCCACTTCCGTTCATCAATTCAAATTATTAATTTTACGTCTAATTATTGGACAACTTCCAAGTTTTTTTATATTAAATGTAATTTTTATAAAGTAATTTAGTTTCCAAATTTGGAAAAATACTTTAAAATAATATATGATACCATTCGCCGTCTTACAGAGAATCAATTTAATTCAAAATGGTTTGTAGTCTATTTTATAATAATTGGAATAAATATCACGTTGTTCATGGGTAAAAATTTCAAATCTTGGTGTCATATACCTAAGGAAGAAATTACATTTTCTACACTATTCACATACTTAAGATACGGGAATATTTGTGACTCTATTTAAGATGTATTTTGACTACCATAAGTGAGTAGGGAGGTCCCATATTACCAATGTTAAAATAGGTATCTATTTCTCGGAAACATTTAGAGATGCAGCACTGATGCAAACTGTTGTACGTGTGTGGTAGCTGAATAAATTATTTTTTATTATTATAATTTTAATTATTTAACTGTTTGTACGGAAAGTTTTAGAAGTTTCAGCAATAAAAAATAATACAAATAATTTATTGTTGAAAAAATAGTTAACTACAATACATTAAACCGCAATTCATCTAACGACGATGCTGATACTCCATGGAAACGTTGTGTTAATAAATATTTAAATTGGATAATATCATCTTAATATTTTATTTTTGTGCTATGTATAAGTTTATATTCGAATTGTAACAAGTATTTCACAGATTGTAAGAAGGTAAACCTGAAGAAGGAGCGAATATGCGCCGAAATTTTGTTTGAATAAAAATTAAAAACTCTGAAAAAAGCGGTCGGAAATTATTTTATTTTCGATTAATATTTTATTCATGATTTATTAATCAATTCGTGTTTTATTCTCTGATGTGAGTGGAAATATATTACTTAACTGTTTTCCTGATAACACTTTTATTTGATTATAAAGGGAGGAGATTCGAAGTAGAGAAAGTTTTAGTTCAGTCCTTTTATTTATTTAATTATATAACACAATATTCAAGGTCCTTATGTGCGTCGCAGAGTTCATAATATATTAAAACATTCAAAAATCTATTTTCAAATGATATGTGAGTTTAAAGAGATCCAATCAATATATATCTTTTTAGAAATTTTGTGCTTATCCTATATTTTTGATCGCTGCATCTGAAACGAAACTTTCTAAATTAATGTGATGAGAATACATTCTGGACTGTGAGGACGTAGAGGCTTTCAACTCTAGGAAAACTTTGTCTCTGTGGAATGCAAATGCGTCCATAACCGCTGCATAGTAAAAGCTGTTGCAGTAAACATGTGTAAGAAATGTAGTTGGACCTTCTGAGGCGTACAAACCTTGGCTCATTTCCCACATATCTTTCTGCCAAACTGACGCATCTCCTCCGTAAATCGGAAATACCGTAGTTGTTGTGGGATACGAAACAAGAATTCATTTGAATCTAAGATGATCCGCATTCCTGCGGCAGCTTAACTCTGCCCAAGTGCTAGTTACGTACTTACAATATAGGATGTGCATTCTTCAAACAGGTTTGGTATTTCCTGCCCACATAAATGACATGTTATACTGACAAAAGCAGTTGATCGAATTTAACACACAAGATTTCGTGATTTAAAGGGACTTATTTACGGCTAATAGTATGCATATTACAAAATCATTCTCGTATGGAGCGCGGTCTTATATGAATGCGAAACTTGGACGATAGGACTTTCAGAAATAAATGAATAGATACTTTTGTAATGTGGTGCTATAGAAGAATGCTGAAAGTCAGATAGGTGGATAGGGTAACAAACCAGGAAGTTTTGAGAAGAGAGAACAATCTGGAGGACTTTGACCAAGAGAAGGGATAGATTAGTAAGGCCACGTTTTAAGATATGATGGTCTTGTAAAATTAGCCATTAGAGAGAATTGTGTGGGATAAGAACAGAAGAAGAAGCCAAGGATCTAATACGCTAAGTATAATAGGGAAGATGTGGGTTGTGGTAGTTATGTAGAAATGAAAAGGCTTGCACAGAAGAGGTTGGCATGGAGGATTGCATCAGACTAGCCTAAGAAGTAACAACAACGACAGCATGTTTGTGAGATATAAATAGCATTTTCCACATCTTGCAATCATAGAAAATAGAATTGAATTCGTTGGTAAATAATTGTGGCAATTTTTCGTATCGAGAGACCTCTGGAGAAGCATCGCAAAATTTTTAACATTATCACACGTCCATCACCCACGCAGACCGATTTCTTGGAGTCATTTAAGAACCGTGGTTGAAATTCCGGATCGTCTTGTATGCTGACTGGGAAACTATGTTCTTTGAAGGTACACAAAAATCCAAGAAGACAACTGTACAGTACTGTTTGTCATGTGGGAGGCGACCAAGAGGCATTATAACTCCCTCGTGGCATTGCATGGCTTCAAAGAAATACAACTGTAGAATCATTACATTGCAATGGAATTATGACGTAACTTCCAGAATAGCATATAATGTTTCTACTGAATTTCTCTTGGGTTCCTAGTATACCGAACAGTAATTTATTATGATTCATTGGCCATCCTCCTAGGGACCCTCAAACATTTAACTGCAAGACCCTACACTCAGAAATTATTCTGTTGGCTAGTAGCAATAAATATAATACATTAATATGCTCCAAATAAAAATGTTCGATTCCCTCCCCGTCTTATTAGTTGTATTACATGCGGCAGATGCGGTATATTTAGAGGGTCCAGGCAGGAATGTGCCTCTGTGGAATGTGGACTGCGCTGCGCTGTCTTCATACTGCGGCGTATCCCGCATATTTCCTCGAAATGAACAATACAGATAGTCCCATATATACACATCCGCACGTGTCATAAATTTCCTAACTCACAATGCTCTCAGATGCAATCAGGCCCGTATTGTGACCGTCTTTTTTTCTCTAACAAAACAACACATTTAATTTGTTATAATAAGAGTCCGGAATTTTACTCTAAAACAGATAAAAATCATTTGTAAAATAAACAAAATAAAGTACAGAATTGAAATAAAAGTGAGATTCAGCGGAATCTTGGAAGTTACCAAATGCGACCTTCATTACAAATGTTATTTCTCTCTTTATATATATAATTATCAACGTTCTAGACCAGAGTTCCCTACATTTCTGTATTCTACAGCGCACTTGGAGGGTCTAATGGTTAGTACGTGGTCCTGTGGGTGCATCTCTTGCTAGTGTAAATGCACCATTAAAACACAGGAAATGCCTATACCTGCACGTCTACGCCATGGTCCACTTACTGTACACGGCTAAACCATGTAGGGGCGAGAAAACGAGCTCCTCACGCTTAAATGGGGACCAACCAGCTAAGGGGGACAACACTATCTGAAAACGTTGGTCCTTCACGACTTCTGGGGGTTGGAGCAAGGGTAACAACCTCGCCCCGGAAAAAAACGAATTGTTGCAAAGCCCCAAAAGGAGAGGCCACGGCCCGAGGACAGGCCAACGCGCTATAGAAGAAGACGAAGAAGAAGAAGAGTGTATTCTAAAATATAAGTATGGCGGCTGACAGCACCTATTTTTAACTACATTTATAATTGGATAACGGCAATAAGCCATAAATATCTACATAATAAAAAAGGATGCACGTTGGTTTGAAATTTTCTAATTGTTATACGAGCTTACAAATGTGTGCTGACTGAAACAGCAATATTGGTATTTGTAGGCATAAGAAATATTGAGACGTCATTGAGCATTGACATGGAATAGCGAGAAATACGATAGATTTCATTCGACGCAATATGCTGCCATGTTTACTGTCTGATGCCAGATTTCATCAATTATATACTGGAACGACGGGAACGCTTGTAGATATAAAAACGGTACGAAAGATTTTTTTAAACACGTACGTTTGTATATTTTTTTCCAACCAACTTTTCAATGCGTGACATGACTTATTTCACGAAACAACAGCTATTGATTATCCTTTCAAAATCGAGTTGTGCCCAATTACATCTTGGAATACAAATATCGAAGTGTGATAAAAAATAGGAAATATAATTTAATAGATTTGTAGGCAATTGTATAAATAAGAATTTTGGTGAATCTTATGTTATGTGTTCTCTTTAATTTCAAAGTCTGACGAAATATTTTCCAGCTAGAATTTCAAATAATTAACGACTTTACACATAATTAATATTTTTCTATTTATGAGTTGGCGGACTTTTTTTACAATTTTTATGCAGTAACCATAACTCATACTTTAAGCATGAAGTGAGACCTCCTAATATGTGATGGTTTTTTGCCGTAATATGAGACTAATGAAAAGGTATAGTGACAAGTCAATATTATTACAATTTTGAACATATTTGAATAAAATTTCAATGTTATTTAAAACCAACATTTGAGGTTGAAGGCAATATTTTTAAACACGTAAATCAACATATTTGTTGTTATTACCAATCAATGAATGCAATTGTACCGTTTTGAGCGAAACGAGTAACATTCTGATTCAAACGTATTTTGAGTTCATTTTGTATTAATTACTTTCGGTATGATGTTTTCATCCAATTTATATTCCAATTTTGCTAACAGACTTTTAAACAGTATACGTTGCCGACTTTTAAAATTATTTTTTAAGTTTGTTTGACTCAATCAAATTTAGATGACTGCGGTTGATAATAAATCATCTCATTTTAGTTAAAATTTGGGAAGACTTAAATTTGCTTAAAAATTTTAATAATATATGTCTTCCGGATTTTTAACCAGATTTTGACGTTATGATTAAGAATCAATCTCAAATTACAAGAATGTACTTAAAGAGAAAATATTTTGGTATTTGCAAGGAAATGATAAAATCAGAATACCTGTAAAAGTACTTACAAGATTCTAATATATAATCCATAACAGTTTAAATATTTATGTCCTATAATTAAGGAAAGAGTTACATTTTACACATTAAAATATCGAAAATGTTCATGACTCCATTACACCGAGAGCATTATTCACTTTCATAAGTCTACTTTAAGGTTTCGGGATTATTTTTAACTACCTTAAAGTAAATAAATTTATTAATCTACGAGAGACATTTTGCATTTTGATCGTAATACGGGTCACTCAGCCTCCACTTTCCTTCGGCTCCTTAGCTATACTGGGTATCACATACTCAGGGTGTGTCAGAAGTATTTGCATAAACGTAAAGGAGGATAAAGGCGGTAAATACGAACATTTTTGCCTCTTGGCATTTTTTTCAGAATCAATTTTGAGAAAAGTAAACTGAGAAATATAATTTGAAAAGCGTGCCTCCCACCTCACTGTTGCCATCAGACAAATGCATGAGTAACAAGAAGAATAACCTAAATGAATCATCTACGACAATAACTGTCCACACGTTAATAGAAAACGTCTCTTGGAAGTTTTGTATATCCTACTTATTTTCACTTTGTCGCACAGTTGTCAGAACCCTTTGTTATTATAGGGCCAGAGGCATTACCGGAACTCCAACCAGAGATCTGCACTTGGTTCTTTTTAACTTATTGGTGATTTTTTATTTAACACCTCACCTGCTAGCGATTCATCACTTCAAAGGTATATTTAATTTTGTGTTTCAGTTTGTTACTATTTATGAAATGTGTATCTACCTGTCCTTAGTACTTTCGTTTATAATAATATTACATTAAACTTAATACAGTATAATTTTGTGTTTTTTATCTCTCTTTCAATTTTTTTTATGTCCTTCACGTCTACCAAATAATTTTTTCTTCTTTTAGCTTTTATTATTCTGTAACTAGTTATGCATTTTTCTGCTTATTTTTTTACAAATAAATTATTTTAAAAAATATTCTTGCATTATTTATTTTCGTATTTTCTTAAAATTTGAAGCATTTTTCTGGTTTTGTCTATTACGTTTTGTATGTTTGCTAAAAATATATATAATTATGCTTCGAATTTTCCTATTTTCTCTCTCTAGAGGACTAATAAATTATTCTATCTAAATCATAGCTCAGTATCACAATAAAATTATTGTTTGTAAATATAGAACCTATTAAGAAAAGGTTCCAGTTCTCATTTATAATTTAACATTTTACAAAAGTAGATTTTTTATTTTTTTCGACGGTCTTTTTGCTTTTTACTAAAATGACAGATTTCGATGTTAATTCTGACTAACAAGCTGCAAATACGGCGATTTATCTATAGAAAAATAAATAATTTCTGTTACAGTTGATATTTCAAGACGTATTTTCTCCGGTCAACAATGAAAATGAAGGCAATGTTACTGGAGTAACAACGTCACTTCTTGAAATATTTAGTGTATAGACATATGAAGTAAACCGTTAGGCACAGTGGTGGTTGGTGGGAACACTCTGAAGTGGCCTTGATCTGCTTGTAATAGGGTGCATTCCTGACGCACCCTTTTAGGGGAAGTCCCGTTATAAACTCAGGTAGGCGACATTTTTTTACACCCCTTCGTATACCTGACTGCATTAAAGAGAAAATGTGGCTCAGGCGCTTACTTTGCACCTATTTACAAAGGTCTGGCAGGTTTTCATGTTCCCGGACGTGTTTATACACCTTCTTAGTCATTCTTCATATTCTGATATCCATATTCAAAAAGACCTTTAATGAAAACTTTTCTGCATTCGTGAGCATTTACATTCAGAAAATTTTATAAAATAAGACAATAAATAAAAAGTCGGCCAAAAAGTCAGCATATAAATTTATTCAAAAGCGACGTTTCGTCTCCACAATAATCACATTTTCGATTGGCAAAATGTGGAAATTTTAGACGAAGAAAATAATTACTTCTCGAGAATTATGAGTGAAATGTTGTTTATCAGGTGCAACCCTCATGCAATCAATGTTAAAAATGGCACGAATAATATGAAAAAAATTTACATACTCTTTTGTTGTAGAAGTTTAACGTTTTAATATTCTTCTTCATTGTTAAAATATAACTGCTGAAAGGATGTTACCACATCATTTCGGTCTTAACCGTTGCTGGAGATGGTCAATTTATATGCTGACTTTTTGGCCGTCTTTTTATTTATAAAATAAGCACCCGTCTGGAATTAAAATCACATTAGGCCTTAAGATAACCTATCATATGTATGTGTAAAATACTTCAGTGACGTGTGAAAACAAATTAAAATTGTTTGAAAGAGAGCGAGTGAATATCTTATGCAGAACATGCATTTAGACCGGGATATTCGTGTGACAGACAATTAGCAACGACGGGACTAGATTCTAAAATTAACTTGTTCAGGCAAAGATTATAGAGGATGAAATATCTCTTCAAACGAATTAAACCGATGGGGAAAATGAGTAATGAAAATAAATATAAGAGTAAAACAATGATTTTTACTATAAATATATAATATATAAAATAGGAAAGTGTACATATTTAGGCATAAGTTGTAATAACCCGCATATTCGTCGCTCATGGCAAATTAAGGGTTCTTGAAATTTTTTACAATATATTCATTGTTGACATTCATAGCTTCTTTGGAGAATTTAAAGTTTTGACGTTCCTGAGTTCTTTCCAATCCAATTCCAAAGTGTCTTCATTTCCAGCCGTATCCTGTGTTATTCGTGCTCGGAAAAGTCGTTCTACAGCACTTTCTAGCGACCGTCGTAGCTTTCAGTATGTTCAGACTATTTCCCTCATATTCAATTCTTTATTATTATCTTTAATAGCGTATAAGCGACTGGACAGTATATAAAAAAGTTACTCGAATGATTAAATGAAGACATTTATATTCAATTAATTTTTATGCGAAACTTCAAATAACTGAGATACCTCCAATTTTAATTTAAGGCCAATGCTTTTCAATACATTATATATACTACGTTCATATTCTAAAGTATGAAGGAAAATTTTGCATAACTATAGGTACATTAGCCACTAGATTTCTTTAACGCATACGGGGGTTTCCTAAGTTCTTACTGCAAGTAAAGCTACTTCTAAAACTTTTGTCTATGCGAAAAAGTAAAAACTGAAGTATTTGACTGTCTGTCCGTATGTCTCGGGTAGGCTCCGAAACGGCTCATCGGATTGTAATAAAAATTTGAGTGTTTAAAACAGGAAATTTAACTTAAATATTCGTGCATATTTCATTTCAATAATAATATAATATAAATATTAATTCCACGGGGGAGGTTTATTAGCTCCAAAAATTGAATGCGGGATCCTATAATCTTGATCTGTTTATGCTCTGAAACGGCTGATGGATTTCAATGAGAATTTCAGGGATTGAAACAGGAATTTTAACTTCAAGTTTTGTGTGTGTTTCATTTCGATATCTTGGAGAATTCAGAATGTAAATATTTATAAACGATTAAGAATAAATGGACTGAATTCTTTCATCAAAGTATCATTCGAATGAAAATAATAATGTTCATTTGGATTAGTTTAACAATGAATTTAATTCACAGTTTGGGATATCGTTATTTATATTTAGCTAAAAAATGTATTATAAACAACATCCACAATAGCCCCACTATACACTTCTGCACTACTTCTAGGACTACCATATACAACGATTACAGAATTCTTGGATCTACATCCATACGGTTTATTTCGTTTTGCATAGTCTTCGCTACAGAGATTGTTTTGCAGTTAGTTCCTTATCAAAGAAACCTTACAAAATATTCTACACTATTCACTCCAATAAGCTCTTGCAAGAAATTTACAACAATACTCCGCCACGAAGAGCAGCAAGAAAACTAAAAAGAAAAATACATTCTGACCTAATAATTTTTTCCCAAAATTGTATTATGATTCATCACATGATATATAATGCCAAATCATTGTTTAATAATATTGTGCACCCATTAATGCGGCCTACCGATAGGTGGCTACCGCTACACATGATTCAAGTTTCCTTTTTTTTATTACTGTATACATCATATTATTCCAATACATGTAAATAAAGTTACCAATATATTAAGAAAAATTATTTACTCGTTGAATGGGAGGAAATATTTCCACTTATTATCAGCACTGGCCGTAATGTTGTATAAACTTATGATGCAATCTAGCGCTCCAGAAGGCAAAAGAAGTAAATTGGGCTTCGTTTCATATAAACGATTCTAAGAAAACATGACTGCATAATATTAACCCAAACGAAACGACCAAAGAAACCCGTCCTTTTGTAACTTTTTATAAGCCCATGCAATATCCTGAGGGATAGTGTCACGGTGAAGAATTATATATAATGCGATAATTATTTCACTCATTATTCACGTTTAAATAACTGTATCTTATTTTATGTTATTCTATGTCAATTATGGTTTAGATAACCGTACGAATCGCGGAATTTCATATCGGTTTACGAGACCGACTTTATGGCACACGGTTTGCGGTTTAGGACATGTAGGCGCACAAACCGTTTTGGCGCAAGACACGGCAGTTTCCAATACACTTGTTTCATTTAAGTTATTTTATACAATACAACTTAATATTAATTATTTAATATATACTCAACTCTGGCAAGAAAAATGTTTTATGGGTATTGCAAAAGCTAAATTATTGTAAATGAACATTATATTAATTATTTGTCATATATATTTGCTACCACGTAAATAATCTATATAATCCCACCAGAAACATAATTTTCACAACGACAAAATCCTTTCGAATACGACACGATATTTTTAGCTTCCTTAATGGCTTTATTAAGTGAGTAGGAACAAGTTGCTCTGAATAAATGCTTCGGCCCATCTCCACTTTTTGAAGTTCATCCATAAGTTTACAAATTCTTGGAAGCTCCATACCGAAATTTATCATGCCAATAACCTGCATTTTGACTGGAATTAGTTATGATAGTCTCTTAAACATTGACGATAAATTTTACGTAGATTACAATAATATAATTACGTTATATGTATGTCGTAAGTTAGATCACTTAGTAGAAGTCAAACGTATTTGAAAATCAATATAATCTTTTATTGTCATTATATATTACAGTAAGACGGTTATGCCAACAAACAACGAGTGAAACCCTTGAAAAACAAATCTGATTTAACTATTGTTCTTATCATTTTAAAGGCGAGGTTTAATTAAAGTAATAGTAAAGTTATTGTGATTCCATTCCAATGTTAAATGAAGAAATTAGTGTATAATTAAAGATAATTTCTCTAATATATAAAAAAGGGAAAAACAAAGTAATAGAGTGTAGTTTGGAAAACAATTGAATAACAAAGGGTGTTAGATTGGGAAGGGATATTTTGACGGAAGTTAAGGAATTCTCCTACTCGGGAAGCGTAATAACTAGGGTTGGTAGAAGTATAGTACACATTAAGAGTAAGATATCACAGGCAAGGAAGGCTTTCCTAAAAAGAGGAATTTACTTCCGGGTAATATAAGTGTGATTATTAGGAAATTGTTGCTAAAAATGTTGGTGTGGGTGCGAAACGTGGATGATAGGAGATGCGGAAAGCAAAAGAATAGCCTTTGAAATGTGGTGCTATAGGTGAATGCTGAAAATCAGATGGGTGGATAGAGTAAGTAACAAGGAAGTTCTAAACAGGATAGGGGAAAAGTGAACAATATGGAGGATGTTTGACCAAGAGAAGGGATAGATTATTAGGCCACGCTTTAAGGCAGGAGGGTCCTGTAAAATTATCATTAGAGGGAAGTGTGTGGGGTAAGAACAGAAGAAGGAGACAAGGATGGAATACCCTAAGCAGATTAGGAAGGATGTAGGTTGTGCTAGTTATGAGGAAATGAAAAGGCCTGCGCAAGATAGGTTAGCATGGAGGAACCCCCTCTACTTTTACAATATTATATTAGAAACAAATTGGTTTCAGTAATATTCTGTAACGCATTAAGTTTGACACGGCGAATTACAATAATTTAAAGACATTCAGCGACTATTGCTCAATTAGTAGTAGCCGGTGGTAATAAAGCTCGGAACAATACTGGAAAGCAGACTACAGCGTCGCCGCCGAGAACGAATGAGCGAATGTACGTTAAGGGCAATCCAAGGTGTTTTCTTTGTGGTGTCTCAAAGTTAGGTCAGAGTAAGAGCATAATTAAAAGGTAATAAATTATATTTTTTTCCATTGTCATTAATAATTGTTTTTAATTTCCTTCCAATGTTTCAGGTTCGCCTGAAATTAGTTAATTTTGAACAAGAAGGCCATTTAAAAAACAATTATCTATTTTGAGGATCTGAAAAAATTATTTAATTTCATAAAACACATGGAATACCTTGAGCTGTCCTCGGATCCTATTGGATCAGTCGGCTGACTGTCTCCGAAACAGTTCGAGACACGGAGAAGGGAATGCTTCAGTCCCGTCATTAGGAAGGGCGTGAGTCAAGTACTCAAGAGCCAGTCCCATCTGATGCAGAATTTCTATGGCGTGCCCTGCATCACTTTGAAGTGAATACCGGGTATTATCCCGCGGTCCTAGTTATCCCTGACTGCTTTCATCTCTCTTCCCTTCTATGATAGAAAAGGTATTTGCAACTAATTGGATCACCCTCATATAACCTGTCATTCTAAAGATAAATATGCACAAGCTTTACTAAACGATTTATTTTTCCGTTTTTGTTAAGCTTTGGCTACCTTACTCTCCCTTCAGCATCCCCCTGTCAAATTCCCTTCCTATGCTATTTATTGGTTCACTCTTCAGGTTGTCTGTCATCCTAAAAAAGTACGCATCAACTTTTCCAATTGGTTTCTTTTTCCGTGTTTGTTATTAGTCACATTAAAACTTAATAAGTGATAGGCATGAAAATTACTCACGTTCATGAAACATTGTTTTATGAAAGCAAATCGGAAGAAAAGACTAAATAGAATCCTGTTCAATATTATTATCACGGTTGATTCCCAGGAAAACTCCTTCCAACCCTCGTCACTCGTCTGACATGGAAGCCGCAAAAGGGATCATTAAAGTAGGACGGAAGTACCGAAATGCCTTGATTAAAAGAAGACTACGTTATAAAAATTTTAGGTTCGTTTAGTTTGGGAATACACATTTTAAACATATGCATAAACGTCTCCGACAACTCTTTTAAGAGAACACCACGTATCAAACATGAGGCTTGTCATTTTAAATTTAGTCAGGCGCGGATGAATGAAAAATTGAAAAAGTCATTAAATATAAATGTTATTCTTTCCGTAGACGACTTTTGTCTTTTCCTTGGTCGCAATTGCTAGTGTGATATGATTGCCGAAATAGAAGCTATGGGCATGGAGGCTGATGACGGGACGAGCTAGCGGTCACTGACTAGACGCAGCTGCGTAACTGTTTTAATGCGTTCCAGGTACAGTAGTATTGCACTAAGCGGAAAAACCAGCTGCTACCTTGCAGCATCACGTAACCATTCAATTTTTCGGAGATAATCTATTTACAGACACAGATAGTCATTAACATGACATTTTATTCACTACAGCACAATGGCATCTCAAAACCATATGATCAGATGGAACGGCCCTTCAGTTACGTAAATCAGGCAAATTCAGTAACAAAATGCAACTAATTACTTAAATTATAAAAGGGCGATTTTTAAATTAATTGTCCAGAATTGAGTAGGAAATATAAAGGTTTCAATTCTGTCCCAGAAGTATGCACTGTAAAAACATAATCAAAAAATAAGTGCATATTGATCATAAATACCAATAGTATACAGTGAAATCTATATGTAAGATAGACTAAAGATTATTTTCAAATACGTAACGAGTAACGCAGGTTATTAAATACACGCAGCACATTCTAATAGAAATTGGGAAGTTTTTGACTAGTACATAAACCTAAACGTGTGATGTGTCATACAAGTCTTGCTCCTCAAGTCTTAAAGTCTTTCATATTTATCTGACCTCATTGAAAATAAATAATAACAACAGCCAAATCACTCGTAAATAAATTTTATTGAGAAAATTTAGAACATATTAATGACAATAGTACGATTTATCACATCTTTGGACCTCTTCAGGTACAAATATAAACTATTATGAATAGATATATAAAGAAATAAAATTAAGTGCTCATAGCACATACAATGCAGCTATGTTTGTGCAATGAGAACACTTGAAAAAAATTTCATTATATTTTATGAAATTAATTATGTATAATAATTTATATTTACATTTAAGGACTTTCCAAAGAAAGGAACAATACGCCGTACTATTCTCATTATTTATTTCTGGCGAATTTCCCTGTTGTAGTAATTTATATTCATTCTAAAGAATATTTAGCCACGTTCCCAAAATAGATATTACTGTACAAAATATAATCTAAACACATTGCAATTTCTGTCAGAATATAGTGACAAAATATGAAGCAGGAACAATAGTTCTCATGCTTCCAACCGACGTTTCGGTTGCAAATAATTACAATATGATTTTATTGAGTCATAACACAGATCTCAGAACTTTCATGTTACAATGTCTTCTCGTACTAAAAGGAATCAGAAAACAATATAATTGGAATTGGCCTTCGTGGAGTTTGATCTTTTATCACCATTTTGCTTCTTATACAAGACATAATTAAAATAATAGTAAGGAAGGTTTTGATTGAAGCTATGTGGTCCGTGTGACAGTGAGAGATCGTCCAGCCTCCTCATAAGAGACAACACTATATCAGATGTGTAATTATGGTCGTATTCGCTTTAGACTCGATTACAGTGAACAGCATCATCCAGACTGCAATGATCAGCGAAATTCATGTGGATCACGAATAATACCATGGGAACCCCCATGGGATGCCGTTCACAATTTCGATTATTACATAATCAGGACAATCGGTATATAGAAGAACTTTTTCCCTTCCTTCAGTACAGTCCTGACGTTATATTACAGCAAGACGAACAACAACAGATGTTTCAAGCTGGTCTGCCCTTGTGTCAAACATTAATGTATTGTTATAATCCTCCGGTAGTGCACGATTCACAAAACACAAATATAGTTGCATGTATCGGTCTGAAACGTTGGTCATTAGAAACATTTTCAACAAATTTAATTTGCTCTCATGATCCCTCGGTTTTAAAAAAGGAAGGAAAAAAACATTTAAAAAGTGATTAAAATATATCTAATTTCCCATTACGGTTTAAATATTTACGTCTAGATCATTTTATTACTGAAATTAAAATAAACCTTTGGATGTCAGCGAAAAACTTGTTGGTTTCTTTATTTCTAATCTAGTTTTTATTACCGAATTCAGCGATTCCGTCAGCATTCCATTAAAATTAATTATCTGACGCAAATTCAGGATAATCCTGCAATATTTTGTATTAAAATTAAAGACGATAAACTCTCTTTTCCCAAGTATCTGTTATGCAGGTTTTGTAGAATTTAAGCTGCAGACAAAATCAAATACTGCTGTCTGGAATATATAATGAGAATAAAAACGTATATTATATCAGGTCTGCTTCATCGCTCAGTACTAGATCAAGTTTTTCGTTTGGATATGTAATTATAAAAGTGTCCGTTATATCATTTATTTTAATTTATATGAAATATTGTTAATTGAAATATACGTATATGAACTTTGTACTTAAAGTAGAGGATATTTCTGTAGTGTGGATAATTTTTATACGATATGTACGTTTTTATTCACCTGAAATTAATATATTGAAAAATATTTCACAGCACATGGTACTTATATTTAATAAATTTATATTTCCGGTATAAAGATACTTATAAAATGTATAAAAATATTAAAATTTCGTATACAAAAGAAGAACTGTATTGGTCACTAAAATTTAATAAATTAATAAATCTTGAATTTAACCATTTATTTGTTTGATGACAATCAAGTTCCTGTATATTGCCAGATTCAGTGGCTTGTTGATTTAGTCAGTCAAGTCTCATGGCTTTAAGTGTAGTTAGTTGCTCAACATTCTGGCTTAAATAGTAGACGAAAAACTAGCATTCAATCTTTAAAATGATTGGAAACGACTAAAATCCACAAATATTTGTATGATTTAAATATCTTTCAGCTATAAGCGTATTGATAAGTTGAACAATTTAATCCTTATGAATAATAATTTAGTATATATATATATTGAGTTTAGAAATTGGAGATAAATAACTTAAAGCAGTAATAAACTGAATTTACTATTGTATTGCCACGGTTAATAATTTGCGATGTAATATTTATCCTTGTGAACTTGGATTGTAAATATATAAGAAGGCGATACACAGATTATTTTAATATATACCATTGAAATGTTTAACAAGCATTTTTTAGTTTTATGTGCAGCCTGAAAGAATTTAAAAATTTGTCTTAATCCCTGGATTACAATTAAATTAAGTTAATTAAGTGGGACAGAATTAGACCTTTCATCACTTTTTTAATTATTTGCCTAAGAATCCTAAAACAGGTTATGTGTTACATATTTAACAATAAAAATTTTGAATTCACCATTGAGTCATATTACATAATCCTTCAAATGGTTCAGCATACAATCCAAAATGAAAAAATTTTGGCGTAGTAGTATGAAGCAGTCGTGATTATGGGAGACATAATTTTTTTTGTTAACTGCAGCTGATACATGGTTTGCGTTTACTTCACGCAGTCGAGCAAAACGGCAGAACCCAACCGGGATCAAGAGCATGACCTGGCACGAAGTAGACGCCAATGTCACAGTTCTCAGCCTCTACAAGTGTAGCAGCTTCAGAACACTCCTTCTAGTTCTTTTCAGCTATCTAGCTACAAACAATCATAATTTTTAAGTAAAAATTCTCTATATACAAGCATTAGTGTGGGTTTCAGTTATGCAGAATGATTTTGAGTGTTCAGAATATTAAGTATTGGTTCAACATTACAGTTAATAGTTTATTTTCATAATATTTCTGTTTCCATACAATTTTCATTTAATTTAAGTGTTTAAAAATTTAAATACTTAAATTTCATGGGGTTTTAATAACTGGCATTAATGTAATATAATTTGAAACTGAGTATATAATAAATACCTAATTCCTTAAACAATATATAATTAGTTATAATGGCCGGAAATCGTAGTTCATTATGTTAGTAATAATTGAAAATATTGAACTGTTGGAGTTTGAAAATAATTATTGAAACTTTTTCTTTTAATATTTGACAGAATTTAGTTTCTCTAAAATATATTAAGTAGAATTTCAGTAGTGCTGCTTATGAAAAATACTCTTTCATAGAGAATGATGAGCTGAAAATTTCGTTCTCTTAATTTAAAAACAATTATCAGTTTTAATTTACTCTACTAGTTGAAGCAGGAAGGCACCTATTTCATTTCATGAAAAGAGGAGGACAATAAATCGGGCTATTTCCCGTAGTTGGCTGGAACAAGTCTATTTAATGAAATCTCTCTAACATCAAAATCTACTCGAGTCACGAATTTTTATTACAAACTTTCTATGAACTTATAAGAATTTTGTTGGTGTTACTAACTCATTAACTCCATACGTCTGTGTGTTATTTTGTATTTTTTTGTCATTTATAATACTCCATTTACTAAAACCTATTCCTGCTCACTAAATCTGAGTTACTGAAAATTGTCTTTATAACTACCAACATCACATATTCGCTACTTTTATCACTAATCTTCTTGTCTATCGTATTTGGTTTAATAACCCACTTTTCGTTTCATGGAACTTCAGAAACTTCGCCTCACTGCTCCATATTTGTCCGATATGGTAGAAAAAAAAGTTTCTCTTCCTTTTTGTATTGGTCGGAGAGATATGTAGAAATTGATCATGTAACAGACACGAACAAAAATTCCCGACATTTACACATCAAACTGGCGGTATAAGTAAGAGACGTAGGAAGGGAGGAGGATGTAAAACATTGAAAGGCTGTCTCCTGCTTCTAATGGGGAGCCCAGGAGACAAGAATAGGGAGAAGGCTGGCCTCCTGCGTCTCCACGCAGTATTACTGGTAGAACTTATGCAGGGAGAACGTTCTGTATAATACACAGACTGATCTACAAACCCCCTGCAGGCAAGTACTTCCAAATTTTATGTTAAAAATAAATAAATATAAATAGCTGAAAGAAAATAAACAAATAAAAAATTGTAATATCTTAGTTTGTAAACCCCATTCAATGTACAGAAATTATGGAAGCAGCTACTACTTACCATAGTTTTTCTCTTCCTTCATATTAGAGTTTCCGCTTTTTCTTCCCTTCTATATTCATCCAACTGTGATATAACTTCATTTTCCCTTCATTCAAGATTTTAGTTAAGTAGTTTGCTGTAAAAAAAGTAATAATAGAAGAATTTTTTGTAAAACAATTTTGTAAGTTTGTGAAGATTAGGCCTATTATAAATGTACTAGAAAACAGAATAATTAGGTTATAAATAATTAATAAAAAATAATAAAATACCTGATGGCTATTAGATGATACAACGTCTGTTGCTAAATAAATTCGATATCATGCTCCCCAGAAAAGAAATAGCATGTTCCATTTGTCGAAATCATCACTTCTTGTGCCCAAATTGGTAAAGCCGTCTGACAAACTGGCTATATAAATTTAATGACATAAAATTTCTTTATCAACTCTGAAGTTCAGTCAAAGGAGCTCAAAAGCACACCTCACCTTCAAAATAATCCAAAGGTTTTGAAACTTATGCGCAATTATTACTGGATGAAACTGTAGCTCTGAAGTAAAAGTTGACTATATACAAAAATCTTCTTCCTCTTTGGCTCTACAGCCCATTGAGGGCCTGGGCCTCCCGTGTGGACTGCGAACTGTCAATATACAAAAATAAATATGATAAAATTTGCAACAAATGTGAATATATACACGTTTTTTGTATTCTCAGCAATTACAGAGTTATATGGCGCTATATTAGCGTTTTTTGTTTGCTACACATTATAGATGGGCTCATAATGATACAAATAAAAGTGGATACGTAGGTATTTTACTGAAATTTCATTGTAATTGTACCTGCGTTTTTGTTGGTTATGAATATTAATATTTTTGTCAGGACATTGAACGGACTCAAAATATTTCACGCTATGGGTAGTATAAAATGTTTCCTGTAGCAAGCCCAGCTGGACGTGAACCTGAAAGACCTATATAAAGACTAACCGAAGTATCATGCGCATAGTCAGTTGGGCAACTTAAGAACACAAGGTGTGAATCTGAGCGACTTGGTCAAGGAAACTGATCTGTCAAAACATACGACACTCTTTGTTTGACAGTAAAATGACTCTTAATTGTGTTCCAAAATTGTATGGTTTTTTGTACTCCATTACAAACGGACTTCCCAGTGAAAAATTTAAGTTTTCTATTCTATTCATCGATTCACCTCCATCATATTACAACCTAGAGATAGGATGGAATTATTTTGTAAATATAAAATCAGACCGCACGATATGCCATGAATGTATCTTTAAATGATGTATATAGCCCACTTCCACAAAAGTCCTTTGCAATGGCCAGTGACTGTTAAGCTCAAAATTCAAATTAAAAAATAAGGACGATGGTTGTGTATTCAAAACAGGAATCTATACGATGACAATGTAATCGTTAGACTTTTTGCAAAGAGAACCAATAAAATATTAGTGCAAACTCTTAGACGTGCTAGGTGGCACCAATCTGTCTAGTTTCTAAATGAAGGCGATGTCGCATTTGTTCATTCAGTTTGTTCGTTACCGCACACATGGTCCAAGACACAAGAAATTGACTGACGTAAGTAAAACAATAATGACATGAACAATATTTGGTAATTTACTAAATTTCAAATAAAATAATGAAGAACGCCCCTGCACCATATAAAAGGAATTAGTTTGAGATTGTGATTCAACGGTGGACTAAAAGATACAGTCATTATTCTATATTGTGCCGTGTCTTACACAACTTTGTATGCCACAGTAACGACTCAGGTCTTAAGTCGTGCCAGATAATTGAAACAGTGTATTCTTCTTGGCTACTGTCTTCATCACATTCGGCACGATAACGGGACGGAAACGTTGAAGTCGTGCATGAGTTGCCATACGCGCAACTTGTGCGAAACTAGGATCAACCACAATCAGTACGCTTCAAATATTCTCCCATAGAATCTACGGGACTGGTACTGATCCGCTCTAGTACGTTACTCGGAAACCCGGTAACAACAAATCAAGTGGACAGGAAAAAGAAGGATTTTCTTTCCTGTTTCCAGTCGAGTTACGGCTAATAAGATATCCTTGAAAAAGTAAATATCTCTGCCCCTCTTCTAATTTAAACATTAAGACAACTCCTTCATAAGATGTGGATCACAATTGATTTTCTACGGTTATTACTCTTGTAAGTCAATCTCGTTCTGAATTAAGGAGTTTTCAATATGTTACGGTATTAAAATACGGCCCTATTACTTCACGGCAAATCCCATATGCTTTCAAAAATAAATTCTAACGATTATTTCGAAATGTTAGTATTTATATGATATTCTTGTCTAATCATTTTTTAGTAAACAGTATCCTATCATTGTTGGTTTTACTCTGCAAGCATCCTAAGTGATTCCTTTATTCATACGCTTTAAAAATTGTTAACGTGTGAGAATTGAAATAAGATTCTAATTTAAGGAAGCATATTAAGAAAATAACTATTATAAACAACAAATGTTTCGTGTTTGTTAGATGATTTCATAGGAAGACCATCAGTTTTCACGTAACAAAATTTAAATATTTATATAATAACGAATTGCGACAGAAAAATCTCGACCGGACAGCCTCTAGTGCCGAGCTCGATTGAAATCGTTTCTTTTGTTATGTAATATTTATATATTCGTGTATATTAGATTCCTTATCATTCATTCATGTATTCAGTTTCAATAGTCAGAAAAATTTAATTGACCGGGAGCACAAACTATTCAGCAGCCTTAAAATCTGCATAGACTGTAAATTTGATCTGAACATTTTTTTCAATTAGTTATTCATTGTAAACGATGAACATAAAAACTAACATAAGTTAAATATCAACACAAATTCCAGAAAAGTAATTTACATTTTATAATTCAGAAGCGAAGAAATTAGGACATTGGACCATTAACAGTTTTTTCTCCGATATATTTTACATTTCGTGCAACTATGTCTGTAGCATCTAGACGAATTCGTCATAATCTGTACTATACAGGAGAAACCCTGGCGGTATTACATTCACAATCGAACATACACACATAGGCATTTACAATTCTAGGCATGAACTTCGTAACGACCAGATTGACAAACTTCTTTCTAAACATTACGTCGCTATGACCCATTGGCGACGCTGCGCTTGCATTCTATAATTCGTGAGCTATGACATGACATGACATGTCCCTAGCAAAGTAGAGAAAGTTGTCTTTTGAGAAGGAACTTCCCCTTCAAGCGTGCCTGGGCACGCCATTTTTGGAACCATATATTACATTATTACTAACGGGATATACATACTGAGGGAACGTCTTATTACCACACTTTATAAATATTAACTCTTAGCTATTACAGACGATTTTATTGGCCTGCAACATATCGTGAACTGAAAACAATATATTTTCAAGCGGCAATGTTTTCAGAATTGCTTTTACACTACCTTATCTCAACAAAGTCTCGAGGTAAACTGGACTCCGGTCTAGCCCAACTGCAATATCGGAAAAGTTGTCTCCTGCGCATAGTGTTGACACACGGCAAGCTAAATCTCTTCAACTACGACTCGATCATCTTCGACGGGCTAAAATGTTCATTACTTATCCCCAGTAACTTCCTAGGAATTAGCTTTTTTAAATTAACTGACCGCTGTGGTGTAGCGGTCGGCATCTCCATGCCACATCGCAGAGGTCCCTGATTTGGATCCCGACAAGAACATGGATGTTTGTCTTCATAATTACGAAAACTGGGAATAAGTCTGAAGGATAATCGGTACGCAGACCACGCATCATTACAAATTAGGAATGATTCATGTCAGCTGACGCTCTTCAGTCATCTCGGTAGGCCTAGGCTCTAAATTTGGCTGTAGCCCCAATGAAGAATATGAAATTACACAATTAATTGGAACTCGTTATTGGATATTATACTTTTTCACGAATTCTAGATTATATTTAATTTAATAAATTATGTTTTTATATCTGTATTATAAGAAGTTTTTGGGATTGTTAGATCACGTTATTTGTTACGAAAACGATCAGCTTAATTTTTTTTTGCCTAAGCATCAATAAAATAGATTAATATCGTTATATATTTGTATCAGTTCAGAGCTAAAGTCAGTTGTAAAACTTCAATTACTACTACGTTTCACCCTCGCATTCACGACCTTATTCTTACGGACAAGAAATTTTGAACATCTCTTACTCAACCCCAACCCCAATCCCTTTCCCCATATGGTCTTTGTGGACGGACGAATCTACTCCTTCCACTATCAGAAGTGGACCATCAACACGAATATAAGGACATATATAAATAAATTCGTATACAAACTATTGTACGGTTATGAAATGAATATGAAAATAATTAAAAATTAAGCAATTTGGACAAAAATAGTTGGAGTTTAATTTTAGAAACTATGTTGTTCTTCAGTTTCAGTTCTAAGACTGGACTGATGCATTCCTCTACGCTAACCTATCTAGCGCAAGCCTTTTCATTTCTACACAACTACCACATCTCAGAGCCTCTATAATCTACTTAGTGTATTCCACCCTTAGCCTCCCTCTTCTTTTCTGACCCTAAACAATTCCATCTAATGCTAATTCTACACGACCCTCAGGTCTCAAAACGTGACCTATTAATTTATCCCTTCTCTTGGTCAACGTCCTCCATATTCTTCACTTTTTCCCTGTTCTGCTTAGAACTTCCTCGTTATTGATTCGATCCACCCATCTGATTTTTAACTTTATTTTATAGCACCACGTTTCAAAGGCATCTATTCATTTCCTTTCTGCAATTTCTACCGTCCACGTTTCGCCACACTCCATACGAACATTTTTAGTAATGATTTCCTAATATACACACATTACCCGTAAGTAAATTCCTTTTTTTTAGAAAGCCTTCTTTGCCTGTGCTATCCTACTCTTCGTGTCTACTGTACTTCTACCATCCCTTGTTATTATGCTGCTCAAGTAGCAGAATTCCATATCTTTCGTCAAAATATCCCTTCCCAATCTCTCACCGTTTGTTATTCCACTATTTCTCATACTACAGTCCATTACCTTGGGTTTCCCTCTATTAAGCTCATCTTTTATTCTTCCTCTAGGCATATGGTCATGCCATTTATTAAGGTTTCGAAGCCTTCTTCTGACTCCCCTACAATATCATCGGCAAACTGTAGGGTTTCTATTTCTTCTCCTTGTAGTATGATTCCTTTTCCATATTCCGCTTTAACTTTCTTCATCGCCAGTTCTATATATAAGTTAAAATGTAACATACTGCATTCTTGTCTTTATTTTCTGCTTTCTTTTCTTGATCTTCAATTCTAATTACTGCTGGCTGCATGCTGTAAAGGTTATGGATAAGCCTTCTTTCTCGATATTTTATTTCTGTGCTCTTGCTACAATAATTGTAACAATAATAAATAGTTATGATGAATATAATATTAAAATAGGGCGGTATAATATGAAATTCAGTACAGAACTCACATAGCGTAGTCAATACACGTAGCACGCAAGCGTAAGGCAAAATAATAGATGAAATTATTTCTTTATATATTTAGCTACAAGTGATGCGGATAATTTTACCTCCTAAATAAAAAGCCAAAAAATCAATCAGACTGATTCCCGAATAATGCCGTTAATGATAAAATACGGTATAAAAATCATTTCTAACGAATGTCCGTTCATTCCCAAAGACCTTCGGCAAAGGATCCCAACGTCACCCCTAAACACTTAAAGAAAACCAAACCCTCTATAGAGGGTAGAAAAATAACAAATCTTGACGAACAGCTCACACCGGTTAAGGATCAATTATCCGGGAGGAGTCTAGACTAAAACTAAATGATGGCCGATTGAAAAGCGTTCTGTCTAATGCAATTAACGCAAAATACACATAATAAATCCTGAAAGATTACCCTACCGACCCAACAAAACTACTCGATTCTGTGAACTTAATCTATTCATCCATCAAGGTCAGAACTCTCAGATTCCGACCAACCAAATTACCAAGGAATATTAATATTTCGTTAATTCCAACATATCGAATCAGAATACCTTAAATTAATCTTTACGAGAAGGATGATTATAATAACACGATGGAACTACTACAGGTTTCTCAACGAAACTGTAATCTAATTGATCTATTAAATTTTCAAATACACGATATATTATCACTGCAAGAAACAAACTTTAAATGAAACAAAAAGAAAATCTTTATTGTTATCAAGGTTTCCATTTTGTACATACTTGCACAGACACGCTAGGGGAGGTACATGTCTACATCTAGATCATATCCCACCTGGAAGTTATTGTGTTGCAAATATTCCTACAGATGTCCATAACTACTTGTAATGTCTACCTCTCACCAAACCACGCTACTGACAGCATGACTTTGGGTAATGTGAAAAAATTGTATATTATTCTGGGACTTCAACTTACATACTAAATTTTGGGGTTCTTCACACCGGTGTTTGCGATCTCAGGTTGAGAATATGTGCTTCGACAATGAATTAATCTCATTAAGTAATGGACACCCAACTTGATTCAATTCTCACCATGCTTCCCACTCAGCAGTAGGCTTAACATGGTCCTCCAAATGTGAATGGGAAATTTCGGAGGAGTGTGATCATTTCCCTTTAGGGACTTCTGTTGACATAGCACCGTCCTCCTCACTTATCCCTCGTAGGCACTGGAAGACACATAATTTGAATTGGTCAGCCTTTATATCCAATAGAACAACAAACCAAACTATGAAAACACTACAGCGATCTTTAGACGTACATTAAATCAGCTGATTCGACAGTTTCTTTAACCAATGTTTACAATAATCCAGGATTTAGAAAATTCTAGTTTTAAAAATTAATCTCAAATTCTTTATTTGCTTGTATTTGAAATTAGATAAACTGCAATTTACGTTAGAAAATGTATGATAATTTGTTTTCGTATATAGTTCAGTTAATAATTAGTCTTTATATACCTGTTGATGGTTCACGTCAGAACCGATAATTATTGTATTTTTAAGTGAATTTCATTTAAATGCTTTATGTTCCTGTGGGTGTCATTTATGCAACTTAACGCAATCATCAACTATTTCGTTGTTTACGTTAGTTAGCAGAGGATTTTCTTTCATTTCAGCTAAAATTTACAAATACATTAGGAAAAGATTACTTTGTATTTCTTTTGAGGTGGTCTGTTTAACAAGTTTCCAACTACCTGACCATGAGCCACCGTGAAAAAGTAAGAGGGAAAATGTTCTTGTCCCCTGGAAATACGTCCGCAAGAACCACGGCGCCCCTCGCGTTTTGTACATTATCAGGTATAAATTAGTTTCTTTAGGATTATTAATTTTTTAAATATGTAATAAAATGAAATTAATTTATCTCGGGTTTCCAACCGGGTTGTACATATATTGTGGAGAGTGGAGCACATTGCAACAAAAAATACATTTCTAATTTCCATTTAAAATAAGGCTGTACTAAGTATAATATATTTACATATCAGTAAATATAAGCTTTTATCTTTATAAATAATAACAAGCACTGAAGAATTAATTACGTTAAGCATATTTACACAAAAAATTGCAACATGTTGTATGTGCCTCGCGAGAAGCTTAAGTTACAATAATATTTTCAATTCCTTCCTTGCGTGTTTTAGGATGACGAATCATTCTTTTCATTCTAATTTTAGCCTGCATAAAACTGATCATTGCACATGGTCTCTTCTCTAATGAAGAGGTCTTTGAATTTTTTTGAGATTTTTCCTTCTTTGTACTTAAATTTATATTCAAATAATAATATTAATTTTAAATCTAAAAATTATAATATTCCTGGAAACCTACCGGACAGGCGGATGAAAAAGAATTGATATATAGTGAAAGTTTAACGAGATAAATATGTGTTTTCTGAAAGTTATCTTCCTAAAAATACGTGAAATATATTTTCTCAAACAATTAATATAAGTTCCATCTTTAAGAATGTCGTTTATTATTTTCACCGTGAGTTGTTGCAGTAAGTAAGGCGTTGATTACGATCCTTAGAAAAACTTGTGACCGTCAGAAGGTATTTTATTTTCAATATTCTTAATATCAAAATTTTGCCAATTTTCCAAAGGCATCTGAAAAACTCGAAAGTTTCTTCATTATTATATATTTTGCAATTTCTGAAACATTTTTAATCTACGATAAACATATTTTCAGTATTGTTAATCTTAGTGCCATATTTGCTAGAGACACCCGTATTCCATAGAAGGGAGCTGGCAATGAGTTCTGCGAATGGAGTACAATGTGCGAGTTGCACTTTTTAGCGAGGCGTCCCGTTACTGTCGCACTGCCGACAGCTCGTCTATGTGGAGGTGGAAAACAACAACACTCTATTTTTCATTCGCACACACATGCAACTCCAGAGAAATTCTTCATAGCAGGAATAATCCGTCGTCAAAATTCCAATAGTCTCTCCTATTTAATATTTGGTTTTATGGCTGGTGACTTACACGTTTTTGTGTTCCTCAAAGACAACTTGGATTGAAGATTGACGCAGAACATCGTAGTATGAATGAACTCGGAATACGTTGTTTTGGAAAGTTATGAGAAATGAAATTAATTGGTCGAAAGTCAACAGTACTTGTTAAAGGAGAAACTTAAATAAGATCTGAAAAATAAAATGAAATTTTGATAAAGATAATGTGGGAAAAATCACGGTTAAGATTGTAATGTGTAACAAACACTATTTACGTTAATTGGTCTTTTAGGGAAATATTTTATAGTTCGGTCATTGAACCGACTAGTTCTTTGAAGCAATTCTACTGAACTGAATAGTTCATTTGTCTTCTATGAGTATGTTGCAAAATTCGATGGTTAACGCATGTAGAGTATGAGATTAACTTGTCACTCAAGTAACAGGCAAAAAAGAAGAATATTTCATAAAATATAAACACCTGTGTTTAAAGCGTAGAAATTTAAAAAAAAAATAGATTCCAAAATGCAAACAGTAAATTAGTAATCAAATAAATACCAAACAACGATTATCTAAGCCATTTAGCTTTCATCAGGTTATGAAAAAACATGAGAGTCTGACGAAAGCCACAAGGCTTGCAGAAACGTTGTGTGATATTTAATTACTTATTTATTACCGGCATTTTATAATTTGTAAATTATTTATTTTTCAAATTCATGTCCACCGTCAGAAGATAAAAGTAAAGCCATTCTACGTTGAAATATTTCATTTTCGCAGGTGCTCTCAACTGCCTCACAATACAGAGGTCTCTGGTTCGAACCTTAGCATGGACTTGGATATTTGTGTCGTCATGGTCACAGAGACTGGGATTTATGACTGTTGGAGAATCGATACGCAGACCACGCATCACTCCACAGTCGACCCGGTAGGCCAAGGCCCTCAATGGATTTTAGAATAGTTATTTTGAAAACTAAACATCATTAATTCATGAATTTTTTTTATTATGATTATATTTTACAACTCCGCTTTGTAGGGAGCCAAATTGTGAACAAAACTTTTAAACAGCTGGTATCCTAAACTATTAGATAATAATACATGAATTGTCCAGATCAACCGTAACGTATAATATTATTTGATTATGGGAAGGGTTCATCTAAATAGGCTTCATTGAAGATTGATAAATAATGAGCATTTATTATTAAATTTACAACAAGAAACACCAAACTGGATAGAATGCAGATGTTTGATGTGATCAGCTAATTGAATATAGATTATGAGACTGTCTAAGAGTATATTGTGGGCCAGCTGTACACAGAACTTTAAAATTTGTATAAGGAAAGAAAAACTTGGCGACCAAATCTCGTTTTCGGTTTACTCACGCGACTCGGCAGACTATTAAAATAAATTATTTTTGCTTTACCGATTCAATGTGTGGGACATGAACCACCACAAAATGGGGAAGAATAGGGTGGGATATTAGTTATTGTAATGAAATATTAATAGTGAGCCTTTATTAGAGAAAAAAACATTTTACTTTATTCAGAACAAATTTACATCAATATTACAATTTTCTCATTTTTAATCTTTAATTCGGAAATTCTTATTTATTTAAACACTGTATATATAAGTAGTATAGCAAAGCCGTTTCTAATCCATTTTGACCTTTGACCTTTTACGTCACTCGGCCTTGAAGACTGGCTGGGGCCCCGGCTTCCCCTCCCACTTATGACGTCACTCGACCTTGTTTACACACTTGTCTAATGTTTTGGTGGCCTTGAGGGATGCCGGATGCTTTCCCCTCCATATTATTGACGTCATTCAACCCTGTTTACCACATTATCAGAATTGCGTATACACACTTGTCTAATGTTTAGTGGTCTATTCTCACATAGTGTTGAGAAATCA
>CM067377.1:83669953-83766472 GCA_034510155.1 Eucriotettix oculatus
GCTTTCCCCCTCCATATTATTGACGTCATTCAACCCTGTTTACCACATTATCAGAATTGCGTATACACACTTGTCTAATGTTTAGTGGTCTATTCTCACATAGTGTTGAGAAATCATGAGGGTATAATTTGCATCGCTTTCACTCCCCTCCCCTCCCCACCAATACATAAGTATAAAATCACCTTGCACAACTAACATATCATCATTCGTTTGAGTGTGTGTAATTGGTAAAAAAAAAATGTTGTGTGTTTTGGATTTTCAGAGCTATTACAACCAACATGGCCAACTTAATCCATGCGATTTAGCTATTTTATATAGGAATAATGATTTAGTAACTAAAATATACAGCATTCAAATAAAACTTGATAGCAATCCATTTGAGAACGCTAATTCGTACAATAAAGCGAACAATTATGTGCATAAGAATATACATGGTTTGGAGTGGGATAAGGGTACAATATCAGCAGACGATTTGAAAGCTTTATTTCAGAAGTTGAATATCAGCTTCAATTGCCCTATATATGTGAAGGGTAAGGAGAAACAAAAATGGGTTTCTGACTACATTACAAAAGATCACGATATCATAGATCTGACGGATCTCGGTTGTCCGAGATTGAGAGAATTGCGAGGTGTGAATCCACAAAATGCAGTAGATACAGTGCGACTGTTAACATCATTTATAACAAGTAGAATAAATGATGAGATGGAAGTAGTAGTCTGCAACAAAGGTGATTATTTTGTATGTGATTGTTATATTTATATAGCGAATGTTATATTTCATATGTTTTTGTTTCTTTTCAGAATTTGTCTTTAATGTGTAAACATCAATCAAACTGAAGTATGTGTGTGTGTGTGTGTTAGTCCAACACCTCAAGAATTTAGTATAATAGACATTTGAATAATTAATTTGTGTGTGTGTGTGTGTGTGTGATGTTCAGAAAATATTAAATAAACATATTTGCTATAAAGTTTTCTTGTTTTGTTTAATTTTCTCTCACCCTCCTTGACAATCTGGTTAGGGAAGGAATAACAATGTAACACGATTTCACAAAAAAAAAAAAAAAAAAGTTATATATATTAAATTTATTTATTCAAAATATTACAGAATATTGTTTTTATCAATCCAACTGTTGTGAGAATTATTATATCCCAACCATTTTACAAATACTTTATCCCCTTTCCTTCGGAGTATCCGTTCCACGAGATAGACATCTGAATGCTTAGTTTTTTGTAATTCCTCCATGTAGAAAGCACCAGCCAGCAATTGTTGTTGGTAATCCTTCAGTATGTAAGTTATGGGGTTTGTTGGTTGAACTTTGTGAATAGTGAAGAGTTCTGTAGTCCAATTCGGTGTATAACCCTTTTCGAATTGATGTTTTTGCTTACTGATGCGGACAACGTCTCCAACTTTAAATTTATTCTTTCCTCCAACCATTTTGATATTGTTGTACACCGATGAGAGCAAACGATTATCGTGTACATCACACGGTTTCATTTTAATGGTACGGTGATAGGAGCGATTGTAGTCTCGAACAATATTTTGTAACATATGTATCCACACATGCGAACCTTGTTTTGTAAATATTGGCCACATACGCTCACATAAAGTTCGGTTAAAACGTTCTACAACGCTTGCTTTCATATTGCTGTACGTAGAGTAATGATTAATGTTGTGTGATGTTGCCCATTTTTTGAAATCTGCATTATAGAATTCAGTACCTCTATCTGTCTGGATGTTTTTAGGATGACGTTTGCTCTTATCGTATAATTGACATACTACTGTAGCAACTTCCTTACCCCGCTTAGTCTTTAACGGTTGTACCCATGCATATTTGGAGTAAACGTCAATAATAGTTAGCATGTACTTAAAACCATTATTTTCTTTCGAATAGGGAATCATTTCCACCAAATCCATTTGATGTAGATCATCTAGTCCCTTGGTTATAACCTTACGACGTGCATAGCGTTTCCGAGCCGGACGATGTAATTCACTAGCAATACTGCCTCTAACGTCCATCATTCTGGTATGATGTGAAGCAAAGAAGTTCTTAGTTTTTATGCAATGATTCGAGCTTCTCGCAGTTCTTCGATGATGGATGTAATTTCGTTTTCGTGAGCAGTATGACCAGCCGATTTTGATGCCATCAACAACTGCAATCGATGTACAAGTTCATTAGGATCATCCCAGTGTACATAGTCAATAGATCGTTTTTGTTGTTGATGATGAGACTTCCACGTAATACCATGACCTGTATGTTTTGGGGGAAAGAGTTTTTTAATAATCTCGGTATATTTATAGCCTCTGTTGGACTTCAACTGATGTGTCGGTAGATGTTGTAATCTGTGTGCGTTTGTAGATTCCAATATTTGCTTGTACTCTCTAAGATCTGTTGCTTCGTAATATTTGGGTTTGTTTGTAAAGAGTAAATTATAAAGTCCATCTGTTCCTTCATAGGTTTTATTATTTATGGTTATTAAGTTGTTTACATCGAAGAATATTTCGGAATCTCCAATCAACCATCGATTTCCTTCCTTCCGTACACCGTATACTTTATCCAAATTTTTGTTTTGATATGTTTTTTCGAAGAATTTTACAAAAGATGCTCCTCGCTCTTCTTCTTCTTCATCCTCTTCTCTTTTCATAGGAGGCAGTGCTGTTGGTGCTGCTGATTGGAATGTGTGGTTGTTCCTAACACTATTCAGTAAGGATTGTAGTGGTTCCGAAATTGGTTTAAATGTTTTTTGAAGATGAGTTTCTTGTTGCAACTCATCTGATTTAAGTGTATTATATTTATGTTTTATATTCTTGATGGCTTGCGCAAGGTGTCTATTATCACGAATGTCTTTTGTTATGCGCGATCGGGTGTCCGTAGAACGAGCTTTCGAACGGGTGTTCGAACGAAGCACTTTTTGTGTTTCCATAAGCAGGCTTACATTCAAACTGATAGTGTAGTGTATCGTTCAAAGGAGTTTTATATTCTATTCGCGTGCAGACTGCACAAAGTATTCATCAAATCCATTGCGATATCGCCCATTATTTAATTCACTATCTTTATCGATAACAACGAAACCGTACCGAGTTTTCCAACAATGAGCGCAAAGATTTTTGAATGCATCGAAACTCATATCCGTATTAACATGATCATCGTAAACATGTTTAAGATTTCCGACGTCTTGTCGAAATAAGATAATGAAATTCGCATTATCACGCAGTAAATGTTTAGGTAGATGAGTGTAGGTCTGACATAAATAAAATACATCTACACCGAAATGTCTAGCAGTGCTAAAGTATATTTTCATAAGATTCTGTTTATCACACGCCACATCATCGAAAATGATTATGGAATTTGGCTTAGCTTTTTCCGGATGCACAACATCATCGTTTTCGGAATAGCAGTGATAGGAGATGTCTGAAATTGAATTCAATATATTTTCCAAGCGAACATATTTACTTTGCTGCAGCGATTTCGAATAGATATAGATATTGGTAAAACGCAACCCATTTGGGTGTTCCAGCAGACTAATCATAAGGTTCGTCTTTCCACAATTCGAAGGCCCGCATACGAGACATCGTAGAGAATTTGGTAGGAGAGCGCTGTGACGACGCATTGCATTTCGCCCCCCACCACCACCACCATCTTCTTCTTGTACAACGTGAACAGGTAGGGAGGTGCTCTGCTTCACCGTTTTCATCGTAGCACTGTTTACATACACAGCAATACACATCAATATATACGCATACCGAAAAATGTAAGCATCCACAAAATGTTCATCGCTCGAGAGAGCAACAGCACCAACACCACCACCACCAACAGCAGCGATAAGAAGAAGAAGATCAGTAGCGGAAGTGGCTTTCTGAACAAAGTTATAAACAAAACAATCGACCACCTACCTTTCGAAGCACATATTCCAGGATATCAGTATTGTGGTCCGGGTACTCACCTCAAAAAACGATTGAAGCGAGGTGATCCAGGCATCAATCCTCTGGATCGTGCGTGCAAGGAGCATGATATAGCATACCAACAAAAAGGCGCAAGTGAACGACAGGAAGCCGATCGTGTATTAGCTACCAAGGCTTGGTCTAGAGTCAAGTCGCAGGACGCGGGTGTACGTGAAAGAATTGCTGCGCTAGCCGTAGCAGGGATCATGAAAGCTAAGTCGAAGCTTGGAGCTGGAGTCCAAAGAGAGAAAACAAAAAGAAGGAGCTTTAAAAAAAAGATAAATTTATCTTCAATCATTCAGAGTGCGCGGAAAGCAATTTCATGTCTAGCAGCAGATACCAACGCCAAGCAAGCGGCTGCTGTTGCGCTCAAAGCAGCACGTCTTGTTGCAGGGAAAACCAACAGTGTGGGAAACAAAAAAAGAATAATCCCAGTACCACAAAAGGTGGGGGGAATTCTTCCGCTCATTCCAGTGTTCGCGGGTCTCTCGGCTTTAGGAGGTTTGGCCGGCGGTGTGTCAGGTATAATCAACGCAGTAAACAAAGCCAAAAGTGCAACACAACAATTGTCCGAGATGCAGCGTCACAACAATGTTATGGAGGCGGTAGCTCTACGTGGTGGAAACGGGATATATCTAGCCCCTTACAAAAAAGGTTTAGGTCTGTACCTCAGACCATGGTAAAACTACCATACAAACCACTCACCAACATAGAATTGCACCACTATGCGTTGCGGTTGCACATCCCCCATTTTCGTGGTGTTTACATGCGAAACACATTGCCTAAGCATGCACGTAACAACGAGAGTTGTATTGTAAACTTGGAACCATCTTCCCGTTCTGGTTCACATTGGGTGGCCTTTTGTAAACGAGGGAGGCGTGCACACTATTTCGACAGTTATGGTAACCTTAAACCGCCTCGCGAAATTTCACACTATTTGCGTGCTTGCCATAGTATTTGGTATAACTACGAACGATACCAATCTTTCGATAGCATTATTTGTGGGCATTTGTGTTTACAATTTCTGTTGACTATAAATACCTCCGATGTGTGATTAGTTCGACACAAATCACCATCACCATCATGAAGGAGTGGGTGCACACATTGACAGGACGCGGATCTGAATTGAGCACGGATCTATCTGAGGAGCTTGTATTAGACGATGTTTCGTACGAAGTGGCTTTGAAAAGTTTATACACATCCAACTCGATTTCCAACATAACAAACGAAAATAATCTGCTGTTAATTAGATACAGAGAACCACATGAAAACATTAATGTCAACATCACCATACCAGAAGGTGCATACGAATTTGAAGACATCGTGTCAGCATTGAATAGTAAGTTTGCGCAGATAGGGGACACTCCCAAAGAAACGGAAGAACTGCAGAAAAAAAACGTGAAGAAACATACAAAAGATAATTTTTATATGGGGATTGATAAAGTTACATCGCGAACGAAACTATTTAGTGCGTACACAATCGACTTTACCATCGACGGATCTCTAGCATCTATCCTAGGTTTTGAACGAGTCATATTAAAGCCAGGCGCAGTACATTTCTCCCCCACACCATTCTGCATCACGAACATTAACGTCATACGGGTGGAGTGCAATATTGCTCAAGGTGCATTTCTAAACGGAAAACGTACACATTCTATATACGATTTTTTCCCCAAAGTTCCCCCTGGATATAAAATAATAGAGCAACCTCTGCCTATGATTTATTATCCCATCACCTTGCAAAGTGTTAACAACATTAGTGTGAGTCTTCGAGATCAGAGTGGGGGTAAGATTAGCCTTCAGAAAGAAAATCTTTCAGTTACTCTTCACATACGAGCGGTTGAATAATAATAATGGGCATCATCTACGTACGAAAAAGTGTAGGCCAACAACAGCAACAAACTCATATTCACCAAAATACGTTGACAATAAGCAACAGACGGTATCTCGAATCTCTAGGATACACAGTGAAAAAAAAAAGTATAAAGCCAATCAAACATGACGCGTTCTCATCACTGTCAGACAAGTCTTTGTGTGGTAAACACCATGTTTCATGTGTTGGATGTGGAAAATAAACCTACTTTCAGTCAATCCATTACAGCTGTTAAGAAGCGAATTTACCGCCCCTACGCAGGCACCACTTTCGGATATAACGATGAAATACGAATTCCAATTCGCAAGCAGGAATACAGTCTGCTGCCATCGCAGAGTAATATTCACATCGTAGGTAAAGTCGCAAACGATGATGGGAAGACGAGCACTACTGCAGTTCTCGATACAAATTTTGCAGCATTTCTCTTCAACGAGTGTCGTTATGAGCTTAACGCACAGGAAATAGATCGCACGAGAAATTTGGGGATAACAAGCACGATGAAGGCTTATACATCACTGAAGCCTACAAACAATCTTGAAAATGCTGGTTGGTTTCCTGTCGCTGATGGGGATACACTTGCTGATTCTAAAACAGGTCGCTTCCACGTAATCGTTCCTCTATCTCTACTTTTGGGCTTTGCTGAAGATTATCAAAAGTGTATTATAGGTTGCACGCATGAACTTGTTTTAATCCGAAGTAGCAATGACAATTGCACTCTCCTGAGCAATACCAAGGATGATAAATCTAAAATAATCATTGAGGATATTTATTGGAAGGTCCCATCTATTTCTCTCTCCCACGAAGAACAGGCGCGAATGCTCGGCATCGAAGAAAAAAATGATAACATTTATATGGCGTTTCGATCGTGGGAACTGTATGAACTACCTTCAATGCCTATAACTAATAAATTTAACTGGACCGTAAAAGCATCTTCCCAACTGGAGAAACCTCGGTTCATAATTTTTGGATTTCAAATCAATAAAAAAATAAAATCTGCTAACAGCTGGCGGTTCGATCACTGCAATCTTTCTAAACTCAAAGTCTTCCTCAACGAAGAGCACTACCCCAATGAAGACATACGTGTTAAATGGAGCGAACATGATTGTTCCGACCTGTATGATATGTATACTCAATTTCAGTCTTCATATTATCACTCACTTGAGGGAAGTGAAATAGTTGAACCAATGCTCAACAGAAAGCAATTTATGTCGCAAGCACCTTTGATCGTCATCGATTGTTCACATCAAAATGATTCTATTCGCTCATCTTCAGTCGATATTCGTGTGGAACTCGAAACAGATGTCATCATTCCTGAAAGTACGTCTCTCTCTGCGCTACTGCTCCATGATCGCGTCGTCACCTACAAACCGCTCAGTGGGGAAGTTGTTATAAAACAATTGTTGGATGGAAAAATGTAATTTCTCATTGTTACTATTATGTTGTTGTTTTTAACAAATATATGTATATTGTTTTTCTAAATAGTTTGTAATGTATTTATTTCACAACCTTTCCTTAATTATATATACATAGAATTGGGATGGATTTTTTTTTTTTTTTGGAATAAAGGTTTGTAATGACAACAAGAGTTTACATCAGAATTAATGTTTATTACAATAAGTATATAAGCATATATTTACACAGTGATTATATAAAGAATTAAAGCAAAAATAACATTTTTTTAATCATCTACTTTACAATACGATAATGACCCAACGCTAAAGTTGAAATACCATCTGACTGAATGAAACGTTTATCATCATCAGCCGATAAAACTATTTTGTTTTGGCATACAGTGAAAACATCATGATGATGCGATTGTATGGAATATTGCTTTCTCATTACATGCTTGTTCTCGCGAAAACATTTTTCATAATCCGCTATGGTTAAGTTTGCGTTAGATTTAACACCCTTGGCTTTAGTTTCAATCTTCTTTTCAGTTTCTATAGCATACATTTTGGCTCTAAGCCCGACAAATTTATGAAACAAAACGCCAGACAATTCATCTTTCATGTAACCGATTTCGCGTCTATTCATTCTAGGCATTCGAAACCGATTGTTTTCCAAATAGTCACCAGTATCAAACCGCTGAGCAATATCATCCTTTAGGTCCGCATAAACATCGTCAGTCATTATGCGATAAATTAAACTATCAGTATCGGTGTACACCAACGTTAGCTCTTTTGGATATTTTGCTTTCATATACCCATAGTGAAAGTCAACCATTTTAGTTTTCGATAATTCTAATATCGCCATCCCTACGAAAATAGGTTTATTGTTCTTGACACACACTTTCCCCATTTCAATGGCTGCGCACGCCTCATCAAAAATTACCCTTTTCTTAAAGTTAGGTTGCGCCAACAATCTCCCAGCACCATAACGCCCATCCCACCGCGTAACGATTTTTACATCTCTAAATTTCCGCACATTCATCAGTGTGCGACCAAAGACAGAATTATTCATTAACTTAAAAAAATTCTTATCGAGATCGTTTGTGGCCTCTTTACGTTTCTCCGTATTTAATTGGATGTATGGTTTCATCCAAGGGCTTTGATCGAATTGTAATATTCTGTGTATTTTTGTGCATTGCAAACCATACTGCAAACACTGTTTCAAATTTCGGTAGTGTATTACGTAGCGTTCTTTGTCATGCAGATTTGTCATAAGTTTTTTGGTGTTAGTTGCACCAACTGCCATCATTTCGGGGCAGAGCGGAAAATCGTTATGCCAATCGTGTATTTCTTTCGGATACGATAAATCTACCTCCAATATATAACCTATTTCAGATTCATCACAAACGTTTTGCACATTGAAATTGTTAACATTTTGAATCCAAGAAAAATTAGCTATTGGTAGATACTGCATCATGGCCCAACCATACAAGTTATTGACATCAAAATACATCAAATAAGAGTTGGGAGCTTCCGAATCGTAATCGGACATGTATTTATTGTTGGCTTTAACGTATCTACAGCCACAAAACACTACTCCCCCACGAATTCCCTTTTCCACAAACTGCAACATGTCAACGTCTGTGAAGAGTTCTAATTTGACGTTTGTAATTTTCAGAAGAGAACTCCACGCCAAACCGGGAGCTGTGAAATAATGAGCAGGGTCCAATCCGTAGGTTGTTCTGCACACACTTCGAAAGTTTTCGAATATGTCTGCCAAAAGTAAAACATCGCTTTTCAAATAGAGATCCGAATATTCCCCCAACGTACTGCAATTGAATGTTCTCCACACACATTGGGCGCGTTCGTAATCTCCTTGCGAAATGTTACTATCGCTAATTGTGCTGTAAAACATTTCTTGTGGGGGTAAAGCATTCTCATCCAATACACTCGTTTGCTTTACGTATTCATAGGGAAATACACCCTTCTGACACATCAAGTCAAAGTGAGCGGAGTTGGAGAAATATTTTCGTGTTATGTGCTTCGCATTGTTGTCCATATACGAAGCACATTTTTCTAACGAACCGCCTAAAAAGTTGAATGAATCAAGAAAACGTAACTGTAATGATCGCTTACCACCTCCGATGGGGATATATTTACTAAACGATTTGTATCGTTCCATATTTGAGGGTATTAGTGATATTCTCCCCGGATTTAGCACCTCGCCATCCTCCCCCACCTTCTCACACAGCTTTTTAATTATAAAGTGACTATCGTATCCGCTTAAATTGTGGAAAAATACTGGTACATAATTAGGTAAAATGTAACGCAAATTACAATCCTTGTGACTAGGGCCTCTATATTTCCCCGTAAGGTGATTATGGTCTCTGACTTTATCTGATTTAACTGTTTCAAAATCTTTCTCGCAAATATGACAAACGCGTGCCTCTGAAAATTCTAATTCTTCATCGATGCTAAGTTCTTCCATAGGAACTTTGTGATCGTAATATAGAGTAGCAATATCTTCAATAATTCTACACAGTTCTAGAACAAACCAATCACAGCAATCGTCTCCACGATACAAATTAAATTTGTTATAAGTTTCATCGTAAGAACAATGCAAATAGTATGCGATACTGTGTGGCTTATGATGTTGCAGTCGTGATGTAAAGGAATTATTATTTTCATTCCTCGACATAACCGCATCGATTGGGTTCAAAGTACACTCGATGTCCGCATAAATGACAAAAGGAACAATTTCTTTATGTTTATACTCACTAAATTGGATAATTTTTTCATGATCGTTTGGCATTTCTATTTTCAATGATTCAAATTGACGACAATTTACGCTGTGTTCATTTAGTTTCAGTTGCGTGTTGAAATAAGATAGGCAACTTTCACATACGTATATGACATGTTGGTGTTTATTTAAAGAAGAAGACACTAAACGAGACAGGGATTTAATTGTAGAAAAATGGTATACAGCATTATCTTCCTCCGTTTGAAGCAACAATAAGTTGGCATGTTTGTTCTGAGCTGTTTTTTTCTTTGTGATATAAATGGGTACTAGTGTAAACGTTTCTTGTTGGCTCTCGTTTCCTACACACATCCACCGACCATTTTTTTGATTCATCAACCCGTATACGTTTACCGATATATCGTTTTGTTTTTCGAATTTAGAAAAATTATGTATTTCCATAGGCATAGGAATTCCCTCTAAATTTAAAACATGTCTATAGTGAGGATAGGACGATTGGCGTTCGCTGTGACTTTTCGCAGGCTTTATAGCTGCTATGATCGACCAAGCAAAACAGTCGTCATCTTCACACATTACATTTATAACAGCTCTCTTATTTCTAATGACTTTTGGTAATTTCAACCAATGACCCGCATGTATCCCAACATATGAATTTATATTTATACGTAGTTCCAACATTGACTTAAGCGACCACCCCGAATCTCGCTCTGGGAATCTACTCAATTTTCTTAGGATGTCTTGTATAACGTATTCATCATACCACAACCGCAAATCTGTTGCTGTAGTAATGATCTTATTTTTTGAAGAGATATGCATTTTCGTTGTTTCACCTGTACTCGGCAACAAATATTCACATATCAATGAAGTGTTCACCTTAAGCGCACTATGTTTTAGAGCTAATTGCACATACTTTCGGAAACACGTATAACACTTTTCCAAAAACAATTTAGGATCTTTCACATCGGTATTGTTTTGAATAGATGTTGTGTACATTCGAGACTTAAAACACGACTCTAGTAATGTCCAAACACATTTTTCCACACTTATATTTATAACAGAGTTACAATCATGAATATTACTCGTGAGTTCCCTCCAATACGCATCTAATTCATCAAGGTTTACAATTAATGTTGGTTCCGATAATTGTTGGAAGGATGTAGAAACATTCAACCCAGCACCACCATCACATTCATTTAGCATTGACTCTATACATAATCGTGTGTCGCGTAAAAAGTTTTCGTCGATGGCTTCTGTATGGGAAAATGAAGCCTCGTCTGATAGCTTCATACGTTTCGCCATTGTCTAACCAATTTTGATAAACAACAATGACAATTACTATATACAGTTTTAACATCAATTGAGGGGTTGAATAACTGACAGTAAACCCACCAATATGGGGAATGTATTCTATCGCTAGAACAGTGGATGAGTTCTGATTCACACGTGTTCTGAAGACTATACAATAAATTCTTTTGATATATTTTAGTATCCAAATCGCTAAATACCACAACGTTTGATTCACGCCTTTCCGTTTCGTGATTATAACTAGAAATGATTAGAAAGTGAGCTTTAGTATCTAATACAGGATTTTGTAATAACACTGTGAGCACACATTCATCAACGTTCATATCATGTAATGTATCATTAGATGTATACACACGAAATGAAGATGGTGCGATGCAAACTAGCCAGCAATCTTCATCTGCTTCTTCTTCCTCCTCTTCTTCTATTTCTGCTGCCCTCAATCCACCTCGTTCTTCAGATTGTAGATGTGAAATAATAATATCACCCTCCAACCCCAAACTTACATGTTTAAAATTCATATTAATTTAAAAATTCTACTACATTACGTCCATGTTCTTTGCCTCGAAACACAAATTTGAGGTTGTTATTATTCATTTCGTTAACATCAGCATCCGTTAGCTCCTTATACTGTGCAGGTAAAAATACTGTTGTTAACTTGTCGTTTACGTTAATATCCACTACAATTTTCCTACCATAACGAGTATTCATTGATCTGAATGATGTTGGTGTATATATTTCATTTATCACCAACTGATCTAATGGTTTAAAGACTCTAATCTCCCCCAAGTTAGTAAGCTTCTTTTGCAATTCCATCTGTTTGAAACAAGCAGAACAAATTATATATATAAAGATAAATAATGTAAATCATATTTATCTTTAAAACATGGGTAAAAATAGTCTTACCTCAAATCAAAATGCCGATGATGATGATGATGTGGTGTACACAAAATTATGCACGCTCAAACAATTTATGGTAAGATTTTTCAGAGAATTGTTTTTATATGCATGTACTGATGGGGGGGTGGGGTGGGGGGGTGCAACTTGTGAAAGTGAAAGGCCTCTGGCTGTCTTCAAGGCAATAGTATGCCAACCATGCAAAACAAGGTTAAGTGATGCCATAAGTGGAAGGGAAAGCCCAACGTCAATAATATGGAGGGGAAAGCTATATGCATGTACTAATGGGAGGGTGGGAGGAGCAACTAGTGAAAGTGAAAACCCTCTGGCTGTCTTCAAGACAATAGTGTGCCAACGTCTAATGACATCGAGAAATAGGAGGGGGGGAAAGCTTTCGACAGTCTTCGAGGTTACTAAACATTAATCAAGCTTGTAAACACACCACAAATAGTGTGCAAAACAAGGTTAAGTGATGCCATAAGTGGAAGGGAAAGCCCAACGTCAATAATATGTAGGGGAAAGCATCCGGCATCCCTCAAGGCCACCAAAACATTAGACAAGTGTGTAAACAAGGTCGAGTGACGTCATAAGTGGGAGGGGAAGCCGGGGCCCCAGCCAGTCTTCAAGGCCGAGTGACGTAAAAGGTCAAAGGTCAAAATGGATTAGAAACGGCTTTGCTATACTACTTATATATATATTTCAATTTAAACACAAACTGCCAATTCTGAGTTATTTCATTTTAAAACATTTTTGTGAGGACGCTCTGATCAAGTACAACTATGGGGTGACGTATCTGTATTGTAATCATCATCATCCCTCGATTGGCACGTTACTACCATCTCTGATACGACTCTTTTTTACTATTTTTCTTTAAGCTTCCCGCACGAATGTACGTTGCAACGTAGTACTTTTATTATATTGTATTATTTGTGTGAATAAATAAAGTTATTTACTGCATAACTGTAGCGATTATTAGTCACCCACATCACCGTGATTTTTATCGTATATATAATAATAAACGGTATTAATTTTGGTCATTTAAACAAAATAAAATTAATTGTGAGTGACCTGTATTTACATGGCGCAGTGTGAGAGCGAAATATTTTTGTATATTTTTTAAGTATTAAAAATATATTCGTACTTAAATAAAACTTTTATTAAATATACAAGTTATTTCGCGCTAAACAGACAAAATAAATTAATCACTTATCTCATTCTTATAAATTAATGTTTATGTGTAAAAAAAGCTCAGATTTCACATGTGTGTGTATGTACGTTCCACAATCAATCTAAACGCGTGGAGCAATATCAACAAAATTTCAGACATACCTTATTTGCGACTCGGAAATCAGCCTCGTTGGTGCGGGGGTGGAGGGGGCGGACATTTTTAAATATGCAAAATCGGCCGACATTTCCGTCGAAAAAAATGCTTTCGGCTTCAATCACTTTTACGGTGTCTCCCGTGACACTATTTGTCCTTCCCTGGGGACATATAGAACATACTATAGAATATATTATGCCCTGCGTGGATGAGTGCGGCGGCGCCGACGACGTTCTCAAGAAACCAAAAGTACCATAACTTATATTTAAGAATTAATATTCCGGGCATCGTCGGGCACCCTGCTAGTTAAGTAAGCTTCTGGCCTTCTGGATATATCTTACCTTATCAAACTTTCTTGAATAAAATCCGTTCAATCACTAACAAATTTCAAATTCAAACCATTTACAGTCCTTAAATATTTTCTCGTCAGCAACGTCCATCAAGACACAGGCAAACCTTTCGTCGTCTATTCCATCCTCGGCGGGTGTGGTCTTACTTTAAGGAAAGAGCGCTAGAATCATGTTATATTATAAGAAACTTCTAAATCATAAACTGCTGAGTATTAGTAGCATCTCCAAAATCCGCTTATAAAAGACTCCATTCAGAACGGAAACTAAGAGAAACATAATATACCAAACTTTCCGACGCCATTTCTCAACCTAGTCTAAATCTCCCAGAAATTTGGAATTCTATAGTTTCTTCAATAAGCACGGGTCAATGTTGAAATGGCTACGTGTGAGGTATTAACGAAATTCGTTTTTTATTTGAAATGGCATATATATATATATATAATTAATGGGGAAAGGACAGAGAGATAGAAAGAAGATGACTTACCTGAGGTTCATAGATGGTAGACACCTTGTGAGGTTTAGAGAACTTGAATTTTCGGAGGCTAGCCGATCACTGGAAATGTCTTCCTAACTTTCTGATGAAGGGGGCGGTGCCTCCGAAAATTCAAGTTCTCTAAACCTCACAAGGTGTCTACCATCTATGAACCTCAGGTAAGTCATCTTCTTTCTATCTCTCTGTCCTTTCCCCATTAATTGTTTTAATAAACATGACAATGTCATTTCCTGACTCATATATATATATATAGGCTATTCAAATAAAAAAGAATTTCGTAGTGGTAAATAAAACTCTTCGCAGTCTTCAAATATTGAGAACTTTATTTATTTATTGAACATCACAAATTCAGAAGCTTTCAGCCTACATTCTGGCCATATTCATCTATAAAAATTATATACAATATATACACTGTAATCTAGATAAGTACTCACGAATCATAGTATAACAAGTATTTATACTATAACACATGGGCATTTTCCTGTACCTACCCACCCCTCTAACTGGCATTCATGTACAAGACATTTTACTTTACCCGTTACGTGTTGGAATTGTGAGTGACCCTGCCAGTACGCCGCAGCTACGTAAACTCACAAGTAGCGCCTTCACGGCTCTATTTTTAACTATCTCACTTCCGTACCCCACAATTGTTAATTATTTAAGTATTTAAAGAACAGGTCACAAAATATATCACTATAAACAAACTTTCAACTTAGATGTACTGCATTTAACCTTCATGTAAATCTATTGTTTGCCAACTGCTTCCTTCTGTCAAATGGGCTCCAGTTTTCGCGTTGAAAATGAGAGACTTTGATGCTCAAATCTACTCATAATTACTTCGAGGCTCAAAGTCACGGGCTCCATCCACACCAGGACCAACTTGAAGATGTAAGAGCGATGCTCAATAAAATATTTCAAAACTCGGGCCTCTCTCAAAAACAATTCAAAATCTGACCTATTTAAAAACTAGTTCCCACTTCTGTACAATTATTTATAACGGCGGCGAGTGCAAATTTCTTCCCAGTCCCGACTATCAACGTAGTAGATCGGGGGCGGAAGTGAAATGTATTCACCCCACTTACCACCAAAAATTTATACTTTCACTTTCACTGTTTGTCGTCACGTTGTAGACAAATTATAGCGCCCCGTACTTTTGTGCTAACGTGGCGAAATATCAGTTTTATTGCCCTCTCAGCAAAACCCTTTTAATTCCGCACAAGCTGGTCCTTAGATTTTTCAAATTTTTGCAAATCTGTGTTTTATTGACACAATGTGTGACTTGTTCCTAAAATTAAGTGTATTTAAAATAATTTTGGTCTGGAAATTGAGTCAACTTGGTGCTAAATTAGATTCCGTTACATTTATCTAGACAGAATATTATGGGTGGGGTCATTTTACGCAGAGTATTGGTAACATTGTTGCTTTGTAGTATTATTATCTTAGGTAATTATTCTCGAAAATGGATGAATTAGCACATAACAAAAAAAATTTACGAGCACTATTCCAGAATTTTATTCGAATGCTTCTCATAAAATCCAACATCTCTGCAATTAACGTGCAGACTGATAGTGAAAAGGTCAACAATGGCTAGGCTAACTTCTTTGCTACTATACTATCTTCACGTTTAAGCTTTGTTTTAGAGTTCGTCATCTGCTTTGAGGGGTATGTCGTTCCTGTGGTTCTCGCTGTTTCAATCTGACGAAAGCAACAAGCATTGCAACGCTGTGCGGTATTTACCTCATCACTTAATCTGGTTTGAAGTTTTTGTACGTGATTCTGTTACACATAATTATCTCGGATATGCTCTTAGCTGGCGAATGTTCACGTTTCTTATAATGAATAACGGAAAATTTTAGTTAGTTGTTTCCTAAAATACATCTAGTTCTCAAGTAATGAAAAGTGTACATGTATAATAATTATAGTTGTTGGTAAAATATATGTTCTCATTGTCCACGTCGGATTATAGATTTTATAAAAGCCTTTGTCGTGATATTATTAGATGCACACTTGATAAGTATCGACAAAAGAGTGATTCATTGGGTTCTTGAATATCTTTAAGGCCGACGTCAAATTATTGACGTTGTGGAATAGCTTTCAGTAGTAGCGCCGTGCGTTCCACAAGGGTATAGGATTGTTCCAACGTCATTCTTAAATTTCCATAACGACGAATCTTTCGGAATGAAGTTAAAGGTAAGCACATGACTGGGTTTTATGTAACAACCCATAAAGAAACTCTTTAATATGATATATATGTAGTATACAGATAAACAACGTTAAATAAAATGAAAATTAACAGAACGTGAAGTACAGCCGTTAGTTTTGTGATAATACGAGAAGAAATTGTGCTGAAATATATAATAATTAAGTTGTAGTCCCACAGGATAATTTCTGCAAATACGGAAGAACATTTTTAAACAGCAGAGCTGGGAAACACGCGTTGTTTAGGAAAGCTTCTAAATCACTTCATTTTGTGATGAGTACTGTAAGATGGGACACTCGTGGAACGCGGGAGTTTGGCTATAAATCTCTTATCTGCACTATTACTTGAATACGGTGCAGTTTGCTAGGATCCATAGAGCCTCCATAAAAAGTACAGAAAGTAACTGCAAAACACACAAAACAGGGCTTTGGGTATGAACACTAGAAACTTGGACAATTAGAATGAGAACAGCTACAAAAGAGGGTGTAGTATTTAATTCTATACAAATTATCAAATGTAATATTAATCAGTCGTAACCCAACTTTAGCGTTAAGTGTCGTACAGTATGTTCTGATCTCCGAATGTAATTATATTATTCTAGGATGCTTGAGTTCCAATGGTAGTACAATCAAAGAAGAACAGGAAGCACATGTGAAGATGACGTCACCAAACGTGTCCTTTAATTACACACATATATATTGATATAAAAGTATTTGTCGTGTGATTATGGAAAATCGAATCTTTTTTAGGCAGCAGTTGGATGATACGCAGCCTTGTGCTGGTCCAAATTGAAAGCTCTGCTCTGCTGTTCCCGACAAGCCGAAAAAACACGAGTCTGCTCGAAACGTCGTAACAGAGTTAAACGCTCCTTCGTGCTCCACTTTTTGTCTGACTCATTGATGAAACTTCTTGTTCTGAACGAAAAACGGCACCACTCCGGCAATTAAATTACCGTCACTCAATTAAAGAGTAATTATCCAGTTAGGTGTTGTCGGTGAATACACACAACACGAACATTTGCCGTGCCATTTCGGCTCCTAATTTAAGATGTTATGGCTGAATTCTCAAGCGGGATTATAATAACTGTAAAATGCAGTATGAAACATTAATGTCCTTCGTTAGAAATAAATAATTAATGTTAGAAAAATAAGTCTTTTGTATAGCGAACCTCACTCAGCCCATGCAACGCAAAATATTTATCAATTGATGTACAATGCTGATAGTATCCGTATTTATTTTATCACTCATAGACATTGATGTGGTATACTGACAGAAGCTGATCGTGTAAAGACAACAACTACATCTTTTTATCATTTCTCAGTATTTTAGTTTACTGTTTTGACAACAACTGTTTAGCTGTCAATTTACTATTTTATGTTTTTCTCAAATGATACATATTCAGAGAAAACAGTTTGTTTGTTTTACACAGAAGTGGGTTCTTAATAGCTTTAACTAATTTACTATACAATTATTGTAAATCATAAAACATGGTCTTTAAAACTGGGGCGATTAGGTACATTTATTGCGAGAAAATATGGAAAATAAGGGACATTAAAAAAGCTGAATGGTGTTAGCATATATCTGCTTATCGTAAACTGATTCGCTTAAAAAAATTTTGATGGGCTACACTTTGGTTATAGAAGTTACAGGGAAAGGAAAACATAAAAATTTGGTGTTGAAGTTGTGGTATTCAGTTCTAAGAGTGGCCTCATGCAACCCTCCGTGCTAACCTATCTTGCGCAAGCCTTTTCATTTCCACATAACTATCACTTCCCACATTCTCACTAATCTACTTAGCGCATTCTATCCTTGGCCTGCCTCTTCTGTTCTTATCCTACACACTTCCCTCTAATGCTAATTTTACAAGATCATCATGTCTTAAAAAGTGGCCAAATAATCTTGGCCAACGCCCTCCATATTGTTTGCTCTTCCTCTATTTTGCTTAGAATTTCTTAGATATCGACTATTTCTTTTCCTTTCTGCAACTCCTACCGTCCACGTTTCGCACACATATAACACCAAACTCCATGCGGACATTTTTAGCAATTATTTCCTAATATTCACACCTATTTTACCTGTGAATAAATTAATCTTTTTTTGCGAAAGCCTTCCTTGCCTGTGCTATCCTACAATTTATGTCTACTATACTTCTACCATCCCTTGTTATTATGCTGTTCAAGTAGCAGAATTGCTTAACTTTCTTCAAAATATCCCTTCCCAATCTAACACCCTTTCTTATTCCACTGTTTCCCATACTATACCCTTGGTTTTCCCTCTATTAATACTCATGTTGTACTCTTCCTCCAGGACCACGTTCATATTATTTATTGTTTTCCAGGTCTTCTTCTGACTCCCCTATTACTACAATATCATCGGCAAACCGCAAGGTTACAATATGATTCGTTTCTATGCTAAATTAGTGGGAATGCTCAATTTCATATATTTAATTTAGAAGATAGACAAGAATGGAAAAATGTCAACCGGAGCAGGGAATCGAACCCATTTTGACATTTTTCCATTCTTGTCTATCTTATGATTCGTTTCCTGATTCCGTTTTAACTTTCTTCATCGCCTTTTCTATTTATATATTAAAGAGCATTGGTGACAGACTGCAACTTTTTATTACTCCTTTTTTGATTACGGCTTTCTTTTTATGCCCTTCAATTCTAGTTACTGCTGACTGCCTTCTGTAGAGGTTATGTATAAGCTCCTTTCTTGATATTTTATTCCTATACTCTTCAAAAATCTTGATAGTATGTTTCAGTTCACATTATCAAACGCTTTTTCCAAATCTACAAATGCCATTAACGTATGCATGTTTTTTCTTATTCTATTTTCTATAGTTAAACGCAGTCAATATTGTGTCTCTTTCCCTTGCATTCTTTCTGAAATTGATCTTCTCGTAACCCGAATTCTATTTGTCGGTCCATCGTCCTATATTCTATTTTAGTTAATATTTTGCACGCATGAGATATTAAAATAATTGTTCAGCACCAGTCTTCTTCGGTATGGGTATAATTATGTTTTTACTAAAATCCTCTAATATTCTTCTTGTTTCGTATATTTCGCGAACTATTCTGAACAGCCATGATATTGCTTCTTCGCCCGATTATCTTATGAACTCTGCTGGAAAGTTATCAATTCTTGGCGGTTTATAATTGCTCAGATTTGTCAGAGCCCTATCAAACTCCGACCTTAAAATTTTGTCCCCCAGTTCTGCATCATCCACGTCCTCTTCTTCTTCTATTATTGACTGATCTACATTTACACGATGATAAAGCACTTCTAAATATTCCTTCCATCTTTCTGTCTTGTCTTCTTATTGAGAATTGGTTTCCCATCGGCCCTCCTAATGTTCTTACTAATATTTTTCCTCTCTCCGAATGTTTATTTGATTTTCCTATACGCTATTGCTAAGGAAGCTATTCACATCAGTTTGTTTAACACGTTCTAAATTCGGTAGTAATTAATTAGATGAATTGTCGCAGAACTCCTCATTCATCTGACGGAACTATAAGATATAACAACATAAGAATCAAGAAAACAGGAGAGCAGTATGAAATTCTACAAACAAAATATATATATATATATATATGACCATTATGGTTATATTTCAGTATATATCACGCACTGATTAATATAATAATGATTTACTAATAAATGATGTACGTAAACGTGTATATGTTAAACATTCCTCCGTACCTCCTAAATAACTACATTGAAATCTACAGACTTATTTACAAACCAGAGTTCGTAGCCGCAAAAAACCAAACAAGTCTAAACGAAAAGCAATCGCTGGTAATAAAATCAATAAAATCTTAAATATTATTAAGGAATGTCTTGCAAATGCTAAAGCAATTGTGAATAAATTGCACTTAAAGACCAGAGTGAAACGTTTTGAAGTGGAGAAGCGACTTGCAAATTCAACTCCTTGACATTACTAGCCTTCTTGTTAAACTTATCTCGGCGTATATAGGTATTTATTTCTACACTTTCGTGCAGAACTCGGTTCTTGAAGTTTACGCATAGTACAGTGGTTGGACAAAATAATATGAACACCTGCATTTACACAATATGTATTGATTAATAAGGAGTTGAACCACCATTTGCTTTAAGAATAGCTGCAATTCGTAGCGAAATAGATTCGTAGAGTGTCTGAATACTTTACAACGGAATGCTTTTCCAGTCTTGTAGCAAAACATCCAGCAATTGCTGCAACGATGTTGGAAGTGGGAATCTGCTCCTCACTCTCTGCTCTAAAACTATGGTCCAATGATGGTTGAGGTCTGACAATTTTGCTGGCCAGGGAAGATACTTGATTACATTATGATGCTCTACAAACCACGCCAGAACCTTTTAGTTGTGTGTATGGGTGCATCATCATCTTGGACTATGGCAGTGTCTGGCAGCAATATACTAGTCATTGTTGACGGTGACTAGATATTCATTCGTAGTAATGCAGCCAGTAAGGGTAATTATCGGGCCAAATCATAACGGAACCTCCCCCATGCTTGATATAGGAAGCAGGTAGGGCGGATCGTAGGCTACTTTTGGTGTTCTCTATACATAAACCAGGCCGTTTGTAGAAAACAATGTAAACGATGATTCATCGTACCAAGCCACATTTTTCCAGTTATCCTGTATCCAGGTTTGATGATCGTGGCACCATTTCTTTCGCAGCTTTGCGTTGGCTTCCGTAATGAGGGGTTTCTAAATTGCAGCCCTTCCATGAATGTTAGCTTTGTGAAGCTCCAACCGCACTGTTTTTGTCGAAACAATTGGCTCAAGTGAGTATTGAGTTCTGCAGTCATTTTTGCCACTGAAGTTTTATGTTTTCTGGTCCAAATCCTTTTTAATGTTCGTCTGTCTCTGCCTCTTAACTTCGGTTTCGCCCACTATTCCTCTCCGCTGACGATGTTTTACCACGTTTGGTGAATGCTGTCAGTACCGTCGAGCCGTTTTCGTCACATATGCTCCCGCTAACCGCGCACCAACGATCTGTCCTCTTTCGAAGTCTAATGGAACACGAATTTCACCGATCACTGGTGTTAACCGTCGCAGAACAAATAATATAGTATACTGCAAGGTAACCCCAAAACACGGCACTTAAACTGGGCACTGCAGCAGCGTCGCAGAATTTACACGTACATGTTGGTGCCCTTAGCGGTATGGGGAACATCTCTAGGTGTGAAGTTGGAAGGGGGTGAAGCAAATAATGCGATAACTGAAATAGATGTCGAATTCGGGGCTATGATTTTCACTGTAGTACAAGTTAAACCCCTAGGAGTAAGGATGAAAGGGAATGACAAAGAGTCAAGTGTACTCTTAACCACGAGTAACTCAAAACATGATACATATACATAAATGACGGCCAAGCCACTTCCCCGAGGTGAACGAACATAAATCTGACATTCCGTAACATTACGGACCGTTATTAAAGAAACAAATGAAAAATCAAAAACAACTAAACAAAAATTGTGAAAGATTTTTTTTTGGGAGGGGGGGGTTAACAGGCTACATGAGGGTGATCCTTAAACAGGCAACTCCCCTTTAATAGCATAGGAAGGGATTTAAAAGGAGGAATGTGGAAGGTAGCCAAGGGTTAACTAGGGCCCCCGGGCTATGCTTTAAGGATCCTACCCGGGTTTCACCTAAAGAGATGCAGGGTAAACCCTAGGAAATCTGCATCAGGTAGGTCGGGCATTGGGTACTATTATCACGCCCTTCTGAACGACGGGAGACGAGTTTACTGTGGGGTCGCAGCATTCACTTCTCCAAGTTTCCAACCGTTTCAGGAGGCAGTTGACCGACTGATCCAATGGGATCAGCGGACAACTCTTGCCTTATGCCCAAGGTCTTCGACCCCAGTACATATACCTCCTAAAATAGGTGAAGGTGTCTCGGCATGTGAGAACTTGGAAAAAGCCCAGAGACAGTACGAGACATAATCAGGTGAGCCCCGCAGGCATCCTGGGAAAGTTTTTTTATGAAGTAGAATATTTTTCAAAGCCCCATAGTGACTGTGGGGCTCACCTGATTATGTCGGGAATGCCTCGCACTCTCTCTGGTTTTTTTTATCAAAGTTCTCTCATGCCGAGACACCTTCACCTATTTTAGGAGGTATATGTACTGGGGTCGAAGACATTGAGCATATGGCATCCCATTGGATCAGTCAGCCAACTGCCTCCTGAAACTGGCGGAGACATGGAGAAGGGCATGCTGCGACCCCACAGCAAACCCGTCTCCCGTCATTCGGAAGGGCGTGAGAATAGTACCCAATGCCCGACCTACCTGATACAGGTTTTCTAGAGTTTTCCCTGCATCTCTTTAGGTGAAACACCAGGTAGGATCCTTAAACTATAGCCCGGGGCCCTAGTTAACCCTTGGCTACCTTGCTCTACCTTCCGCATCCCCCCCTTTTCAATTCCCTTCCTATGCTATTATAGGAGAGTTGCCTTTTTCAGGATCACCCTCATGTAGCCTGTTAAACAACAAAAAAAGCATACATATTCAATACATCTGCGAGAAAATAAATCAATTATTAGGAGAATGTTCAAGAAACTCCTTTATTTAGTACAACGCCAGTGTGAATCAAATATTCAACAATGATCCACAAAACTCTTACAGTTATTATAATTATTTACTTCTGCAGGAATATATAATTATTCCTGCCTGGTTAAGTCTGGCAGAGAACAAGGCAAGACTTGTTGAATCTTCTAGTTTCATGTTTGTTAAATTGGCCAATGGTTTGTAACAGATTTATATTCCGTTTTACAAGCCTTAAAATTTCATGAACGTATATTCAAGAAACAGTTGAAGAATTGTTTGCAACTATACCTATAAATGCACTAGAAAATATTCTCATTACAGGCTACATTCTTTATAGCACGAGAATCTTTTCTGAAATGAGAAATGCGCATGCGCAGTATTACCTTATAATTTCTCTGCTCATCTAAGATCCAGCAATAATATGAGATACCGAACGTACAGCGCCGTCAAAGCGATCGTGTTAACACAGCTGTAGGCGGCATCATCAGGATACATTTTTTAATGTTTTGACGCATTAATGAAATGATTACTGTTCATGCACTTGTGGTAGTTTATTTGGTTTAATCCAAGTTTATTGAAACCAAAACTTTCATAATTCTGAGAAAATTATTGTACGATCCTGCATACAATGTTCCCATAATAAGTGACTTTTCTCTAAAATTAACTTTCTTTATTTAAATTATGTAATAAGTAAAAATACTGTCGTGTTAAGAATTAGCGCCAATATGGTTTTATATTTATACAATTTTAAGATTTCGCTTCTATTACACGTTATGTATACGAAATTAGAAATGTAGCATTTTACGGGTCCTGTACACTGTAGATGTTAATATCTTTATCCTCCTAAAAAAATTTACCTTGGGGTGATGTAGCACATAACTTTAAATATTCATTGTTTCAGACTATTAATGCACGAGGATATTTTTGGACTATCCTCTTCCTACTTCAGTCACCAAAAGCAAAAATGTTTAGTTTTACAAAATTATTTTAATTTTGTCAAAATAAGATTCCCGAAGTATGCTTATATGAATATATAAACCCGAAAACTATTTATTTGCAAATTCCTCTAAATATTATACTGTGCTGTTTAGTAGCGAAGCCAATTTTTTCGTGATTTATAATAGGTATTTAGTTTATACTATCAACTAATTGTATTATACTGTATTATTTTTGTTGTACTGGGAACATTTTGTTTCTAGGTGAACACGACAATGTCTAATTAATAACCATTTGCCAGTTTCATGTAATGACGTATCTTTCGCGACGATGGATTTTAGAATCATGTTCATTGCCAGTGGCCTCCCAAGCAATCACATCTTATTCCCTGAATTTTTGTGTGTTGTACCACTATTGGCTTCAATCTCGAATTATTACATAAGTAAATTCAATAACTGGTGTAATGCAAGATACATCCTTACGTTTCAATGCCGCATAACAAATTGTGCTATACTATAAGCTCCTATTATCCAGTAATGTGTAGTATGTATATTTATCATTCACAGACGCGCTAAATAATTTTTTTAATGATCCTGTGTGCCGTGTTTTCTTTCTTTTATCTATTTAGTTAACGAGTGTTCCTCTTTAATTCGAGAGAAAATTAGTTGCAACAAGCTTTAACACGAGACAGCAATATTTTAAAACACCAACATCAGTAGCAAAGTAGTGTTTAGAATTTAGCGATTCCAGGCGTGCCCCGCGCTGAGACGCCTGCTGGAATGCCGCCGGGGACTGTGGCCAATTCCGGGTTCCCGTTCCTCCACCTGGGTCACAGCCATATTGAAATCTATAAGCGTCGCTTTCTGCTCATCATTCCTGCTTCTGCTTCATCGTGCTGGAAGTAAATGTAATAGCTTTCACCTACAGTTGGTTATGCTTACAAAGATACAACCTCCTCAGCTCCCCAACTTTTCTGGCGACAGCTATTTATTTCAATTTTAGTTAGCTAGAAGTCATCTGTCAATCCCCCAGATTGCTGAATAGTGTCAGTAAGCCTATCTTATACTTCTTTATACATTTACAATGGAGAATAGTTTACATTCCTGGCACAGATTGGGCAGTCTGCTATCTTGAAGTGCACATCTCTCTCCTGTGGAAAGGGATAGCATATAGAAAAGTTTCTTTTCCTACATGGAAAGCACCACTCTTCAATTTCAAGTAATCCATAACTTTCTAGTATAGGTTATGGATCTAGTTGCAAACCTTTCTTCACAAGATAACAAATACTAACTCTGCCAAGTGTCGAAATTCAAATTTTGCAAAACGAAACAAATATTATTCTAATGATTGACAGGACAGGAAACTAGAAATCAATAAGCTCTAAGATTGAGAAAACGTTGCCTCGCTCGAAGCCAGAGAAATATTTACCATACAGGAACAATTTTATACAACACACTTCCTCCAGAGGTAAAGTACGATAATAACTGGAAGTGTAAGAATCTTATTGAAAGGTATTTTTTTGCTCAGTACATGAGTTTCTTGATTGTTCCCGTAACAGTTAAAATTATTTTTTCTGCCAAAATATTCTATTACATACATTGTATACTTTTTCATAAAATGGCTGGAGCTATCACAATGTACAGATTTATCCTCATTTGGCTTCCAGAAGTGTGTCATCAGTCATGTGTGCATGTTACTTATTACTAGTCTGTATATAGCCAATTTTAGTAATTGTTCTATTGATATTCTATCACATTTAGGCTATAAATTAATTTGTCCTTCATTTCTTTGTTATATTGCATAAAAAAACTTCACTTTATGTCAGCATACCATAGTTTCTAGTAATTATTTTCCCTTTCATTAATAACATTTCCTATTTTCTCTACCAAGGACAAATGGAATTAATAAAATCAGTCTGATGATACACTGCCATTTGTCAGTCTCTACACTATTTTGATGACACATCCTGTTTAGTGCACCTAACACTAAATGAGAATTTTATATTGTGTAATTCATTACACATTTCATGATTAATTAAGACAGCATTTTAATTATATTTTCAACAGAATATCTGCGTTGTTTGAGACAATTTCCATTCATATATGATTTGTAGTTCAAACAGACATCATTAGATTGCCTTACACTACCAATTGATTACTATTAAAACAGGTACTGTAACAAAATTGATATATGCATAGGAGATGTGTTAAGTTTGAGAGTTAAGAGTCTCAAAATTTTATAAAATCAGCCAAAACAAGAAAGTCAGTACATATGACGACATAAAATAAAAAAGAGGCTGAAAGATGAAATTGAATTGATGCAAAGCAAAAAATATTTTGAATATCAACATACTAAAATGTCTAATCCAATGATGGCAAGTAACATTGTGGGACAAATGATTCTTAGGCAACAACTTTATGATGACATCGTCACCATCTTCAAGTGAATCCTTGTTCAGTCTTCAGGATGTAGAATATATTTCTTTGAAGGAGAAATATACAATGACTGATCTAAAAAACTGGAGTTAAGAATGAAATAATTAATTTCAAAATTTTCAATGGTAAAAGCTTTACTCTTAATATTAAAGAATATTTTTATTTATTTTAGATAAAATGGAAGAATTAATGGGTCTGAAAAATTGAAATAGGCCTTTGTTTATTTGTAAAATATTTTTAGAAATTTTGTAACAGAAACGAATGCAATTCACTTTAAACCATGGTACATATAATTAAGAATACACACATCTATATTAATAAATGCTTTTCATATAAATTATAGTTTTATTACAAGTAACTTACTGTAATATACATATCTACATTTATACAAGTGACTGTAATTACAATTGAAATTATCGCACATGAAATTAGTATAAAATAACTGAAACAATACAATGTACAAATACAGTTGGTTACCTTTATGGTAATAAGTAATTATAAATAGATAAGTAGAATATTTATGGGTTTAGAAAAACATAATTACTCAATAGTAATAAATATTTTAAACAATCTATTCAATGGTTAGGATTTATAGACTACAAAATAATAACAGCTTCAACTATCACTAATTTGATAAATAGTTTCTTTTAAAGGATAACATTTGGCCACTGCACCAAAAAAAAGGACAGTAGTGTTTAATATATAATAGAAAATGCTGGAAATTCCTCAAGTATGTATAATGTAATGGCTAGTTATAAGGTTATTATTATGATTGTTATTAACATGCCCAATAACCTATGAAGTTATTTCTACAATGAGGAAATCCAAACCTGCAATTAAGAAACATTCTCAAAGTTTACCTGCAGATACAAAGCTATAATATCCAGAGTTGGCAACTGTTTAGGAAGTCTTAATTAATAAATCATAACAGCTAACCAGAGTCTTAAAGTTGAATTTCACAAAATAAGATAAGATTAATACCACCCCTTCAACAATTAGAAGTTCAGCTCTAAAGGAATTCTAACAGTACAGAGACAGTTGACAACCAAGAGGAACATATATTCTCTCTCTCTCTCTGAAAGAGAATAAAACTACCAAAATATGAATTCTGTATATTGTGCATCATTGCAAGTCTCTTTCATAACAATGGCTGAATTCAGGGGCAGCCCTTGGTGCAACTGCATATGGAAGCAAAATTTAGAAACAACAAAACTGCCTCAGCTAGTGTGAAAAAAGAAAAAATCTTTAAAACATTTTAACAGATCGTGTTTGCCCCAATCTGGCTGATGAAATGGGCCTAGTTTCTGCACTTTTAACGATCTTTAACATTCTTAAATTCATTAATTTCCTTGAAAAGACTATTTGAGAACTTAAAGTTGTCTTCATGGGTTAAACCACGTTGTCCATTGAACATGAATTGAGTAATACATTGGATCCGAAACAACCTATTCTACTTTCATTGATGTTTGCTATTTGATCATTTAATTAGTTTTGTTTGTTTTAAATTATAGTCTCTCTGCAAACAGTAGGAACTAGTTTCTTTAAGTTTATTGTCATTAGCTCATTAAAGTGTAAATTTTAAATTTTCATGAAAACAAATATCCATAAATATGTATTAATTAAATTATATCACTTTCCTGGTTAACATGGTTCTTTATAATCCTTTTATAGCTTTTTGAAATAGGGGTACTATTTTTCATGTTTGCCTATGGAAGGAAGAACACAACGGCTGGCCTTGACGAATTATGGCTGCCATGCTATTCAGTACATCCCTGCAAGTTGTCGCCTACTATCAATTTAAGGTAAGTTAACAGCTGTTTAGTCTTAATTTCCTATCCAAGTCAATTTATTATTTTTTCTTGCATATATATATATATATATATATATATATATATATATGTGTGTGTGTGTGTGTGTGTGTGTGCGTGCTTCAGGAAATAACATTGTCAGGGTAGTTAAAACAATTAATAAGGCAAGATAAAGAGATAGAAAGTTGGTGACACCTGAGGTTCACAGAGGGTCACATGTAAGGTGCCCTTTTCGGAGGCACCACCCCCTTCATCAGAATGTTAGGAAGACATTTCCAATGATCGGCTAGCCAACGAGAACTTCAAACCCTACATGGTGCCTGCCATCTGTGAACCTCAGGTAAGTCACCAACTTTCTATCTCTCTTTCCTGTCCTTATATATATATGTGCAAGATAACTTAAGAGCAGATATTGATTGATTCAGAAAAAGCAAAGAAAAGAGCAAAGCAGAGAAGAAAAATTGCAGGCCAAGATCTAGGACAACCAGTAAGAATTTTATTAATAATATATATTGTGTCCGAAAAGTATGGTGAATGGTCCCATATTTAAATAGTCATGCTGGTTATGATTGTATTCGCAGATACGCATTGAGAGACATGTTAACAGCCCCCTACAGTGTAAATCAACAAAGAGATGTTAAGTTTCATGCTGCAACCAATATAACAGAGTCATTGTGAGACCTTGAGCAATTGAAATGTGGAGCACAAAGCACGAACAAGAAGTTTTACTTCAAATATGGAAAACTGTGATGGAGTTTCATGAATTTTTACTGTACGCATAAGAAGCAGTGAGTAAAAGGAGTGTTTCAAACTCTTTACAGATGGAAAGGAAGGTGTCATGGATGAGCCACGTTTGGGTGGCCGTCAACAATCTCAACCTCAGACAACATAGAACAAATGCGACTGATGTTCTAAGACTGTCTTTAAGAATGATAGTAGACGATTTGAATATCAACAAAAACAATGTAAGCACTATTGTTCATGACCATTTTAAAATGGGAAAATTTATGCCCGGTTTGTACCATAAAAGTTAGCAGACGAGCAGAAGCAAAATTGGATGGAAAGACCTGAAGATTTCAACGACATGTCTGACTGGAATAACAGCTTTTAGAAAACAGATAAGAGACCTGGAGTTACCAATAAGCTGCAGAGATCAAGTGACAATCACTGAAATGGTGTTCATTTCATCTTCCCTACTTTACAAAAAAAATAGTAGGTTGACAAAATCAAAGATTAAGATAATATTGATTGCCCTTATTGACAGCAATTGCTCAATCTATCATGAATTTTTACCCGAGGATCAAATTCTCAATTTTAGGAGGGAGTTTTGAAATAGCTGCTGCAAGGAATCCAGTGGGTTCGCCCAGAACTATACAGTTTGTGAAGTATAATACGGCATACCACATGTGCAGTAGCAATAGAGAAGGGGAGTATTGTTTTTTGAGAAACAACTTCCCCTTCGAGCTTGCCTGCGCAACGCTGTTGTTGTTGACAACATATATTATATTTTTACAAATGAGATTTACTGGCTGAGGCAACTTCTTTTTACTACACCTTATACTTATAAACTCTTAGCTTTTACAGACAAGTTTCTTGACCTACAACACATCCTGAACTGAAAACAATACATTTTCTAGTGCCACTGTTTTCAGTATTGCCTTTACACTAAAAACTTATCTCAACAAAAGCTCGAGGTAAACTGAGCATTAAATAACCATTTCGGCCAAGGGAGTCATGAAGTGAAGATCATGAATTGCTACAGTTGTTAAGTTTTGAACCATGTTTTATATATAAAATTTTTAACATAGAACCCATATTTAATCTATTGTAATGTTATGTTTGTATCATGCCTGATAAAGTCTCAAAAGGGAGATGAAACATTGTATTTGTGTTAATTAAATAGTAATAAAATTAATAATGGCTTATTGACCGTCTTTTTATTTATTTGTTAGTATTAACAAATTCCAGTTAGAGGATAGAAGTTCGGAAGTTTTTGTAATTAAGCCAAACACAATCAGACATAGATAACAAATTAAAAACCAATAAATGAAGCAGTACAGATGAGACATCCACAGAATTATTAAAATTGGAGGGGAGGCAATAATTCCAAACTTAATAAGAATTTTCAACATATCAATAATTTGGTTCCTCTGGCTAATTGTATAACTGCAATTATTGTAACAATTTATAAATCTGGTAAAAGAACAGATGCTAAAATCTACAGACCTGTTAGTGGTGTGTAAGATAATGGAAACCTTGCTAGCAGCTTATGTCTGATCTGAACTCTATAGAAAAGGGTGTTTTTTTAATGGTCAACATGGTTTTCGGGAAGGGTTCTCGTCTGAAAACCTAATGATAAATCTATTTCAGGAGTTAGCAGATGATGTAGATAGTGGAAGTAGAATAGACAGGGTTATCATAGATCACCAAAGTCTTCGATTTAGTACCTCATGAAATCCTATTGAATAAATTAAATAAAAAAAGTATAGATAAAACAATGGTAGTATGGGCACGAAATTTTTAAGCAACGATTTATCAAACTATTTAAAATCAGGAGACAGGCTTTTTGCAGACGACTGTACCCTCTACAGGAAGATAATGAACAAGCAAGACACATTAGTATTACAAGAAGATCTAGATAAAGTCAATAGCAGGACTCGGGAAAATAAAATGAAAATTAATGGAAAGAAAAGCAGCTCAATCTCGTTTACAACATGTGCATTGATAAATGAGACAATATAAAAAGGCAGAGAACAAACTAGTTGTAATGAACTGCAAATATCTGGGGATATATTTCAACAATAAACTTTGGTGGGAGGAAGCAGTGAATTTCACGGCTTTAAAAGAATGGAATTCCTTACTTTTCATAACAAGGAACTCAAAAAATGGTAGTTCAAAATCAAAGCAGGTGGCATATTTATCCTTAGACCAATTTTGGAATATGGGGCAGTTTGTTGGGATCCCTAGAAAAATTCAAAAAGATTTATTAGGAAAGTTCAGAAAAGGGCTACTAATTTTATGTAAGGCCAGGAATAGGAATGATAAGGTAGAACAAATGTAGGGAATTATCACCACAAAGGAGGGAGAAAGCAAGGTTGCATTTGCTGTTCAAAGCTTATACAGTACAAAACCCACAGATTGGAATTATGTACAAAATGTAAAAGCTGAGTTTTATAGGTAGATGGGATCATCAATTCTAAGTAAAATGTAGAAAACAAAAAACACATGTTTTAAATAGGACCATAAACAACCTGTGGGAGTGTTTGGTGCAAATCTTCTTCAGGGGAACAAATTTAGGATAAATCTCAGAAAACGTGTTAAGTGGCAATCCTCCATCATACACATGCTTATTAAATGTTAAATCCAAAGTGAAATGAAGTGTTAGGTTAATATATTTCTTGTAGTGTTTCTTTTTTCTTTTCTTTCAAGGGTATAGATGTTTTAAATTAGGACTATTACGTATATAAGTAAATTTAATTATGTATCTGCCACTGGGCCAATTGTAGACTAAGAAGTAAATACAAATAAAATACAACAGATTGTGATTTAATCACCAGCATTAATATATTCTGTTCTATTAAGTATCTAATTTCTCCACTACTTGAGAAAATATTTGTTATAATTATATGCAGAATGGAAGATGCATGCATATAATTATAGCCACAGGTAAATCAATATTTAGGTAACTCTCAATTTTTAAGTGCCACCTGCATTGGGAAATAATTGTTCAAACCCTTTGACTGCAAGATAAAATGCCACAAGAAACTTGATGCATGAGCAATAACTGTAACCCACCCTTAGTAAGTTGACAGAAAAGAAAAAAATGTGGTAGATTTTACCAAGTTTACTATATATCTCTATAATTTAATAATGTTCCATAGGTAGAAGTTAGTTATAGACAGCACATTAACTGTGTATAGGAGCCTATGACTACTGTTAATTTGGTGGTTAATTTTGTTTAAAAACCTGACATTTTGAGCTTGAACAAATTAGACAAGTGAAATCATAAAGTAACTATATATAATGATACATAATAGGCCTACTTACGACATTATTTTCTCAAAAATGTCAATTCCAATATGGAATCCAACTTTTACACATAGGAGTATTACATATTGAAAGCATATGAAATACCACCACATTATACTATTATATCATATGAGCAAATAACTTGGTACAGAAAATGTGTATTATTTCTTTAGGCATTGACTGTTTGTGCCATAATTAATGTATACAGAAATATTGAAAATCATTAGTAACAAATTCCTAACATACTTTTTATATATAAAAATGGAAGCATAAATTGAGTTAACACTTGTTGATTAATATACTAAACATACCATTTGTGTACTTGCAAAAACTTAATAAATTGTAAAGTAACTTATTAACTCTGGTACAATAAATAATAAAATGTTAACATGCTACCCTAAAGGCGTAGGAGAGCAGTGTGTTATGAAATTTCACCATTTATAATGCATTCTCTGTAAATGTATAAATTACTGAAAAAATACTAAACACCATAGTATATGAATCAATTATTATAGCCAGTTATATTAATATAGGTCTTTTCATCCATACTTTCAAACCTTACTTTATATACCAAAATTATCTTTTTTCATAAAAGTTGTACTCTTCGTGTATGACTGGTAACCTTTTTTTGAAAAAATTATTGATTTGTATATATTAGCAGGAAGTTATATAATTGAATGAATAACAGAAAATTATCATATTAAAGATTACATTTTATAACTGGTTGACTCATATGCATAATTGATGTTTACGCAACAAAACTGGTTACTAAATGGAATATGCACTGCTTTGTAACAAAAAGCATGTGGAAAGACAACAGGATTGCCATTTTGGATTTCAAATTTCTTATTCTAAGAATTTACCTGTGTTTCATAAACAGGTAATCCTAATTTCTAAAATCAACGTTAGCATTCATTAGTACCTTCATTAATAGTTTCTTTCTAAACAAAAATACATCTTTCTGGAACAAAATGTGCAGGAAAGAACTTATAGTAAATAAATGTGAATCAATTAAATTATGTGCTTACAGTGGCAAATATTAAAAAAATAACTTACTTTTAAAAACAGAGAGATATTGACAAGATACAAAATAGTGTGAGCACAAGAATAATTTTTGCCTATTTGCTAGAAGAATTTCAACCACAGCCTTAGAATATCACAAAAAATATAATGATATTTGACAGAGAAAAGTGTACATAGAATTTATTTTCAAAATTCACTTTTTAAATATTTTACCCCATGAACATCTAGGTTTAGGCTTGTAAATATTGAACCAAGAATAATTTATTTAAAATTTGTAGCTGTCGCTATAATATATACTCAATAAGTATTATTAAAATGACATTTTCAAATAAGCACACCATTTTTCTCTGAACAAAATAATTTTCATGTAAAAATAAGTAAATATATATACCATGTAAAATAAATTCATTAGCTTAATAGAAACAAATTAAAAATATTACTTTACAGTTCAAATTTTTCATATTTACAGAAATATTCAGTTTTTTATTTATTTCAGTTTACTACCAATTGTCTAAGTTATTGGAATATAATATTAACATATGGCTATTTACATTTCATTACACTAGTGCAGAGGCAGGCAGTGAGCTATGTTTAGGTTTAGTTTTATTGAGAAACACCTTTATATATCCACTGAAATCAGCACTTACCAATACATGCCCTCCACAACCTTTAGTGTGCTGCTCAACCATAGGATCTTCAACTTTCAGACTACTACAATCTGAAGTTCCTTCTTGCTCTTCTATTTGCCGGATAATTATGTCAGGATTAGGAGCAAACACAGCACATGTAACAACAGCATTGTGTGCCTTAATACCTTCCCAAAAATCATTTCTATCCCTACGTACAGATGAAAATTTTGAATAGTCATGATGTGTTTTCCAAATATAAATACATTGATTTTCTGAACCACTTACTATATATTTACCATCATGACTGAAACTAGCCTTAATCTGACTGCTAACATTAACATAGCCCTTATATTTACAAGACAAATTTAAATCTCTCAAATCATAAAGGCGAATGCGGCTATCATTTGAAGTAACTAAAATTTTATCTTCTCCTGGCATTGGTTCAATTCCACTTATTTTTCTTCCCCTCGAGTTTTTGCCTCTGGTTGAGCGAACATCAATTTGTGTGTGATATTTAAGCTGTTCAGTGTTATAAAATATACAACGACCATCATATGAACCAACAACAGCAAATTTCCCATTTTGACAAAAATTTGCTGCAGTGATAAGTTTGGTTTGCCCATCTAATTCATTCCAAACAGCTACTTTTTTGTCTGGAATGTTCCACAAGCGCAATTTTCCATCAAGTGATCCACTAAGAAAATAGCGATCATCTCTTGGGTGAAAAACAATAGCAGTAACAAAATCAATATGTTGAAAACAGCACAAGCATTCCTTTCGGGATATGTGCCATAGTCTCACTGTTTTATCCATAGATGAAGATAGAACAAAATAATTTTTGGACCAAGAAACATCCAATAAATCAGATGTATGGCCAGTATATGTGCAAAAAGGTTTGGGCATGAATGGACTTTTTCTAAATTCATCACCTTTAATATCAGCAAAATTTAAATTTGGATCCTCTGAAGAATGTTGTGACACTAGTGACTCCTGAGAAGGTGTTGGAGAAACTTTTTCAGCATTATATTTTGTGCGCATATCTTGAAAATATGAGTATGCACTTCGTACAACCCAAACTCTAAGGACTCTGTCCTGTCCAGCAGTTGCCAACAAACGACCACAAGATGAAAATTTCATACACCAAACAGGCCCAATATGCTCTCCACTTAAATCCTGTACATGTTGTAAACTATCAAACTCATATGGCCCTTTGTGGCTACTAGATGCTTTCAACTTTATGTACTGTTCTCCTGGATTCACATCGTCTACTATATCCATAACATCTTCTTTATGTCTTGCATGCGAAACCACTTGTTGTATAGATTTGGCTTTGTCCATTGTCTTTTTAACTTTAGAGCCCAAAAATTTTTTAAATTGAGCTGTGCGCCGTTTCATTTTACTGATGTCAGCATCTTCTGCAGGAATGGATGACTTCTTACTGTCAATACTTTCTTCATCAGATTCTTTCTCTTTTTCCAAACTAGAATTACTCACATATTCAGAGGTTAGCCTCATTATATGCAATGACAATGGATTTATACACTGTGGCAATTTATCCTCAGCAATACTTAGAGGTACACGCTCTCCAGTATCCAGGTTTAGAACAGTCACTTGTTCCAAAATCTCCTGCAGTTTACAAAAAGGCACATTTAGAAAACAATATTACAAAATATGCATTTATGTTTATGTATAAATATATATATATATATATATATATATATATCAGTAATTGACATTGTCATGTTAATTAAAACAATTAATAAGGAAAGGAAACAGAGATAGAAAGTAGGTGACTTACCTGCGGTTCATAGATGATAGACACTTTGTGAGGTTCGGAGTTCTTGAATTTTCGGAGGCACTGCCCCCCCCCCCCCCTCTATCAGAAAGTTAGGAAGACATTTCCAGCCGATCACTGGAAATATCTTCCTAACTTTCTGATAGAGGGGGGGGGGGGCGGTGCCTCCGAAAATTCAAGAACTCCAAACCTCACAAGGTGTCTACCATCGTTATATATATATATATATAGGATAAGTGACGAAGTCACGCATTTGATAATTGGATAGAAAGAAAGATAGAAATATTTGGGGGAAAAGCAGGAAATTCACTCTTTAAATCATATGTACGGCATGGAATCATGCACAAGGAAATACATATGTCAAGCGTAGAAGGGAATGGAAGAAGGAAGAAAGACTGAAAAAATTCGATGTGGCCAGGACTCGAAACTGGGTGCATATATATATATATATATATATATATATATATATATATTTACAATACATTTGGATAAGAAAGAGGGATAGAGAACAGCCGAATTACCTTGGATCCCCAGCTTGAGAAACAATAGTGTCTAATTTTTTAGGCCCGAGTCACCTCTTCTGGGCATTATGTCTGAACGACATGAGAGTCAGCTGCTCAGTCAGTGACCAAATGAATATAAAATTGTTTTCAACTCTTCTTATCCAATAGTTTTTTATTTACCACCACTTTATCAGTATTAGTACGACTAAAACATAATTTTGTGAGTTTGAGCTTCTATTTTGATCACTTACATGAAACTATAAATAAAAGTCTGCATTATTTGTTGCAACACGCACATATTCATACAAGTTTGGAAAATGAAACTGCCAAGTGTAGATAATGGAAGACTTATTAAAGGGCCAGAAAGAAATTCTGTCCAATATACTTTGAACAGAAAGGGAGGAAAACTAAGATTGTGTTACCAGAATGGAAATTATTATAGTGCTGAAGAGATCTATGTTTACTTCTATTGTCCACTCTCACAGCCAGGTTAGAGTTTAGGTAGAGGAAGAGGCAGAATATGGCAAACAGTTTTTAGAAAGTGGCAGCTTGCAGTTGAGCATGGGCAGAAAGTGAAGTAAGTAGTTTTTTTGTCAGAGACTGTCAACCACAAGAAGTGTGTTCAGGCAGAACTATTCCATCAAGCAAGGGTAATGCACTGACTTTGCAGTCAACACAGCATTCCAACTATATCAGACCTCAAAATGCCACTTCATAATTGCAAAGCAATAAATAATAAATTCTCTCTTCATGTGAGGTTGTCTTGCTCAATTGTATTATAACTTTAATCTCCATAATAGTTTATTTGTAATAGCCATTCAAGGCCAATCTAAAAATAAAGTTACTTTAGAGTTGTATGAGTTGACACACTGACGTAAATCCTTGCCACATATTACTGCAATGGGTCCATTGAAATTTCACTTAATAAAGTCATTCACTATATTAATTCAGATTAAATGTGATTATGGTCTATAATGTTTCAACTGAACAACAACCTCAGACACTGCAAACAACTGGAAGGAAACCTATCACATCTTAACATTCTAATATGTTTTATAAAATGAATACAATCACTACTCAAGAATATGCTAAACATGGATAACATGAACAAGTCACTGGTGACATTTTTAATGTTTCTATAAAATAAAGTTACTCAGAAATATTAAGTATATAGTGGATAATATAAGAGACCAAATTTAAAATGAAGGGAAAGTAGTCCACCCTAAATAATGTCACTTAACATGTTATGATAGTTTTCAGTTTTTAGACTGGTCTCATGCCACTCTATGCTAATGTATGCTGTGCAAGCCTTTTGTTTTCATATAACTGCCATATCCTCCCTAATCTGCTAAGCATATTCTGCATTGCCTCCCTCTTCTGTTCTTAGCCCACACAATTCTCTTTTATACCAATTTTATAAGACCCTCATGTTTCAAAACGTGGCCTATATAATCTCTCTCTTTTGGTCAAACTAATCCATATTATTCTCTCTTCTCTTATTCGGCTTAGAACTTCCTGGTTAGTTGCTCTATCCGCCCATCCCATTCTTCTATAGAGCCACATTTCAAAAACTTTTATTCTTTTCCCTTCTGCAATTCCTGCCAATTCGCACCCATACCATGCCACATTCCATACAAATATTATATTCATACTTATATTAACAATAAGTATTCCTCTTTTTTGTGAAAGTCTTTCTTCCTTGTACTATTCTTGTCTTTATGTCCACTATAATTCTATTATCCCTAGTTGTTATTCTGCCAAAGTAGCAGAATTCCTTAACATCCTTCAAAATATTCCTTTTCAATCTAACACCCTTTGTTATTCCACTGTTTCCCATACTACACTCCATTACCTTGGTTTTCCCTCTATTAATCCTTATTTTGAATTCTTTTTCCAGGACCACATTCATGATTCATGCCATTTATTACACTTTCCCCTAATACTACAATGTCATCATAAAAGCATAGAGTTTTTATTTCTTCTTCTTGCAGTATGATTCCTTTTTCATATTTTGTTTCAACTTTCTTCATAAGTTAAACGGCATGGGCGATACTGCATCCTTGTCTTACTCCTTTCTTGATCTTCAATTCTAATTACAATTGTCTGCCTTCTGTAGATATTATGGATAATCTTTCTTTCTCTATATTTTATTCCTGTCCTCTTCAAAATCCTTAATAGTGTGTTCCAGTTAACATTATCAAAGGATTTTTCTACAACTACAAATGCCATGAACATGGGCCTGTTTTTTCTTATTCAGTCCTCTAAAATTAGACGTAGAGCCAATATATTGCTTCTCTTGTCCCTCCATTCTTCCTAAAAAACCAAACTGATTTTCTCTTTAACTTACACTCCATTTGACATTCCATCTTTCTACATACTATTTTCATATATATTTTGCATGCATGGGATACTAAGCCTATTGTCCTGTGCAGTTCACATTTATGAGCACCAGTTTTCTTCAGTATGGGCATATTTATGTTGTTACTAAAATCTTCTGGTATTCTTCCTGTTTCATAGATTTCACAAACTATCCTGAACTGCCCAGATATTGCTTGTTCGCCTGATGATCTTACCAACTACACTAGAATGTTCTCAATTCCTGGTGCTTCACCAGTTCTCAGATCTTTCAGCACCCTGTCAAGCTATGAGCTTAAAATTTTGTCCCCTAACTCTTCATCATCCACCTTCTATTACTGACTGATCTAGATTTCCACCATAATACAGATGGTCAACATGTTTCTTTCATCTTTTTTATCTAGAATTAGCTTCCCATCTGATGTTCTTGCCAATATTTTTCCTCTATGCTGCGTCTACTTTCCCTTTCGCAATGAAATCTTCAACTTCTTTGCATTTCTCTTGAAGCTGCTTTGAAATTCCTATCTATCTCATTCTTCAGGCATCTGTACTGCTCTTTACTATTTTCACGTCTTCCATTTTTATATTTAAGGCTTTCATAATCCTTTGTATTACTTCTTGCATTATCCATGCTCTCCTATTTTTTTGTCGGTTGCTCTAGACATTTCTTCTTTCAAGAGTACCAATTTCTCTTATATATTGTTTCTTTCTCCATTAACCTACTCTTGATTTCTTATTTGAAACTCTGAATCACTTCTGCTTGTTTCAGTTTTCTAATTCCCATTGTCTTCATTCCTTTCTTGAGTTTTCAGCCTGCATTTCATAATCAACACATTTTGGTTCAAGTCCACATTTGCTCCTGCATAGGTTTAGCAGTCCAGCACCCGTTTTCAATGACTTTGCCTCACCATTATGCAGTCCAATTGGTATCTACCAATGTCCCTGGCTTCTTCCATGTTCCACATGTAGTCTTCCTAACATATGACTTACTATAACTAAATAGAATTAAATGAATGATCAATTAAATACAACAAAGCTTTTATTTATTCATACAATAAATTACCATATTGTTTGAGACTTTCATCAGGTGTTTCTTAGGTATACTAAATTTTTAAGTATGTATTTATAAATTTTACAAATAAATAGAGGGCCAAATATATAAAAAAATTCAGAACTGCTTCCATGGCAGTTGAAACAGAAATATAATGTAAGAAATTAATTTAAAACTAAATACTTCAAAATTTAATATACTGAAGAAAGTAGATGAAGTTTCAAGTGTGGTGATGAAATGCGACATGAATAAATAAAACCTCTGTAGCCTGTAATTGGTCATTAATTTAATTCTAGTTAATATTCGATCTCAACTTCAGAATACTGCCTCCAATTTTGAAACAGAAACTTGATTTCAATGAAGAAAATTGCAAAGTATCCATAAATTAATTATAGATACTTTATTACAAATTTAATGGTACACAAAAAGAAAACAAGCAACCGACATTTATTTAGGAAACTTAATTTAGTTTATGCTTATTTGAAAATATCAACAAATGTTTATTGATTAAACAATAGTGAAGAGTTACTAGCCATGATGTGAAAACATACATTCCAAGGAATATGTTATAGGAAGAAATCTAAATTACATAAATTAACTAATACAATAAATTTTTTTCAAACTTCAAAATCTCCGTTAGTAAACAGAAATTTCTTTCTTATGCTAGCCGCAGAAGAGTATTAAATATATAAAGATGATCTCACAACATACAAGTTCTGATATACAAATACAATTATTAAATTTATAAATCTCACTGTTGATGGAAGTTAAATTTGGACAGCAGTCATAAAAATGTAAGAGTTGGATGAAATGCAGTATTATTCCCATAAAACTAGAAAATAATTTCTGAATTATCCAGCCATGTAGCAACTTCTTGTGTGAACTGTATACATTTATATCTAATTTTTGACACTGACAAAATTAGAGTAAATTTACTATTCTACATACCTTATCGTATTATGATATTTGAATTAATTCTACAACTTTTTTGTTACAGAACAAAATTGTGCCCCCCCCCCCTCAAATATTTTACAATATTGAATTTATATCTTATAACATTATTTAAATTAAACATTTGCACTAATTGATACCTTTGACATGTAACACTTACTAAATCCGAGAGCTGTTTTCCAGAATCAGTGCGAGTCCTGACAAGCATATTGAGTTGGGACATCATACCCTGTTCATCACCAGCTGATCTTCGCCTTTCTCGTGATCCCCAAGGACTAGGGCCCAATTTATTACTATTTATAGAACCTATGGGACTACCTGACATTTTACTAGAACAAGTGCTCAATACTTCTGCCTTCAGACGTTCTAGTCTTTCTTGTTCTTCAAGCGTTGGGCCTTCAGCTTTAGCACGATCCTCATCCTGCAGTAAAGATGTTGTTATACTTAATAACAGAAAAGTTTAGCATTATATGAAGACACACAAACTTACCTGTGGCTTTACTACATACTGCCCTTTAGTAGCTGATTTTATGTCTAGTGAATGTTCAAATTCTCTCGTCAATGACTCTATAGTACTTGCAGGACTTGGTAGTGGTGGAGACTGAGAATAAACTTCTTCAGAGCCTGGAGGCTAATGTATTACAATAGTACAAGCATATTTATTCATTCATCCAAATAAACTATGTATTATATGAAATTATTCATAATTACTTAATAAATTAATACCGATTAATATGTAAACTGTTCTCACTTTTAACCTAGAAAATGATAGGTTTTAGAATTTGTTATAGGATGTACTTACTGTAATTGAGTGAGGAGTTTTCATTTTGCTTTTCTTTTTTTTTCTAGGTGGAGCAATTGGAACACAAGCCTCTGCTATTGAATCCAATGACTTTCCATTGTTGCTTGAATTTTTTGTACTAGCAATTACATCTGGCTCCTGTAAAGGCATTGTTTTCTGTTTCTCTAGCAACTGTTGTGAGGTAGAAGATACAAGATTTGGTGCAGAATCTGCCTTTGCAGACACCTTGAAATCAGTGGCGATATGAGTTGATGCTTGGCTTTGTGAACTCTGTGACTGAAGTGAAGATGTTTCTGATACAGAATCTTCCTTTCCAGTAAGAGAGCCTGATGGTACAGCAACAGTTAAAATTTGACTTTCACGACCTGAAAAATTGATAACTAAAAACAACTCCTGCAGTTCACATTAAAATATAAATTACTACAGAGGTTGTTCATTGAGACAGAAAAGTTACTCAAATTTGTTTTGAAATTATAAAAAAGTATTCTTAATTTTTTTTTACGGAAAAATTAATGTTGGGCAAAAATTTAATTTAAAATGGATAATACTAATTGTTAAAGGTTAATAACAAGTAAATGACATTTTAATGCCTTGAAAAATAATTTTAAAAATGTGATGACTAATGGACACCTTATTTTTGGTACATAATGTTATTTCTACAATTATGAAGCCTATCAGATGCTGCAAAGGCCAAGTTTACAATATATTGAGCTCATTCAAATACAAGTGAGCAACTGATGACATCTACAATTTTATAACAAACATTGTGTAATTAATTATCACATTTTAAGTTAATAATATATCCCTGCATATTAGTATGTGACTATAAAAACCTTATTTGTTAATTAAATGTTAATTCTAATGAAGAGCTTCTGGGAAATGTCCACACTTTCATAAAATCACAACCTGAAGCATCAATAACTCCTCCCAATATTCTTCCTACTCTTCCTAAAGATGTCATACTCTGGAGGCTAAGAGCATCATGTTCAATGATTCGGAAAGGGTGGAGGGTTTTAGTAGGTACAGCAAACACTCCTTCCACTGATGATGTTTGACTATCTGTTGGAGAATTATTACTTGGGCCAACATCATCATCTTCAGTTTGCATACGTTGGCGAAGCTCCCTGAAACGTCTTCTACCTTGATGACAGTCCAACACCCTTCTCTCAAGTTCCTGTAATATTTTGAATTATAACTTGTATGTGTGTCTACATTTAAATACAAGACAAATGTAATATTGATGTTATAGTTATAATATAGAAGTTGAAAGTATTTAATGCAACCCTAGTTATTTTATAATCATATGCTGGGGAAAGTTTTTAAACACAGTGGGTACAGTACAGAATCATTTTTGTTTGAGTCTCAGGTGTATTTAAAATAAAAACATGTCAAATAATTTACAACACAAACAAAAAAAAACTATATCAAAATCATTGCATAACAACAATGATTCCAGTCAGATTTAGGTCAACTGAAAGATTTTTAAACTTGTATCATATTAACTGAGCCATTCATCATCATATACAATAAAAATTATATTCTGTAGATGTACATGGGGACAACGTTTTTTTGTAACCGAGTAGTTATCTTTTAACAAAAACAGTTTTTGCAAATAAATAATATTTGCCAGAATATTTATAAATATTTCAATAAACTACATTTCCCTGGGATATATTTCCTGTTAATTTGTCGTAATATTTATACTGTTTAGTAAAAACATATGAATAATTAAATTCAGCCACAATTGTAGAAATATGAACAATTAGCAGAAATTTTATTTAATAATAAAATCACATTCACATAAATTAGTCACAAACTGCAAGTTTAAAGCTAATTCTTCAACTGTAAATTAATTTACGCACATCATCAATAATTAATGTCGAAGCACTAGAAGAAGAAGGGAGGACTGTAGATTCTTTCCTCCTGTCACAATCAGCCCCTTCATTATTAACAGATTTCGCACACACACTACTTTCTGAATCGCTTCGTGGAATTAAATCCTCGTTGTTATGTAGTTTTAGTTTTCTAGGAACCAAATTGAAAATATTATTAATTATTACCAAACAAACTAATATTAATTAAAACAAAAATATATATTGTCACATTTCCTTTACCTTGACAACCTATTAGGAGTAACATCTTCAGCGTCATAAAATTCCTCTGAATCGCTGCTAGCAGACATTTTCATGTAGGTACTTTAAAATTTAAATAGATATAAGCCATTGCCAATTTTACAAGGGTTACTGCTTAAAGAACAACATTCACATTCCATTTCGGCAGGGTTCCAACGAATATCTTTGGAAAACCGGAGGTTGACCAATAGCAAAAGATTGCTATACATCCTATTTATGTAGGATTGGCCAATGTCGATATAGCCTCAAACCCAAGGTTTCTGTGATGTCTCTGATGCAAAAGTAAGATGGAGGATCTCGCAGTTGAAGTATGCGGCGAGAATGGGGCCTATTATAAGGTTTGTATTAATTAAAGTATGTGCAAAAGAATGCAAATGTTTTCTGAAAGTCAGTCAGCAGTATTGGAAGCGTGTTTTAGTTATGATATTTCGATGCAAGACTCATTACTTAAAGAGAATTTCTGATTCAAATACACCCACAGAACGCGGCTAGGACGCCATGTCCCATTTGACAGGGCGTGATTTTACCCATGTGTCTAAATTTTGCAACAATTTGTAGAACTTATATTTATTTACAGTGCCAAATTTAAAATATTACTTTAAATGTTCAAGATTTGTGGGTATCGCATTTCCTGTTTTAACGATAGGAACAGTTTTGAGACCTACTTTCCAACGAAAATTTTCATTAACCTAACATGTTAGGTTAGCTGCAACGAACAATTAACTCTGTGTTAGAATCAATATTTCATGTATGATTGAACAAATTTTAAAGTGCTTATTGTGACTAATTTTTTGCATTCACATTCCGTGTGTTGCGTACCAAATTGTCCATTTTTTAACTGATTTAGAGTAACTGAATTTGCCACCATATATTTTAAATCACTTAATCCTTCATTAATTTTTACTGTTTCAGGCCTTTGTTACAGACATATTTGAGGAAGAAGTATCAGTTGCATTCGAAAAGGAGTAAGTATTCATCCCATTAATATCGTTATAAAAAAATAGTTGTGTGTATTGTTTATGTATACCTCAATCTAAAGTTTACAAAATTGTTTTCTTCACCCTGTGCAAATATTTATGTATTTATTTAGCTTTGCTGTTACTCTTAGAGTCGATTTCCTGTTTTCTCATTGTAAACCCTTCCTTAATTTTGTATCCAAATCATTTATTGATTATACATGCATATTAGAGGGAATGTTGAAACCTGCTTAATTCACTTAAGTTTGAATTTTGTTCTCCGTCCAAAGTTATATTAATGTTTCATTCTTGCTTCATATTTGAACACATGCAGCAAGTTACTGTAATACAGGATGATAATTCTTAACAATTTGGTATTAATAGCAACAATGCATTATGATTGAAAGTTATTTATAACTTTATCTGTACGGTTTTCAAGTTATAATAATAGGTGTGCTGTACTTTCATTCCTGTTCTATTGAATAAATTCTGCCAACTGTAATTAGTGAATATAATTGTAGTGATATTTGTCAATTGTTCTAAGTCATAAATTGGATACAGTAGCATCAGATAAGTTAGTCTAAATATTTCAGTGCCTGGTTAGATGACTGTTAGGCAAGTATTATATTAGTGGCTATAGTTCTTGCTCAAAGTTGGGTTAGTTTACAGGTGTCAGATTGTTGCTATTATGAAAGATATCCATAGAAAGGCATACAAATTACAATATCATAACACTCATTTTTTGTATCTATGCAAACCCAATTTCAGTGAACTTGTTAAACTGCAAAGAAAGTACAGGTTCTTCAGCATTACAAGAAAAAATAGTATTGTAAGAAATTTCATAAATTGGATTTGTTTGATTCTGTGCTGCTAAATTTAAAATGTGTGTATACTTATGCATTACAATTTATAAACAAGATAAGCATTTCTATAAGTTCTTATTAGAGTGTGCTGTTAACCCTTTAATAGTTGTGCGGAGTCTACAGTTTCCAGTGTATTTCTAAGTTGTCTACAATTTGTTATTTCAATAATAAATAGTATATATTTACTTTCCCTAAAAAGTACGAGATAAAGGTACACAGGGTTCCTTAGGTGAAAATTCAATTGTTATTGATTTATAAGTTCAATCAATTTTAAAGTAAGCTTGGGGAACTTAATAAAATGTGTTGACAAGTTTATTAGGAAGTATGTTGGCAGATTAATTGTAATAAGATTTAGTTGGTTAGTGTTGAAACTTATACTACGGTAAGTACTATATCAAAAATAAGAAACTAGTGAACAAGGAAGAGTTTAAGCAAAAATAAAGAATAGAATAAAATTACTAATGTGAATGATAGTGTTCTCAAAACTATTTTGATTTAGATGATGTACATTTTGATGTGACAAGCTGATAACCATGCCCATAAGAAGCCATTTCAGATTTCTGAACTTTAACAATATTATTTTTCTGTGCCAACATTTTATTTTTAAAAGCAAAATTGGCTACTTTAATTTCAATTTTTATAACTTCTCTCAACTTGCAAACAGTTTTGAAGTGTATGGTCAAGCTTGGTTAATGTTACTAGGCCCCATTTAAGAGTGTTTCACATTAGGCCTGGAGCTTTTGACATTAACTTGTGGGGCGATTATGGAGGGAGTGGGATTTTTTAAATAATAGTGGGTTATTAGGGTGGAGTGGTGACAAACTATAATTGCGAAGTACTCTAATTACAAGTAAGCAGTTAATAATTCTATATGAAAGGGATCTCAGAATCAGAATGCTTACGAGGAAATTAGAACTCTGCCTTCCTTAAAGTTACATCTGAAGATTAGGCAAAGTCTATATTTTTTTCTAGTAATAATTTACCTAATAAACACAAGCATCTCCATAAACGTCATATGGTACAATTAAAATTTGAAGTCACTGTGTTTTTATTTCTCACTGTGGGAAATCCACCATTAGGAATACATACAGATAAAGGTTGGTCAAGTAGCATTGTTGAAGAAGCTATGTATTTTATGGTTTCTGGTGAGCTATATATGAGTTCCTTTGAGTAGATTTTACCAAAAATTTGTATATAGATTTAGGTACATATTACAAAAGATTTGTATGATATTAACTACAAATTTTGCACACTTGTTAATACAAGCAAGGTAATACTGAAACTCTAGTTTTATTATAATTGGCTGATCAATGTAAAAATTGTAATAGTGAATATCTTATGGATTTTTAACTGTTTTTAAAGTTTGAGATACCTCTATCTTTGTTATACTTCGTAAGTTTCATAGGAGTATCTTTAATATACTGGATAAACATGTACCTAATAAAATGAATTTCACAAAAAATCTTTAAAGGTTGGTTTACATGTCATACATTTCATTACTGTATTCAATGGTGTAGAAAATAAAGGATAGAAAAATTACCATTTTCACTACATCACATCAAGCATCATTCCATCTCCCCTTGAATAATCTATTTTTCAACACTTCCATGCCTGTGACTATGGACCTTGATATTATGTATATAGATGTGCTTATGTACTTGGCTTCAGGTATACTATTTTACTTTGTTATATACTTTTCATACATATTCAGCACCATTTCAACTTTGAAACTAATCAGTTAATTGGCAATAAAATGTTTTTTTTTCTACTTAGTTGGCAGCCTGAATCAAAATTTCCTTTTTCACAAGTTCGTCTTCCTCCTGATGAAACTGCAATCAAATCAGACTTCACAGAAAATCAGGAAATTGAAGTATTTTCTAGAGCCAATGAACAGGAAGCATGTGGTTGGTGGAAAGCTATTATTAAGGTAAGCTAGACATTAATAATAAAATACATAAGGTATTTTATGTTGGAAAAATGCACAATCATGTTGGCTGTAGTACATAGTGAAAATTTTTAGTGGGTCGTTTTCCTCGTTCAAGAAATGGAAGGTGTTTTTGTGTTGTGTGTTTATAAGCTTAAGTTTTAAATGGCACAAAAATATCTTGTCTGCTCGTGTGAATGATGCCTACTTATTTATAATTTTCAGTATGTGAACTTAACTCGAGATGTTTACAAGATATTTACTTCAAAAACACATTCAATGGAGTCTCCAGGTTTTTTCTAGAGTTTATAGTTAATAAACTTTTCTTCAGACCTACCATTCACAGAGTCTATTAGAATGAAATGTATTTTGAGACCCAATTTCTGTGTTTTCTTGTTAAATAATTGTACATCTTCTTACATTTGTGTTTAAAGTAATATCTTCCTTTAAGTTTGTTTCACTAAATTTAGTGAAATTATCTTTTTCATATTGGAAAGCTATTATGATCCAGTCCTACTGATAAGTTGATCCAGTAACGTTGAAAGGTAATTTTTTGTTAGGAGGAGTTCATTCTGACTTCCAAATTTGAGTATTTCCCTTGTTCCCCAGTTTGTTTATATTGTATTGTTTACTATGTGATTTATGCCAATTAAAAGTGCAAACTAAGAGCTTTGCACAAGCTACCGGTGTTGTCTCAAAATGTGGTGTACAGACTTCCATTGATCAGGTGAGCTAGTGGGGAAATGATGAAGCTCAATCTTTTGTAGTAAATCTAATATGATGTGTAAAATTAATTCTAGATAACTATTACTTTTCTTGTGTAAATCATATTCCTTTTATTTTCATGTTAATACATTGTTAATTGTGAGGATTAAAGTCAAAAGAACTGAAACATAAATTCATTAACCCAGTGATCATAAATGTCACTAATGAAATATGTAGGTTTGATGTTTGTCTTTCATGGGTGTTTTGACCTGTACTTTATGAATGTTCTGTTGTATTTAAACTGTAATAAAACAGCGTGACAGTTCATAAAGTTTTCATATTCCAAGTTTGAACATTGTATAAAACAATACTGATTGTCAAATTCTTCCCCTGATAATTGTTTTCTAAAGGTTTTGAGTCATTACCAGTTAATCTGGACCAGAGGCCCTCTTCATTATAAGATTTGGAATGGAGGTTTATTATTTTGGCAGGGAAGTGAAGGACACAGGCATTCTAATCAGTTTTTAACATTTGTGTTTGGGAGATAATTCCTTTTCCCATGTGGCCTCGTTGAATCACACACAGTATCAAGCCAGTAAAGTCGGCACACTTTACAGTGTTGTATGGTAAATAAAATTTTGTTTATAGAGTCTAGTGCATTGAAATAAGTACTGCTACTAGGGTGAAGATATTCTAGTGAATTTGTTCTAAGCATGATTCTTAGGTTTCAATCCAGGCCATTGCTTGTAATAACATTCAATGGTGAGCTCCATCTTTTGAAACAGAATAATTATATTTAGAATAAAATTGCAGTTGGAAAGAACTAAAGTGAAGGCACATGATCTTAGTTTGCTTAAATTTTCTACAATTTTTTAATTATAAAGTGTAATTTTATTATTTTTCTTCTTACTCTAAAATCACATTTGTGTGTGTTAAATTGTTTTTCAGATGATTAAAGGAGATTTCCATGTTGTGGAATATGTGGGTTGGGAGAGCACCTACACAGAAATTGTTGGTAGTGAGCGACTGAGACCAAAAAATTTGAATCCTCCCATAGACAAAAGTACGTTCCATAAATATGAAATTGAAGTACCTGAAGAATTGAGAGAATAGTAAGTCAGTTTTAACTTTATAGAATAATTTTTATAATGGTGGTTCTTCGTCTGTGAGTGTAAATTTTGTCACCTTGGTGTCACTAGTGACCTCAAAATTCATTAGTGCTAATGAAGGGAAATCTTCTGTGTACTTCTTCAATTTTCTGATTTGCTTTTAAATGAAGGAAATTATAAATACAAATGTTTGAATTAAATACAAGAAATTAATATATTCTCGTGTTAAATTATACATTTGCAAACTTCATCATATATATATATACTTTTTAGTGTATAAAACATTAATTAATCGATAGAACAAATTATAATCAATTTTAAAATTTTTCCTTTATTAATTTAAAGTGATTACATGGGCTTAATCTCAGGGGATTTTGGGTCTCTCGAGAGATGGAGTATGCAGTTACTGTAAATAGAAAAAACAATCATTAAATATTATTTAACCAGAGCAATGAGCAAGTTTCACAGTTTTTTTAATAACTTACCCCTAATTACTGGGCCTACAAACATCCACCTCACGAATGTTTCCGCGTCTCTCTGGCGTCTTGCAGGATTTTTATCGATGAAGGTAGTAGGAACCAGCCCTGCAACTCATCTGTTTCCTCGAAACATCTAACGTCTGCAAACCTCTGACCACGTCTGCTCACGTCTCACCACATCTGACGTCTCTGCCCACCTCTCACAGCATCTGCTCTCATCCATCCTCTCCTCAACTCATCTGACTTCTGCTCATCTGCTCGGACCACGTCTTTCCTCTCCTCAAACCATCTGACTTCTGATCACGTCCGTCCTCTACTCAACTCGTCTGACTTCTGATGATGTCTCAACTCTCATTCCATCTGAGTTCGTCCATCCTCTCCTCTACTTGTCTGACTTCTGATCATGAGCCACCCATTGGCTCCCCTTTTAAATTCTCCGACGGGAATTCCCCGCCATAGGTCTACTTCATAAAATTCCGGGTTTCCCCGCCTCAGGTCCCTTACAAAATTCCGGGGTTCCCTTTGGGGTTTCACCCGCTTTCAGCTGACTAGACATTGTTGTTGGCGTTATAACGCCACAATACCACAAAATCCGCGTTTTTTTTTCACAATATATTATGTGTGTAATTAAGGGTAGGTACACACAGTTTCCTATAGAGCATTAGAATCATCAAGATTATCCAAAAATGACTAAAGAAAACATCCCCCCCCCCCCAATTTACAGTTGCTGAAGGCAAGCCTTGCTGGCAAATAACTGGGGGATCATTATATCTGGATTTAATAACTGGGGTTTTGTTATATCTGATCTTTGATTTTGTTTTCAGATTGTAAGAGTATAATTATTATTAGTATTATACTGAATCAAAATTGTACTGCATAAGTAAATTAAACATAACATTTTCATACTGAAAAACTCCTGACAAATTGTTCTGCTTGCACTAGTTGCGATACCATTAATTTTAACCTACTCAATTAATGTGTTGATTAAATACCAAATTACAACAGTTTTTTCTTCAGTAACATAACATTCCAAATTTTTGGCAGTTGCCATAATTTTAAAGTCTATTTCAATTTCGCTTATGCTTTCAATGGAACTGGATCAGTTTGGTGCAGTCGCCTGTTCTGTCCCCTCCTCGCCATTCCTCGTATCTCCCACTTCCCCTCCTTGCCCCGCTTGACTCCCAAAACTTGATCACAGCAAATACTTCACATTCTAATGACGTCACACCCAGATTGTAATATTGTGAAAAAATGTAGGCAAATAATATTAGTCACATTCTGTCATCGGAGTTAAACCTAGATTCACTGCATACAAGACAGAATTATAACCACTGAGCCAGACGAGAGTTGGAACTTCAGATCGAGTAATAATGTGTAAAGATAATTGACACAGACAGTAAAGGGAGAAATATTTATTGGCGAACTGGAGATACAAGACTGGGATCCCAATTTAGGAAATTTTCAGTGTCGCCCACTTAATACATTAAATCATAGGGCAATTGTGTTTGGGTCAGTTTTTGACTTGATACATGAGGTGATTGTGGTGGGGTCAGCTTTTTTGGATTAATTCATCATCTGACTCTGAACAATTTCCTCATTCAGACACATTCCCTATATTTCAGGTAAGGCAATAAATCCTTCTTGCTTTACTGTTCATATTAATTATCTTTACAATATCATATTAACTTGCACACTGGAGATCTGTTAAAGAAACTTATTTGGCGATTTTCATTCCAAATGAAAGCAGTGGCATTAAGGTATGTCTACACTGGTATGCTATCTTCTACCACTTTCAATTAAACATGCATTACAACTTGTGCTTTAAATCTTTCAACATTGCATGCACTATTGAACTGAGGTTTGTCGTATGCAATAAGTGTCCCATTCAGTGTTCCACTTTTATTCAATTTTTATTATTCAAAAGGAAGAAAAGGTTCTTCTATTTAAATTTGCATGATAAAAAAAAACAAGTTTAATAAATACTTGGTAAAAATATTTTGTTTAAAACTGGAACATGACAAGTTATTACTCGGAATTAGTACAGATTTTATTATTAATTAAACAAACCCGAAAATTAAAAAGAAATGGCATTGGATGAAAGATTTTTTGAAAAATGTAGCTTTGTTTAATTAATGAGCTAGAATACAAGGATGACAGATTGCTCTTTACAAACTTCTTCAGAATGTCCAAAATGAATTTTTCCATACTTGTGCTACTGGTTGAAACTAAAATTGTCTAGCAAAACAAAAATTTTAGAATTGCAATACCAAAGAAAATAAAAAAAGCTATTGCACTTGGGTATTTGGCTACATGAGATTTGGTTTTGTACATATTTCTACAGATATTAAATGCCATAATGGCATGGATAAAGGATTATGTGAAGGCCAAAATGACATTTAACTTTTGTATAAAAATGTGATTATAGTTGTGGTACTCAGTCCTTAGACTGGTCTGATGCAACCCTCCATGCTAACCCATCTTGCACACAGCATTACATTCCCGCATAACTTCATTATCTTACATCCTCCCTAATCTTAGTGTATTCAATCCTTGACCTCCCTCTTCTGTTCTTACCCCCACACACTTCCCTCATGATAATTTCACAAAACCCTCATGTTTGAAAACAAGGTCTATTAATCTATTGCTTCTCTTGGTCAATGTCCTCCATATTGTTAACTATTCCTCTATTCTGCATAGTACTTCCTTATTAGTACCTCTATTCACCCACACTCCATATGAACATTTTTAGCATTCATTTCCTAATATTCACACTTGTAAATAAATTTCTCTTTTACAAAAATCTTCCTTGTCTGTGCTATCCTACTCTTTATGTCAACTGTACTTCTACCATTATAGTTATGCTGCCCAAGTAGCAGAATTACTTGACTTCCTTAAAAATATCCCTTCCCAAGGTAACTCCCTTTGTTATTTCACTGTTTCTTGTATTACACTCTATCGCCTTGGTTTTCCGTCTTTTAATCCTCATATTGAACTCTTTCTCCAGTACCTCATTCATGCCATGTATTCTGGTTTCATAGTCTTCTGACTTCCCTAATACTACAATATCATCGGCAAACCGCAAAGTTTTTATTTCTTCTCTTTTCAGTATGATTCCTTTTCTTTATTCCATTTTAACTTTCTTCATGGCGTGTTCTATATATATAAGTTAAACAGCTTAGGTGACATAGCATCCTTGTCTTGCTCCTTTCTTGATTTTTGCTTTCTTTTATTTTCCTTCAATTCTAATTACTGCTGAATGCCTTCATAGAGGCTGAGGATAAGCCTTCTTTCTCTATATTTTATTCCTGTCCGCTTCAACATTCTTAATACTTTGTTTCAGTTCACATTATGCAAGCCTTTATCTAAATCTACAAACGCCATGAACGTAGGCCGGTATTTTTATTCTGTCTTCTATAATGACATGGAAAGTCAATATTGCTTTATTCCAAAACCAAATTCATCTCCTAACTCACATTATATTTATTGTTCCATCCTACTACATACTATTTTCGTTAATATTATGTATGCATGAGATAATATACTAAAAGTATATTGTGCTGTTCACATCTAACAGCCCCGGTCTTTTTCGGTATGGGTATATTTATGTTTTTACTAAAATCTTATGGTATTTTTCCTGTTTTGTAGATTATGCAAACTATCCTGTTCACCTAATGATCTTATCTAGTACGCTGGAATGTCATCAATTCCTGGTGCTTTACAATTGCTCAGCTCTGTCAGCACCCTATCAAACTCTGACCTTAAAATTTTGTTCCCCCAACTTTTCATTATCTACCTCTTCTTCTTTTTCTTCTTCTATTACTGACTAATCTAGATTTCCAATAAATGAAAAGACTGCCAAAAAGTCAGCATTAAATATATCATTATTTATTTACAAAAGCAACGTTTCATCTCCATTTTGAGACTTCAGGCTTACTACAAACATAATATTACAGTAAATTAATATAATTTTTTTAATTTATATATGAAAACATAGTTAAAAGCTTAAAAATTTAGCAATACATCCTATTTACTCCTTGACTCCCTCAGCTGAAAAGATTATTGAATTTACATGTGAAGAATTTGATGCCGCGCTGGACCATCTCCAGTGACGGTTATGGCTGAAATGAAGTAGTAACAATGTGTGCTTTCGGCAGTTAAATTTTAACAATGGAGAAGATCATTAAAATGTTAAACTTCTACAACAAAATAGTATGTAAATTTTGTTCAAATTATTCGTGTCATTTTTAACATTGATTGCATGTGGGTTGCACCTGATATACAACATTTCACTCATAATTCTCGAGAAGGGTGCCAGTGTAGACATACCTTTACGGAACCAATGTGATGTCACAGAACGGTAGATAGAGAGATGGTTGATACGTTGGGGCGGTGCTTGCGGAGTGGCTTGGTTGGAGTTACGATGGAATCAAAATGGTTGTTGGCCCTTGAAACTTATTCACAATTGAAAGGCATTTGCATTTTCTTGGACATTGTCCATAGAATTCTAGCTGTAGAGATTTTTGCACTTGGTCTTATAAAAGGCTTGGCGAAATGTAGCAGAGTAAAATTCCCTAGCATAAAAAGTATCTGAGTGTTCAAAGACCATTTTGACTTCACTGAAATTATCCCCAAAAAATTACATTACTGATGGATTGTTCATACATCCTTCAAGCTGCATGCAACCCAAGGAAGTTTCTGAAGCTCCAGAGATTTGCTTACTATGATTGGGTTATATCCACAACTATTTTTACTCAAACTCATTTCTTTTGAAAAGTAAAATTTTGTTGTTACAGCAGAGTTAGACTGTAAATACATTTCGGTACAAAAAGTTTCAAGGAAGGGTAATTTCCTGTAAAGTGTTGTTTGTTTGTTCTGTATCACTTTATATTTTAAATTTAATTTTATGTTTAGCTAATGTGTTTTATTGTTTTATCAACTTACAGTGCTAAAATGGACTCTGCCCACAAAGAATTTCAAAAGGCTATTGAAGCTGCAATTTGTCGATATACTCCAGAAAGAGGAGTCTTAAGTGTAATCTCTAGGAGTGATCAGTCTAAGAAACGTTCATCCATGCTCCAAGAGATGCATTTTAGAAACCTTACCCAAAAGGTTTTGCTTCTTAAGCGCACTGAGGAAGCAGCGCGTCAGCTGGAGTCGACAAAACTCCAAAATGTGGGAGGGTGAGTAAATACATATATTGACAAGCCATTCCAAATTCATTGAGGTTCATCAAATGATTATGGTATAATTTGGATATAAGCCCTACTGAGGTTATTACAGTTAATACACACATTTATATTCTTTAATAATTTATTTTTACAATTTATGAAGAAAAAAGACATCAGTATGCTTGTTATTCAGTTTTTTAATTTCCTTTTCTTTCTGTTTTTAAGAAATAATGTTGTCTTTGAATATAATTGAACTATTTGATCAACAGAAAGCTGTGGGTGATATTAATAATTGAATATTTCAAAGTACATGAGGGTTGACAAAGAGCCAATCGTATGAATTTGTAAAGGAAGCACAAAGGAAAGGGAATGGATACCTTTTCTAAGATTTGTAAAGATATTGCAGAAATCTTAATCAGTTCTTTAATAAACTGGAACACTTACCTTTCTAAGAAAGTCGCTAGAAGTTTAGATTTTGGTACTACACAGAAAGCATAGGAAGTAAATTTATACTGAAACTTATGATGAGTTCTATAGACTTCTATCTAAATGGTACACAAATAAAAGCTCACAGATGAAATTATTTGTACAAGAAAATGAGGACAGCAGGAGATATGGGTCACAGTACACTCCATATCTATACTAATTAATTTGGTTAAGAAAGAGGATAACTTGCAACCTACTTACCTTATATCCATAGTAGGTGTTGTTTTGCTGGGGAGCTTATTACCAACATTTAATTTAGGGTGCTGTGGGACACTATCTGAATATTGAGACAGTCTGCCACTAGGTGTTTGTATAATTACTATAACACTGGCATGTTATCTTTTCTTGCTTTATATACATGCAGTGTGATTTTATACATATTTGACAAACTTTTAGGGTTGGTACAGCTTAGTAAACAATTTTTTTTATATTTGATTAAATGATTGGAATTGATACTTTGTGGCATGTGCACAAAATATGAGACATGGAAAGAAAAGCATTATGCATTTTCAACATAAATGTAGAGTGCTTCTTTCCAGGATTGTTTACAATAAATTCTCCAAATTATTACCACTAACAGTAAATCGTGCTTGGAATTCCAAAGGTGCCAGCCATTTTGCACACTGGCAACTGCAATGGATAGTTCAGGAATGAGGTCTTCAACGAAATCAACTGATGTCTCATAACTGATGCCCTGAGGTTCACTTGTTAAAAGTTATCTGGTGATCAGTTTGGCAATTGCACTAGTCCACCATGCCCAATCAATTATCCCGAATAACTGCCATCCAGACACCATGATGCCTGGGAAAACCTGGCTGCCTGTTGGATGGATGGAGTGGCAACCTCAGTCTACTCAAAGCTGATTCCCAGGCTTTACTCAGTTGGAAACAATAGTCCAGTTCTATTTTGTCTCCGGTTATCCATATTGCTACAGCTTCTGTTGTAAACAATCCTTAGAGTGGTTTGATGCAATTCTCCGTGCTAATTTAATCCGTGCAAGCCTTTTATTTTCCACATAACTAACACATCCTCCTTAATCTGCTAAGCATATTCAATCATTGGCCTCCTTGCCCCAGTATTATGGTTGGGCATTGTTCTAGTGTCCTCACACTGAATCATGTACCCAGTCATAAATGTGTGTTCAGCTACAGCTTATTCCAGGGGCTGTTTGAGGTGAATATTTCTAGAGTATGGCCAACATGTTTGATTCCATATTGGCATGGAATTTCATATTACTGGGGTCCTAAGGTCCACCTTATATTTAACCGGTTGTAGAAATTACGTCTTCTTTTGTGGCCAGAAAACTGTTTTTATATAGTGTCCAATCTTATTGCTTGTTGGGCCAAATGTGAGAAGCACTTCTTTCCTTCATTGAATCTTTAGCTAATTTGCAGGATCCTTTCCTGCCTAGAGCCTTTTTAATGATTTCTGGATTAGCCATTCTTGTGGAAGGTTTTTCTGTAGGTCTTTTAGTTCACCTGGCAAGTTTTGTGTGTCCGTGATTAGGGCTATGTGGACTAGTGTTTTCAGAATGTTTACTTTCTGTGAGGGATTACTGAGACTTGGCATTGAGGTACAGGCCCATATGCTTTAGTTTCCTGAAGACCTCATTCCCAAATCTTCAGTCTTCTTTGTGGTGTTAGTCCAGGAACAGTAAAGTCTCCTGGTGCTCTCTCTTCATTGTGAATTTGATGATCTCATTAATGTTATTTATATGGTGTAGAAAGTCTTTCAAAGCCTCAGTCCCGTGTTGTCAAATGATGAAGGTATCATTGACATAGTGGTAGAAGCATTTAGGCTTTGGGGGGTACTTTCTAGTACTTTGTCTTAAATCTGATTGTAGGTGGGCAGTCAATGGCGCTAACAATCTGCCTCAATGGGCAGCTGGAAACTCCTGAGAGGACTTTATACAACTACATTGGGAGAACCTTTGATCTTAAGTGTTTCATTTTTTGTGCCCATACAAACACATCACTTCCAACCATACATTTCTATACTAAGTGTGCTTTAGTAAGCTCTACAACCCCATCAAAGTTCATCCCACGAGTGTGTGTCTATAGGAGTGATAATTATTTAAAAACCAAAGTAGCATTATTTTCCAGATATTTTATTATCAATTATTTGTTACCTTACACCATTCACTAATACTCTTTAGTCAAAAACATCACAACTTCGTCAACAACTCTTTTTTTATTATTAAAATTGATGATAAACTTGACTGTTGGCATTTTAAATTTTGATGAGGCTAAATTTAATGTTCTACACTACTTGTAATAATTTTCAATGAAATTTTTTGACTTGTGGTTGAATGTTACCAATTGTTTGGTAAGCACAGAGGAGTGATAAAATTTATTTAACTTTAGGGACTCTGAAGTTGACATGCTGTGTGTTAGCCAGCACAGCATGTAATCATACATTCCATAAAAAGTTAAAGTTATATATTACACAATATATAACAACTGAAAATTTTAGTTTGACAAATGAAGACAACTATGGCATATGCCGAAAGCTTTTCAAAATATTTTTATAAAAATTCTAGTAAAAATTAAAATATAATTTTGGTTTTATTAAATTTGTGACTGATTTAAAACCAAGGGTTTTTCATCGTTGGCATCTTAACTTTGGGTTTTTGTTTTGTTAGTGTTTCAAATGATCAACACAATAAAACAGCCTGTTTCCTGTGGAATCAATTTAGTGATTGGTTTGTTGAATGTATTAAATTTTACACAATCAAACATTCACCAACAATTGTGTCAGGTGTATGGGGAAGAATGATTGAATACTGAGGAAGCAAATTTGACAGTTCGATGATTGTTGTGATAATGTTAAGGCTAGAGAGACTAGATATAAATTTGCCACATGCACTGAGTGAATGTAAGATTCTCGATGCAGACTGGTGCACAAGTGCTTGGTTTGATTAATTGAAATATTTAAAAGCTAAAATAACCAAAGATGTGAATAATTTTGGAAAATTAATTTTAAAAATGTAGACAAATTTAGTTCTATTTAGTTACACAACCAGTCACTGAAAGTTAGTCTACACAGGTGGAAACAAAGTGTAGAATTTTTATAAATTGCTTCCTATAAACCAACTCAACAATGACAGACTATAAATTATCAAATTTAAGAGGTGCAACAATAACACTATAAATTAACCAAAGAGGTGCAATTATAAAAAAGGTACAGAGTGTAGTTACTTTGTTGCCATAAGCATAATTTTGGTAGGGGAGCCCCCACCCCCTTCCCCCGGCAATAATTCGCATTCCATCTATTATTGATGTAGGAGTTGGATTGGAGGTCACTGTTTTGTTGTTGAGATGGCTTATTTCAGATACAGGACTGTCAACAAGAGTTCACTTTTAGTTTCAGCTCCACACAAATTTGTAAACCACTAACCAGATAAAATTAATGGCTGTACTATTACACAACCTAAATAGCCATCCTGATAGGGTCAAAGCTGGTTTTCAGGGGAAACAGAATAAAATATGCCTTGCAGTTGGGGACAGAGGTTTGTATGATCACCCTAATATAGTTGAATTCCTGGGCATCGTCTGACTGTGTGTGTGTATAATTAGTAAGGAAAGGAAAGAGAGATAGAAAGTAGATGACTTACCTGAGGTTCATAGATGGTATACACCTTGTGCGGTTTGGAGTTCTTGAATTTTCGGAGGTACCGCCTCCATTAGAAAGTTAGGAAGACATTTCCAGTGATCGTCTATCTGACAACTGAGCAGCCAAAATTTGCTGCGCTGCTACCTTAGGTCATAACAAATTGACCCCACCAGGTCACCAACTTTCTTTCTCAATGAGGGTCTGGGAAGAGGCAAGGACTTGATGGTGGTTGGGGAGATGCATACTAACACTCCCATATTAACACACACTCATTAAAACATCCATCCTCAAAGGTGTCAATATTTAAATATTAATACACATACATTCAACAACCCCTCAAACACATTCAGTATACACGCATCAGATTTTATTACACATACAAATTCCATTGAGCTCATGCTGTTGGGGGGGAGGGGGGTGAAGGTAAAGAGCTATAGGATATTGAGTCCAAGGTTTTGTCTGGACTGTAGGACATGCTGAAATGAAAGTTCCCATAGATGGACTTCAGCTTCTGAAGAATCTGGAGGTAGGGCTTTGAGTGGTGTCATGTGAAGCACTGGTTGAAGTTGTTGATGTTCACTTTGGGCATAAGCGGTGATGGTTAGTGGTGGGACTGGCTATTTGGGAAGTGGAGAGGGCATGGCTATTTGCTTCTCGTGGAGGTTGACAGGGTAATTTCTGTTGCGGAAAGCGTTGAATATGCGGTTGGTATAGGAAACTAGGCTGTCCCAAGTAGAACATGTGAGCTCCCGTAATGGCTTATTAATTGTTTTAATTAACATGAAAATGTCATTTACTGACATATGTATATATATATATATATATATATATATATATATATATAATTAATAAGGAAAGAGAGATAGAAAGTAAGGTAACTTACCTGAGGTTCATAGGTGGTAGACACCTTGTGAGGTTTGGAATTCTTAAATTTTCGGAGGCACCGCCCCCTTCATCAGAAATTTATGAGGACATTTAAGTGACTAATTATATATATATATATTTACGACAGGAAAGAGAGAGAAAGGTTGCTGCTTAGCTTAAGTGTAAAGCTAGCAATTGCTATGAGTAGTGTGGGACTCTGAATTTTTAGAGGCATGTATATTGACTGCTGGCGTCACTCAAAATGTTCTTCCTTATCTTCTGATGAAGAAGGCAGTTACCTCAGAAAATTTGTAAAACTGCACTCATGGTTTATGGTGTCTGTCAGCTTCACACTTCAGATAAGCCACCATCTTTCTATCTCTCTTCCCTGTCATTTTTACACAGACTCTTTCTTGATAAAGAGAGAGACAGAAAAGAGTGAGTCAATTGCTTATCTGAAATTGAGCTACTGTCAACATAGTTGCCTAGAAACTGTTCAAATGTGGGGAAGAATCTACCCCATTTTATGGGATTTCCTTGAGGATGGTGACTGAAAATTTAAACTGTGTTTTGTCTGAAACAACAGCTTGTCCCCAAATTTCAGGTAAGCCATTGACTTGATATTTCTTCATCTTATCCATATGAATCACATGTAATCTTGTTTTTCTGTATAAGCGAGACAAATAAGAATGATGTGACATTGTCAAAATATAATATATGCTGACTGGAATGGTAGGGGTGAAATTAAGAGATGGTGTCTCCACATTATGAAAAGTATTGAAATGTTTTTACTCTAAAAGCAAACTTTAAATTGTTCAAAATATTTGACATATTCAGAATAATTTCACCAAATTTGTGAAATAAATAACTTCAAAATAGTTTCAATTCAAGTGAGTACAGCAACTCAGGTTTAAATATCTTTGTAGTCCACTGTAAATTTTTATTCTTAAATATCAATTTGCCTATTTAAAATAATTTTACATAATTACAAAGAAATTGCCAGTTTGCTTTTATTTAGTTTTTCATTGAGCATTTGTTCAGAAAATATTTGGAAATGGTTTTCTGTTATTTCTCATATTATGGTTAGCAAAATAAGACAATGTACATTTATGTGGTAGGGGAAGGGGGTTCCCCTACCACATAAATGTACATCTTAAAAAAGTAACAGAATTTTTGCACACATCATGGACTCACAAACTGTGGATTAACAGTGGCTTTTGCTTCATGTTAAGTCACCTGGAATCTATTTTGACAGAAATGTGGTCACATAATATGCAGGTTTATTGTTTGGCAGGCAAGGCCTTAGATGAGTGTAATTTGTAGTTTCCATGAAATCATTACCTTTTTAAAAGGGCAAAATATTGAATAGGCTACATTTTTATCATTTAAAATTTGTGTGTGAAATCATAAACTAATTATGCTGAATATAATAAAGGTCAAAATTAATTATTATTATAATACTTTAATTATGGTTGAAACTTTCTCTGGCTAAAATATTTTTCACTTCTAAACTCTTTTTGCCTAATTATTCAAAATTGACCTATTCCCAATTTTTTTATATTTTAAACTTAAAAATGAGTTACTTTGTTTCTAAATGTGTCTTGTCTTTGATATATTACAATCAGTTATAATAATCTTATAGTTAATTCTAAGCTGCAGTATAGATTCCATTTAAATTAATAGGGTGATAATATATTATTTAAATTATTCTGGAAAAAATTTAAAAAAGGTTTGTGTGAGATTTTAGTACAACATTATTTTGCACTGTTGTCAGAGAATTACAACTCATGGCGGAGGAAGTGTGACAGCTTTTCTGTATATGTAGAAATTATTTACATTTTTTTTTAAATTTATGAAATATAATGAATCAGTATGTATGCCTGTGTGTCAAATATGTAAACTAATGTGTGTGAAGGATGAATAGTAAGTTGCATAATTTGTTTGGATTTAAAATTGCTTTCGTGTATAATACGCTGTCCTATAACAAAGAATAAATTCTTGAACTTACCTTTTCTTTGAACTTGTCTCCATATCCATTGCTAAATTAATGGAAACTGTTGACGCTGAATATCTGTTGTAGAGACCATTCAGATTTGTAGACCATTGCTCCTCCAAACAACCCTTCACAATCTTTAATGCTCTGTGACTTCTTTGTCCACATGCCTGACAACATAATGCAATGTACTCACTGGACATACATCAGTTCTGAGTAAAGTAAGAAGAGTAACTCTTCATTTGATTATAATGAACATTTATATCCCTCCAGTTACTATTATGCCATTTATAATCTAAAACTGATATCCTATTTTGTTGAATATATTTAGTGAAATTGTTAATTTTATGGATTAAATATATAAGATGCTGATCTATTAAATTAAGAAATGTTTCCAATTTTAATTCTTCTGTGACTTTATTGTAAGTTGTGTGTGTTTGTGGTTTTTTTAACTAGGCATATATTATAGTGTTACTTTTGAGTATGAATGTAAATAAATTTATTTTATTGATTCATTCCCATTTCATGCTAATAAATTGTAAGATAGAGTTGATTTTAATGTTGTAAAACTCTTAAAATATTTAATTGTTAGCATTTGGAAGCTGAATTTGCGTAATATATTTTATGGATGAACAGATTGTTAGCTAATTGCTGACCTGAAATTGATGTCTAGTTTATTCACGTTTGACAGAAAACTTTTTGGAGGCAAAAGTCTCCTATTGTAGGTTGTAGTTGTGCATCTATTGCCTGCCAGTGTGGTTAGCGGTCTTGAGGTGGGGGCTCATATCTCTGAATTTTTTTTTATGGTTTCCTGTTCCACTTGATGACAGCAACCCTAATTGTCTGGCAGCCATATCTTCTTTCCTGTCTATATTATTTGATAGTGCCAAGTCATCCATAGTTGCTCATTTATAATATCATAATCATTGTAATTTACCTTAATGTATACTCTTAAACTCTTCATTTCCTCTTCTTTCCATCTGACCTATCCAAAAAAACTGATAAGGCTAGCTATATTTGTCAAAGTCATGGCTTGAGCCAGTGCTGAAATACATTATGCAATTCACTACTGTAGTAGAGATTCTGGGTTCTAGTCCTGGCTGTGCCGTACATTTTCTATCTTTCCTCTTCCTTCCTTTCCTCTCTACACTTAACATATTCCTATCTTTGAGCATATGCTTCAAAACACAGTGCAACTCATATTTCAATTGAGCATTCCCACTAACTTAGATCATGTTTCTATTTCATCACTATTCTGTGTGTACATTTGTATATATCCAGGTTTGCAAACTTGAAAAAGACCATCAAAAAATACAAAGTGTGTTTTCAATTTTCAGCAAAATTTAAAATTTTAAACAATGCATGCATTTAATGACAATTTGCACAACTCAAGTTTTTCTGCGTTCATAACTAAACTGAAGAAATTTATGTTTTAAATGGAATCACCCCCAGCAGTTCCATTAACTGTATTGTATTTTTTTAAAAAATTGTGAAAATAACCAATTATTAGTTTGAAAAAATTCTTTTATATTTCTAAAAATATATATACACGGATTTGTCGTTTCAAAGAAGTACTGATATTCCATATCACATAAGAAAAAAGTACAATAGGTATTATGTAATTTTTACTTTCTTTCTTCTTGTGCGTTTTAACATTTCATTCATTATTTGTAAAACATTGAAATCTAATTAATTTAGTATTGTATATTTATCAAAATCATGTTACAATTAAATTGTATGATGGAACAATATATTTTCTTTCTGTATAGTATACATAATATATAAGTAATATAGTATAGAATACTGTTATAGCACATATTATTAAATGAAAATGTACACTTACATATATTTTGGATTGAAGATTATGTCAGGGGATACGGGGGTTTTCAGGAAATAATAAATTGGATAATGGAGACTGATGATAGTTATTTACTTGCCATAAATTGAAAAATTAATTTTTTGTATATATATATATATATGACAGTTGTGTTAATTAAGACAATTAATTAGGAAAGAAAGAGACAGAAAGTAGGTGACCCACCTGAGGTTCTGAAGATTTGAAGAAATCCAAACCTCGCTAGGTGTCTACAATCTGTGAACCTAAGGTGGGTCACCTACTTTCTGTCTCTTTCCTTCCTTATTAATTATATATATACACACACACACACAAATGCTTGGTTGGAAAGGAAAGACAGAAAGATGATGGTTTACCTTAAATTTGATATGCCATTCAGGACATACGAACGTTCTTCAAATTTTTTATAGGCACCCCATCTGGCCTCTTAACTTTCTCTAGCAAGGGAAAGTTACAGCAATTGAAAAATTCTAACAACTTCTGGAAGTACATATATAAATGCAGGCATACTGCCCACATACATGCACTCCCATATGCCCTGTAATATGTAATATATTCTCCTGTAAACATACATTCATTTACATATGTATATAGAGCTAGGAAAAAAATTCTTTAAGAGAATATCAATTGTTTGTCTGAACTGTGAAACCTGTTGGAAGGTGAGTTCTAATAGTTGAAGTACATGTGTGCCTTCATGTACATGTATGCTTACATACATATGGGTATGCATGGTTGCATCTATGTATTCCCAGTACCAGTTCACTTTTGCTTTGCTCTGACTCACATGAGAACAGCCTGGAGCAGTGTGTATTGTTTATGGGTATTCGCTAACAAATGGTAGTGAGAAATTTAAACTCTGCAGCTGCAGTCCCTGAAGGTGGCTATTACTTCCAAATATTTGAAGGACCTTCTTCTGTCTTGAATGGCAACACCAAACTTCTTTCTCAGGTATGCCACCTATTTGTATCTTTCCTTTTGTTTGTGGTAAATGGTTATTTTAATTTAATAAAAGGGATTTTCATTTTATTTTCTGGAAGTTTTTTTATATTTTATAAAATTTGTCCAACTAATGCTATTGTTAAATAAGGTAATGAACAGCTTGTAATTTAGGTTAACATTTAATGTTAAATGTACATAAATCTATTCCTAATTACTAGACATGTTATTATATTGAGGTAAATTCAAGGAGTTCTGCTAATTGCCCATTCATTGGAAATTAATCATTTCAGAAATATTAATTTGTTGGATTATACAAACTCGCCATAGGTAAACATTTATTTCAACATTTTTTGGAAAAGTTAATAGAAAATTATAGTACATTGTGTCCAAGATAAATTCCAATAGGAATAATATTAAATTTCATTTTGATGTAAAAAGGTGTGGAAGTTAGTTTTCATACTTTTTTAAGCCGTATTATTTATAATTTTTACTGAAATCCTCGTTACTTTCTGTCAGTAGTCCTGCTGTGAAGATTATATAGTTATATCTGCAAAATTTGTTTTTAAGAACAAATTAGAATATATTTAAAATGTTTACAGGAATCCAGTATATTTCAATCAACAGTTCTTCCATTGCTATTAATAAAGTTGAGGCATGTTTTTTTTTTCGCTGGTTATTTGTTGTTTGTTCCAGGTTTTCAAACATTCTTGTATTTGACATTGAAATTAAGATACTAGTAATTTATATTCATTGTATTGTCTACTTTTCTAAAGAAAATCATAATTAGTGTTATATTGTCAAATTCAGATTCTGTTGTGAATAATTCATACTTCTAATTAATAAAATTGAAAGTTTATAGCTCTTATTTTAATAGCAAGTAATAGTGGCTTACTGGTAGTGAGATGTTTCAAAATAATATTTTGAAAGGTTACGTCTAGTAAACCTCAATAGGTCTCAAACACAATTGCAACTTTATAATACATTTTTATTCCTTAAAAATAGAATATATTTTGTGTATTCATGTTTAAACTTTGTTTCAATTTTCTCTCGACCTTGTGTTTTTGTTTTTAAATTTTCTGTGTTATGTGTATAACCTATTTTAATATCAAGATTTTATAATGTGTACTTTGTTTTACTTGAATAACTTTCATTTTACTTTGCTCTAACTTCTGTCCTATGCCAATGGATAAAAACCCTTGGGAAACCTTAAAATTGAAACATTATTAAGACAATACTCTAATAATTTAAAATGGTAAAAATATTTCAATAATGTGGTGTCAGTTCACACATTTAAATTAAATTATTACTTTGTCTTGAAATTTTAGTACTTGTTTAATATTCTCATGGAGATCAAGTCAGTCTTCTAAATTCAAATAATTTTATTTCTTATTTTTTGTCTCTAACAAAGACTGGTTGATTTCTGACATTCTGCATAGTTTAGAAGGTTTTGTGGTTTAACATGTATCTTCATGTCAGCTGTGCAGCTTTTTTACACAAACTATTGTCAAAATATCTTCAGACTTTGAAAATTGTTTTTCATGTACAATTGCAAATTCATTATTCTGATAATTAATTTCCTTACTTTTTCTTATTTATTTCTAAATTCTTATTTTCCTGTAAATAAGACTGCAGTATACTCTATTATACAATATTACTTTGAATGTGATAAAGTGGTGCTAAAATCAAACTTCAGTTCATTCGTCATTAATAAACTAGCAAATGTATGTGAAAGTAGTATGTTAATTAATAAGCTATTAAATTTTTACATTTTGTTCCATTTAATATGAAGATTAAATGTGGATTATTTTTAGGACTAGCTGTGTCAGTGACTTTATTTGCGCAGAACTTGGACAAATAGCACCAACGTTCTGCTTCCTGATCAGATTCATTTTCTCGTTGGCTCTCCTTTTTCTTTGCACCCACAGTAATTGATTATGCTTTTTCTCTTACACATATATTAATTAAAACAATTTATAAGAAAAGAGAAAGTATGTGCCTTACCTGAGATTCACAGATGGTAGGCACCTTAGGAAGACATTTTCAGTGATTGCTGGAAATATCTTTCTGATGAAGGGGGCGGTGCACTATTTCTAAAATCAACTCTATGATCTTCAAAAGTAATTGAATTGAAATAGAATATTTTTATTAGAAAATTAAATTGACAGTTCAAAATGACAGAAGCACTAAACAGGTCCAATGAAACAAAGTTGTCAGTCCCTGATATTTGCCTACTGTAGCTGGTTTTGGCTTGGCATGTTTGTCATCATATCTGTTAAATTGCAGTAATTTGCTTTTTTACAAATATAATAATATCTCCTGGACCCTTTAAAATAGAACACACACAAAAAATGAAGTTAAAATTCTTGTTTCAACACTTTAAATTTTCATTGAAATCTGTTTTGGACACTATTGGAGACAAACTTTAAAACTGACAAAAAATTTAATTTGTTTGTTTAAAATTCAGTTTACACTTAACACATTGAATGCCATGTCATCCACCAATGGCTGACACTGAGTTAGTCCAATTGTGCAGTGGCAGATACAACATACCTAATTTTGAATTTACTTATAAAGCAATCAGCTAAATGTTGCATATAAATATCTATTCAACCTGGCTGACATGGCTCTTCTCAGCATAGCTGCAATTTGGCATGGTACCACCAATATCCTTTAATGTGCTCCATGTCTGCTGTGTGTGGCCGACACATGAAAAAACTTGATAAATTATCAAACTATTCTATTGAAACAATAAAAACCTAAAACCACAAAAAATTAATTTTTTTACAAACCTTCTGTGTTCAAAGTATTATTAAAAATTTATTTTGAAATCGGAGACCAATTTTATTTATTGGTATACATTCTCAGTGCATTTCATGCAGTAATTGTTTTACAACCAAGACTGGGTCTTTTAACCTGAATTTTTTTATGTTGAAAACTTTGCTATGATAGAAACAACATAAGCACTGCATGAAAGTTGGTACTTTGAGGTGGAGAAATTAAGTATACTAATTTTGTTTTTCACTTGTTTTAAAAAATGTTAGTTTTCCATCTACTTTACTTTGTAGTATAAAATTATTTTATGAACTTCATGTAGTTCATTTGATGCAAATCTTGTGATCTCAGGATCAGAAAGTAATAGTTAGGAGATGAATCTGGCAAATTTGCTAGAAGTGGAAACACTTATTGTGGGGAAAAAAAAGTTTTGCATTTTGGATTAACAGAAGTTGAGGATAAGTTAGCATTATGGATTATTGATGTTTAAATTTTTGGAGGCATCCGCCTCATTCACTAGATGATAAGGAAATGCATTCAAAGTGAGGACCAGCCATCACTTGTTGAGAATTCATTTCACTTGGCTAAATAGTTAGTTTTGGTTAGATTTACAAACGTCAATTTTTTTCAGCTGCACTATTGGTAGACTATTTCAAATGTACTTTTTATAGCAATTTGTTTTTCTTACATGTAAAGTTCGAGTTATATTCCATAGTAAAATTGTAAACTAGCATTTTCTGCACTCCAATTTCTGTGTTCAAAAGATGGTCATGGTGTTCATACATTATTCAGTTTGTTAAATTTTTGTTATCTACAATATTTACTATGTTGCAGTACTTTCATATTTTATAATGAAGTATGTTGTGTTATTTGTGTAACAATTTATTATTTGAAGAAAAAAAACTGTATAAGATGTTAGGAAAGTTGTCAATATAAATTAAAAAGATCTATATAACTTATATAATGCCAGGATATAAATTTTAAAACTATTAACATTTATGTATTTATTTATTGTGAAAACATGAAAAGGGGAAGTATGGATTGAAATTTTTTTAAAACTGTTTTGGCTGAATTAAGGTTTCTATTTTCTTCTGTTTTTCGTTGTGGTCAATTCCTGGTATTTCTTTATTTGAAATTGTGCTCCAGATTCAGAATCTGATCGAATGCAGCCATTATATCATAGAGCAGAGTGAATCTTGCCCTAGTCACTTCAATTCATTAGTCTTATGGGTAAATAATTATCTTGTCAGAATATGGCTTGCAGAACTTTAGAATTAATCTCTGTTAATAACATATCGGTGTTATAATTTTCATCAAATGTATTTAGCTATACTCTTTCGAATACTTATTTTTACATTGCCTGTTAAGTTTGCGTAAGGTTTCTCATAATTTTGTTCGTTGTTTGTGCTATCGCTTCACCACAGGTTTCTTTTTTTTTCAGCAGATTTAGGCCTTCAAACTTTAATTATCAGCGTGTCTCAAACTATGAGGCAGGGGTGAGAGCAAATTCAAGGTGAGGCGCGGCATTTCTTGACAATTTGGCCTTCTTTCTGTTTGTTGTTAAACACACACTGCATGCAACTTAAAGAAGAAGAACGTTGTAGCAATATGTGCCACTTTTTATACAAATCAAAATCCATTGTTCTAGTAGCTTGAGGTAGAATGCTGCTGATGAGGCTAAATTTATCATATACATGTGATTCATATAATCACACCTTGGCAACTATATTAGCATAGCCTGCCAAAAGTTTGAGAAACACTGATAATGTGTTCTGTACAATTTTACAAAAGATAATTATTTTTCAATAATTACAAAGTGTCTAATTACTGAATGTTAGAAGTGTTAATGTGTAATTACTGTTGGTTGTAAACATTACGGATTTCTATGTGAACAAAATGTACCCTAATGTCCCTGTAATTAGTGCTATGGAAAATCAATAAACAAATCTAATAGTTGGTGATAATTACAAACATTACATTTCCCTTTTTGATAATATGTAAAGTGTCAATATAAAGTTTGTTGGAATTTTAGTGATGCAGTATTATATTTTCTTAGTTGTGGAACCACATTGCATTGTAAAAATGAAATTGTTAATGGCAGTTTATTAAACATGCTGACATTTTCTTGTTTGATAGTTAACAATTTTAGTTACCAGGCATTTACCTGTTGTAAGTATAGCCTTGAATTCTTACAAAATGTAGATTTACCTTTGTTAATTGATATCACCTTTGTTAATTGATATCCTGTCAATTGGCATGCATCTTGTAGGAGTTTCATCAAATGTATTATAATAATGAAGCTGCATACTTATACAAAGATGTGCTCTGCAAGTTGGAGTTGTGATTGACTACCTTACCGAGTTTTTATATAATATTTATTTTCTACAAAGTATCATTCTCATTTGCTACTACCAATAGAAGTCTGATATCTAGTAAAATGTCACTTCATGCAGTGTGTTTATACTTACTGTAAACATTTTTGACTATGTTAATTAAATAACAAAATTAAATCTAACATCGAAAATCCTATTTTTCTAATTCTTGTTTCAGATATTCTGATGAATTTAGTGTTCGTGAGGATCTTATGGGTCTAGCAATTGGTGCTCATGGTGCAAATATTCAGCAGGCACGAAAAGTTGAAGGTATAACAAACATTGAATTGGAAGAAAATTCATGTACTTTCAAAATACATGGTGAGGTAAGTAATTGGATCAATTTTAACAGAACTTATCCTTATCATATATATTTGTTGATATGTATAGAAAAATATGGGGATAGAATGCCTGGGAACGGAAATCTGTGACAGTGTACTACTAAATATGTTGGCTACTAGTATCCTTTAAGGAAATTGTCTGATAGTATATAATTCAAATCCTGATTGGGCTTACCACTGGACAGCACCAATCCCATCCATAAAGCTAATCATCTCAAAGGAAGTTCACATTGTTTGGTAATTGAAACTAACCTTGGGGTTGGGGAGGAATAGCTGAATAAAGGTTAAATGCAGTGTGTTTTTGACTATACACATTATTTTTCTATTGTTTTCCCCATCTTTTCCTTAATGCTTAATTTTACATAATGTGACAATTTATACAATGTGTGATCTTTTTTGAGAGTTTTTCTTTCCAGAAGGAAAAGGGTAAACACTCTTACTACTAAGCTTTTGGTCTCATCTCAATCGTATTAAATTTGTCATCAGAATTATGGAGTAATGTGATTACTTTGGTTTATTTTGCTTGGTTGATACTGCTGTGTTCATCATGTGCCATTGAAGTATTTCACTTTGTCTCATGTAAAATACAGCTTGTTGGTGGATTGTTCTGAGAAAACTGAAAAGACTGCTGTTTAAAGGCCCATTCACGCCGATGTGTGAACAGGAGCAGGAAAGGTGTGGGATGTGTTTCTATTGTAGAATATTTTTAAATTTGCACTAACTGTCCTACCATTATCTGCATCCTATATCTTGCATATTTCTTGTGTCCCACATCACGACACAAACTACAAAACTCATAAGATCTGTTAAGAAATATCAGCTTTGAAGGTTTTCCCGGCGAATTGAATGAAGAAATGCTTCCCGGGTTTCCACCCAGATAATTTCAAAGAGTTATACAGTCATCTTACAATCAACATTTCATTATCAACAGGAAGTTTAATTGGTCTATAAAAGATCCCAAAGATATTTTCTACAAATCTTCTTGTTACAATATTCTTTCCTTGCATCTTGAGAACTACTACTTCACCTGAAGTTTATTTTTAATGAAAATGTGGGTTCGACAAAATGAATTCTTGTAAAAGTATGGCGTGCCATGCAGTACACTGAATACCTGATTTGGCAACCCATCCTGCACTGGTGAAAGGGAGCCTGATAAACTAACAAGGTTCTTAGAATTTTGAGGGTGGGGTCACTTATTCAGATAAACTGAACCTCAAGACAACAGAAGTATTACAGGAACAAAGTCTTTCTGGGTTGGATTGCTGCTCAATGTTTGCTAAGCAATGATTGGAAATAATTATTTATTTGTCAAGGAAAAGATAAATTGCTTTAAAACTTTCTTTAACTTAAAAAGTTTGTTAGACTTAGAAGTCTGGGAAAATCTGGCATTATAGGCCACTAATTTTCTATTTCTGATGGACTAAAATTGTTTCTAACAAGTCTGTCTTGATAAAGATTAGAATGTATGGGCACATTAACAAAGAGTTCTAAAGGATTTATTCTTGATACGTGTGTAATCGGAGTTGAAGAATTTATGAAAATCTGTAAAGTGTAACCTGTTGAAGATGACAACTTATCTGCTGTGTCCTGGTGTCAGATTGTCTGATAGCAGGCAATTTTTGTTTCTTCTGTAGACATTGTCTCAAAACTGCTTTAATTCTATCTAGGCACATTTTACAAGTTGTACTACTAATAGCACTAAATTTATTGGTAGATTATGGCCATGTAAGTATAGCTACTGTAAATTGTACAAGAATGGAAAAGTAAAGCATTGATGACTTGCCCTTATTGAAAAACCCTATATATGTTGCCATTCCTGCTGTAGGATAAAAAGTTAACCTGAAGTTATATAACATTATTTATTTTATATATATATATATATATATATATATATATATATAATTAATGGGGAAAGGACAGAGAGATAGAAAGAAGATGACTTACCTGAGGTTCATAGATGGTAGACACCTTGTGAGGTTTAGAGAACTTGAATTTTCGGAGGCACCGCCCCCTTCATCAGAAAGTTAGGAAGACATTTCCAGTGATCGGCTAGCCGACGACTGGCTAGCCGATCACTGGAAATGTCTTCCTAACTTTCTGATGAAGGGGGCGGTGCCTCCGAAAATTCAAGTTCTCTAAACCTCACAAGGTGTCTACCATCTATGAACCTCAGGTAAGTCATCTTCTTTCTATCTCTCTGTCCTTTCCCCATTAATTGTTTTAAACATGACAATGTCATTATCTCATATTTATTTATATATATATATATATATATATTTTCCAGTGATATATATAATAATTCTTTTATTTGTTTTCAGACTGCAGAATCTGTCAAAAAAGCTCGCAGTATGCTGGAATATAGTGAAGAATCTATTCAAGTACCGAGAATTCTTGTTGGCAAGGTTATAGGGAAAAATGGAAGAATCATTCAGGAAATTGTGGACAAGAGTGGAGTTGTAAGTAACTTGATGAATTGGTGTGTTATGAACTTTGTTTGGAAAACAAATGTCATTTTGATATTGGATGCAAGCACACACAATCATACATTCCTTTTCAAAAACTACTTCCTGGACACATTTACAGTGTAAAAATGTTTCCAAAGCATTTTGTTAAGCTACTTCCACAGTTTTAAAGAGCAAGTTTTATTACTTTTCATAAAAAACTTATTGTTGCCTTTTGATAACACAGAACTGTTATAAACCTGTATTCTTTTTAACTACTGTGAACCTTTTTTACAATGCTTTCATGTCATGTATATAGATTTTTCTCTAGTATTAATTTGAGTTGCTCCAGAAAAATAACTATTGTGGACTAGTATTTGTGTTAAATTCAAAATAATGCAGTTTCCTTAACTGTAACACAGGTTTATTTAGATGCTAATATGGTGAGTATATTTGATACATTTGTACTATTAATTATATCTATAAAAGTTGTCAAATTAGCTACTTTATATATAATAGACCTAAAATTTGGGTACAAAAATAGTTCACATTATTTGTGGAAAAAATTATTTACTTATTTTAAATTATTTAAACCCTACAGGTTCGAGTAAAAATTGAAGGTGACAATGAACCGCAGCCAACCATTCCTCGAGAAGAAGGCCAAGTTCCATTTGTATTTGTAGGCACTGTAGAAAGTATATCGAATGCAAAAGTTCTTTTGGAATATCACCTAGCACATTTAAAGGTATTTGTTATTTCTTTGAAAACTGAATGTAGCTTTATGGATAATTGTTCATATCTTCAATTAAATATTAACAAAATCAGAACAAAACAGAGGTTTTAGAACACAATGTTGTTTCCTCAAGAAATTACTAATTTGAATTTATATTGTTCCTTACAAGTGTTAAAAGAATCTAAGAGTTTTGTGTTTGTTGTGTAATATTTCGCTATTTTATTCTTGTCTGACAACAGCTATATTTTTTCATTAATTAAAGCTAAATGTACAACAATTTTCTATTAATTAGCACTAAACTGCTTGCTCATAGTTTACATTGTGTGTCATGAGTGCTAATTATTTACCCGATTATTTCATTAATATGCAGATGTAAATAATTTTAACTGTTTATAGGAAGTAGAAGCTTTAAGACAAGAAAAGCTAGAAATAGATCAACAGTTACGCAGCATACATGGCTCTACCATGGGTTCAATGCAGAATTTTCCTATCCAGAGGCGTAATGACAGGTAAAACTATTTTTCTAGATCTCAATGGACTTGCTGAAGATATCAGAAGTTGTAATTAATAAGATTGAGGGTAATGTGATTTTATATTTTAATGAAATATTAGTCACATTAATTCAGTTTACTTTATTTATAATTTGTTTGCTTTTCATAAGTTCAATTTAAGTTGGACTGTGCCATGTCCAAAACATGCATGGACAAGAATTGTTTTTGTGTGTTTAACGCAGGAGTGTTTATACTACACTGTAACCACGCGCTTGACAAGAAATTGAGATGGCACACCCTATCCAAATATTCAATGTGTGTGACAACATCTCGTTTCAATCATTAATTTATATATATATATATATTTCCCATCTTTATCCCATATGTTCTATCCTTACACCCTATCCAAATATACAATGTGTGTGACGACGTCACGTTTCAATCATTAATTCGTGTTCTATCCAAGATGGATGCTCCTAACTCTTCTATCCCTCTTCTCTATCTATCCCAACTTAGAGAATCTGACTGACAATATTTGTCTGGCCGAATCGGTTAAGGCGTCTCGTGGCTAAAGCGAGGGCTTTGTGACGATCCGGGTTCAAGTCCCGGTGATGCCTAATATTTTTAGTCTTTCTTTCTTCTTCTATTCCTCTCTACGCTGATCACACAGCTTTCTCTGAACATATTTCTATGCCGAGCTTGTGAATTAAAAGCGAATTTCCCAACTTTATCCCACATGTTCTATCCTTACACCCTTAACGGATGCTCCTAATTCTTCCATCCCTCTTCTCTATCCATCCTAACTTGAAAACCTAATATATATAGACTGAAAATGTTCGGTTGGTCGTACTCGATGTGGTGGCGGAGTGGATAGACGCACGCCCCGGCTCTAGGGGTGATGCACTGTTGTTTCGTGCACCCAGGTTCGAGTCCTGGCCACATCGAATTTTTTCAGTCTTTCTTCCTTCTTCCATTCCCTTCTACGCTTGACATATGTATTTCCTTGTGCATGATTCCATGCCGTACATATGATTTAAAGAGCGAATTTCCTGCCTTTCTCCCAAATATTTCTATCTTTCTTCCTATCCAATTATTATTTATATATATATATATATACACACACACACACACACACACACACTTGAACATATTCACAAGTTTCCTTCTGTTCATTCTGCGTGCTAGTTAACAAAGCTTTCCATTATTATTAAAAATGCAGCTCATCTTTCTGTATATTTTAACATTGGTTAATGGTGAACAATATTTTTTATTTATTAGACTTAAGCATAAATATTGTTTAATTTTTATAATGGACCAACAGGTAGAGAAACACCTTTTAACTACTTGTAATAATCTCCTATTCATTATTAAAATAAAGTATTCTTCAGCATTTAATATTCATTTCAGGGGTTATAATTCAGACATGGACGGAGGAAGCATTCGTGGACGTGGAGGGCCTACAAGAGGCCGTGGAAGAGGACGAGGTGGTGGATCACGACACAATGATTCCAGATTTAATTCCGGTAATACAATTAATGATTATATCAACAATGTGGATGGAAAAAAAGGCCCAGGGCCATCTTCCAGTAGGGGTCGTGGTGGAAGGGGTGGTGGAGAAAGAGGACGTGGTAGCAAAGGGGGAGGGGGTAATGTTGATAAAGAACGAAAGTGATTAATTGGCTCATTGACCCCAACTATCACTGATCAACTTTATTACAGAAAATACAGCATAATTGTGAATATGATTTTGATAAATTATTAAAGTGGAAAGAATTTTAATACAGATCAGTTGCATGTTGGGTAAAGTTTTCCCCCCTGAATTTTGACAAATTTATTTAAACTTATAGAAATGAAGATGAGGTATAAAGTTCATGTGCTTTGCAAATGAATTTGAAATCTTGTGTGTTTTTTTTTCATTTATGATTTAGAATGAGACCCCGTGAGTGGGAGGCGAATAATTCCCTAATGAGTAATATTTCTGTTGGATATATTATACAACAGACCCTTGCATAAACATAGCACTTGTACTAAATGGATTGTTATAAGTTGAGTAATTTGTGTAAGCTGAAATATACGTGGATAGGCTGATGATTGTTTTATTCATGTACTTGTCAATTTTATTTTTTTGTTGGCTTCAAATGAAAACATTTGACTTTTTGCCAGTTTTTGTTCCATAAAATTCAGTTAAATTTTCATGCTATTATTTTCTCAAGTTTAATTTCACTAATTGTTTTCATATAGTGGTTTCTAGTCTGTTAGCGCTATACCAGTTATGCTAAATTTTGTGGATTCTTTTTCATAGAACAGTATGGAATACTGATTTTTGTTAATGCTAAATGCTACCATATTGTTTCCAAATTGAATACAAGTTCAATGCTTCCTCCTATAACCTCTTTCATTATATTCAACTTTTGTGTTAAATTGTCACCTTTGTTTCAATTGTGACTAAAGTTTCTATTTTACAAATTATAAATTGTTTATTTGAAAATATTAATGTGCAGTATGATTTAATTTTGAAAATGTTTTGTCCAAACATTGGTAGTGACAAATATTTGTAATAATTAGACAGATTTAATACGTATTTGTTTTCATGTAATGTTTTACTATTCCAATCTGTTCTGGGACAATTTTCAATATGACTCAACTAATATTTTATTAGAAGGTATACTTTTCAAAATCTGATTATTTATATAAATAATTTTCACATTAGGATTTCTTAATATGGTGTGTTTCTTGATAACATCTTGTGTAATACTTTCTTTGAAATTTTGTTTTAAACATAGGAAAAATTATTGGGTTAAAAATTGTAAATTTTGCATTAGTTCTATTATAAGAAATGTTTGTATCACTGTACACCACAAGTAATATAACTGAATTACTTAATGTAACAACCACTCTTCAAAGTTATTTATGAGCCAAATGAGTGAAACTTAAATAAATTGATGTATTTAGTTGGAAGTTGAAAATGTAGCTGTTTGTGTAAATAATGTGCACTTACAGAAAAATGAATGTGATTGGATATTTTTAGCTTTGAGCTTTTCTCTCTCTCTCAGGGAATTATAATTGTACATAAGTACATATGTGGCTGGTAAGAGAAAAAAGATTTTGATATTTGACAGTAAGTTAAAGCTACTTTCCAACTTTCACTATTGCACTGGCTGGACTCTTTGCTCCCTAATGTGAAATTAAAACTAAGCTGAAAGGGTAAGCCAAAATCAATTATGGCTTTTAGTTGACGAATCTGATATGAATGGCCAATATATGGTAAACTTATGCAATGTTAAGTTTCTGGCCAAATTTAAATATTCTCATTCAGAACTGGTTAATACAAGAAAAAAGTAATGTTGCCAATTTTCTGACTCTTGGGCATTTTCATATTATCGTAACTATTATTGGCAGAAATTTTTTAAGAAATAAAATATATACAGAAAAAATTGTCTTATTCATTTTTAGCTAAGCCTCTGTTGCAGAAGTTGCAGAGTTCAGGCTTGACACTTGTGCAACCCTTTCAGCTGGGGGCTGAGAGATTGGAACTTAAGCCAGTAGCTATTAATTCCAAGTGCACATTTACTAACATATTGTCCTGCATGACATTGGTTCTTTACTATTTAACTAAACATTCTTTGGCGATTGGTTGTTACAAAATTGGGGGCAAGTTTAAGCTTGAAAGGGTGTGCTCAAATATTCGAGTCCAACTCTCAACTAACTAGCAATTTTCTGCCCTGAAACTTTTTCTACAAATTAAGGTAGGTCAGGCTAAAAGCTTCAGCTTCACTCATTAATCAATGGATATAATTAGTAAGTGATAAGTCATTGAGTGTATATAATAGAAGAAAAATTTGTGCTAATCTTCAAGTTAATTATGATTTTACTTAAGATCATTAAGTAATGAACAGAAATATCTGATAATGAAGTCAAGCTGCTAATCTTCTGAACAATTTCTTATCTTGTGTATGTAGTATGTGTTGCCAGCCATTGGATTCTGTATTTAAAGGATCTTCAAAAAAACTGCTTGTAATCTTCCTTCGTTTTGAAATCCTTTTATTAATTTACAGTGCTATTTTTGTAGCAATTAATATTTTTCTGTTTTCTTAAATGTACTAAGTGTTAATTAACTAACAATTTCAGGAAAATAATTTGTAATTAATTTGTTTACTAATTGCATGATCAATTTCAACAAACAGTTATTCGAGTCGTGGAACATTATGTAAGGATAGTTCATATTGACACGGGGAAAAGTCATTTTCTTTGCTTTGTGGCTATATTGTATACTGGAATAAATAGTTGTGAAAGATATTAAATAAGAACCAGGTTGTAAGAATAATTTGATTTTTAACACATTTCACTAATTCAAACCATTACTGATCTTCTCATAACTCACATTCTATTTGACGTTACATACTCTATATACTATTTTTGTTAATATTTTGCATGCATGGGATACTAAACTGATTGTCCTGTGTTCTTTGCATCTAACAGCCCCTTTCTTCTTCGGTTTGGGTATAATTGTATTTTTACTAAAATCTTCTGATATTCTTCCTGTTCCGTAGATTTTGCAAACTATTCGGAATAGCCATGATATTGCTTCTTAGTCCGAAGATGTTATCAATTCCTGGTGCTTTACCATAACTCATAACTCAGGTCTTTCAGCACCCTATCAAACTCTGACCTTAAAATTTTGTCCCCCAACTCTTCCTCATCCGCCTTGTCTTCTTCTATTACTAACTGATCTAGATTTCCACCTGAGGTCTTCTAGATATTCCTTCCACCCATCTGCTTTTTCTTCTTTATCCATAATTGGCTTTCCATCCGCTCTCCTTATGTTCTTGCTAATATTTTTCTTCTCACCAAATGTTTTTGATTTTCCTGTAAGCTGCATTTATTTTCCCTTCCACCATGAAGTCTTCAACCGCTTTGCATCTCTTGTATCCAAGCCTCTTTGACTGATTTGCACTTCCTACCTCATTCTTAAAATGTATACTGCTCTTTACCATTTGCATCTCTCGCATTTTTATATTTTTGCCTTTCATCTATCATTTTTATTTCTTCTGTTTTCCATACTTTTTTATTGGTCTGAGCAATTCCTATTTTTTCTTATGCTGCTCTAGTCATTTCTTCCTGTTACTGCGTTCCAGTCACCTATTACTATCAAATTCTCATTTCCCTTCATAGATTTTCTCAATTTCTTCTTCCTCTGCTGTAGTTTCCCCTTGCTTTCAGCCATGCAACAGTAATACAACCATTAAAGATGTTCCAGTCATGCTTGTGATGATCCAACTTTGATCCATTCCCAGATCACTATCCCCATGCCTCAAGTCGGTAATAGTGAGGCCTGTTGCCCCTCACCATGCTAGTTTTTGTCTGCCCCGAAAAATCTGTATTATTCATATCTTGAGTTGTGGTCCACACTCGGGAGACATCTGATGGGGAACTAGCATCCCCACACAGATATTCTATCATACATACCATCATACGCACATATTGATATACATACATCCTTCTCACAACAATCATAAATTATAAGTGAAAAATTATATTTTAATAACTTAATTTTGTCCCATGACAAATACACTACTGTGATGTAGTAGGAATACTATGAAGCTACATATTAACTACTAAATTGTATTGTTAGAACAATTTACATTGTCATAGATTAAAATTCTTTATTAAAATATTCATTTTGATTGTTAGAAGTTTGTGTAAAAGAGTTTCTTATAGAGATATTGAGAACATTAAATTGACTATAAATTGTGTGCACATTTGACTTACAGGTACAGTTAGAATTCCCCTTCCTTGATCGTGTATGAATCCTACACAGCTTCATGAAATTTGAATCATCTACTTCTTAATTTCAGTGTGTTAAATTATATGAAGGGTTTTCAGATTTTTCGTTGTTCCACATTATTACCTCAAAACTTTATGGGAATAGTATTCTAATTTTTTATCAAATCTTAACCCTGTTAAAGAACATTTTTACTTTACAATATTGTGACAAAAAATCTCATAACTGGCATCAATTCCACTTCTCATTTCATAATTGCCTCATTGAAACTTAAAGCAGGTTTTACTTTTTGATCACTTCCAATCTCTCATGGAAGATCAAAACTTTTGTTCCTGTAAGAAATTTTTGTAGAGCTAAGATAGGAATACATGTAGAGGATATCATTTCCGATTCTTATTTTGTGGTTGGCAATTGCCTAAGTATTATCTTCCTTATTAGGAAATGAAAAAGTGCCTCTTGTTGAAACTTGTAAATATCTAGGCATAACTTTTAATAATAAATTAAACTGGAACTAACACGTAAACTTGGTAGTGTGGAAGGGATTCAGGTCTTCACAATTCATAAAATGGATATTGAAGAAAAGTACGAGACAGGCCAAGGCAGCAGCTTACACTTCTGTAGTTAGACCTATGATAGAATATGGGGCAGCAAGTTGGGATCCTTACAGAACGGAGCACATCAATGTCCTGGATAAAATTCAGAAACGGGCTGGGGCATTGTGTGGGTACGAAGATAAATGGGAACCACTTGGTGTTAGGAGGAAAGAGGCTAGACTTGGTACGGACTACAATGCTTGACATGGATGAACCGGCCTGGACAGAAAAAAGGGAGCTAAGTGTACCTAAATTTTTCTCTAAAAACGAACATAATTACAAAATAAAGAAATGAAACCAAAGTACAGATGTGGGCAAATATTCCTTCGTAAACAGGGTGATAAGGGACAGGAATGTTTTGCCTGCTTTTCCTAGGAACACAAATGTATTCCTGAAAAGTTAGGTGCTTATTTTGTATATAAAAAAAGGACATGAAATATTTTTAAATTCTGTTTTTAATTTCTCTCCCTTTTCTTTGTCCTTTTACTTGATCAACAATTTATCATTGTTTTTTAATTTTATCAACACTACCACCAGGCAAATGCCCACCTGTAGTAATAATAATTGCATACATATGCCAGTATATGTATATAAAGACTATTCAATATTTGTTCTGATGTAAATATTGATAGGTTTTGTATTGGCTATACTACTTCACTAATTTATCAATGATTTATTGTATATTATCCCTGATATATTCTTCCACAGTGATTTAAACACCATATTCTATACATTAATCACTTCTGTTGTTGAACCTGGTGTCCCCCTATATAGTGAAATTCATTCATGTGCAATGTGACTTCTAAAAACTTTTATATAATTCTTTACTTAGAATGTATTATTACTTAACTAAAATGTTAGTTAAATTTAAACATTTACACGAAACAGACTGAAGAGATGATTTTGGTTATCCTATAAATAAAGTTTACGATTTGTGAGTTTACCGTGCATTCTAATTCAGGCCCGAAACTATTTAGAAACGTGATCTATGATATTTTTTAAAAGTAATAGATTTATGCACAATTTACATCTATGTACAGAGCATTAAGTAAGTTTTCTAAATGTAGTAAACATGTAAGGGGGAAACATCCATTGATACATTTTTACATTATTTGACTGGTCTTTTTGGAAGTCTTGCCCACACTCATTGCATTGTCCAGTTGTATGACCAGTGAGCATAATAATAAACGAGTTTATTTTTATGCTTACTGATTTATTTGTTGTCAGATATTCATTGTACTTTGTCTCTTATAAAAGTAATCTTGGGTTCCTTCTGTGGAGTTTGGTTACTGTTGTACCGTAAATTGCCTGCAATTAACCTTAGTACTGGAACCTTTATAGTATGCTCAAAATTGTTTTACACAGGCTGTAGGTCCATGTGGGTTTCAAGATTGTTTTGTAAACAAGAATTTTGTTCATCAGGGATCATTTTGATCTAAAACAAATTTTAGATAAGAGCTGTCTTTTATTTACAATACACTTCTTTCACATAAGCCTTCGGTTGATATGGAGGCAGAGGTACTTTGTTTTCGTTGCTGTAGGAATGTGCATATTGTTAACACTGGTGGAAATTGTGGTTTGTCACAGGATTACGTGGAAAGCACTGCTATATTGTCTGTAAATGAGGCAGTTTTCATAGTGTTGGTCACTGCATTACCTGCAGTGTAGATCAGGAAAAGCAGAGGTCCTGAAACACTACCCTGAGGAACACCAGAATACAGAATTGATTCTGTGAAACTTATACAATTTGTTCCAGATATGTAGTTATTTAGGTGGAATTAGATTAATTCTACGTAATCTAGGGGAATTACAAAAGGACACCTGTAAATAACTTGAAATAAAATGAGTGTTCATTTTTGTTTCCTGTTACCCAAAAACAAAAATGAACAATTACTTGATCATTTAAAAATTTGTTGGTATTAATTGTTTCAATATAGAACAAATTAATCTGTTTTTGTTAAAAAGTAATTTTCAGCTGGGAATTATGCATTCTGTATAATAGATAAGCAAGTTATTGTGCATATGATACCCATTATTAACAATCATTATGGCTAATGGATAAGAACAATGAAATATGGATTCACAGAACATAAATTGGGTAATTGAAACGTGAGATATGACAGGGTGTGAAGAGTTGGCGCGGCATTGAGAATTAAATGTTCAAAGGCTTTTCTGGTGAATATAATTAAGGAAAACTTCTTGGGTTTTCAACTGGGTTAACTTCATCAATGACAACATTTTGACGAGTACTCCCATCTTTCCACCCAAAGTGAGTAGAAAGCAGTGATGGCTGTTAAAATGTTGCTGCACACACAATTAACGTGGGTAGAGGCCAGAGAAGCTTTTCATAAGATTAAGAATGAAAGTAGTTTTTTAAAAAGAAATATTTTTCAGTAATCGGTGGGCATGTTGACTAAATGGATCAAAAAATTGACTTTCTGAAACAGGGATCTCACTATAGACAATAGCCTATGTTGAACATTTATTACCTGACTTTCCTTATTACTATTACATCTGCATTTACAATTACATCATCTGGCTTTATGAAATTTAGCATTGTCCTAAGGTTTGAATCCTTGGCTAAAAGAAATTACCATTTCATCATACTGTATTTTTTCTTTGCTGAGAGACTTAATTTAGTACACTTGGCATTAATTTATGGTAAATATTATTGATTTGTTTTATAGTTTCACACAATTAGCTGGAGGTGTACTCTGTACATAATTTACCACTGTTGCAAACTAGGTATATAGTAAGTAAATTTTCAAACTGTACAATATTAGCTATCTTAAGGATTACTTATTTTAATAAAGTAACTCTTAAGAAGAAAATGTGGTTAAACTAAAAGGTAAGAAAAAGTTGGCTTTCAAAATATTGTCAAAAGAAGCTAAATTTAAATAGTTCTGACAGGATAAAAAAAAAACAATTCATTGTGTGTCTTGGAGTCATATTTTTTTAGTTTTAACTTTTTTATGGTAGTAAAGACATTATATATCAGGGTTGTTTTATTGCATTACTTTGACCTTTCAAATTTGTTGTTTATTAAGTTTAAAAAAATCCTTTTTAAAAAACTTTTTAATTTTCAATCCATCAGTTTTGGTGACATGCCAGATAACATTGGATATAGAATTAAAATTACTTGCCTACCTTTAGTATTTGTATACCAGATCTATTCTTTTTTGTCTGTGCGCGCACGAGTGCATGCAAACTGGGTACTTATTCACATTTGTAGTCTGTTCTTAGATTTGTGGAGGTGGAAGGGGCAAGTTTATATTTTGACTATTTTCACTCAGTACCTTATTATTTTTAATATAATGTTACTGATTAATTTCGAAAAGTTTTTAAAATATCTAGGATTGCCTTGGTAATAGTGTGAATATGCTCTATAACATAACTTCGAATATGCATTATTACATTTGTCACATTGTGTAAGTATATCTAAACTTTTCAAAATCTAGTCTGTAATTGGAGATTTCAGGAGGAAGTAGTTTCTTACCAAATATAAAGTAATTAAGTTGAAAATAAAATATTTCACAGGTTCCCGACATGCAACTCCTGACACTGCAGATGAGAGGGTAAGAGATTTGCCACCTCGCCAGCATCAGTATCAACCTGCTCCAAGACAGGGCCAGCAAATTACAAGTGGTAGGCAACCTGTTCGTAGAGATCACAGACGTGAAGAAAGGCGCCGCATGACTGATGAAGAAGATACTGTTTTGGACAGCCAAGATGTTTCAAGTGTAGATCATGGTAAGAAATGTTTTTCATTAAATAAATTTTTGAAATCACAATTTTCAAACATTTAAATCCAGCATGATTTTTGTAGAATTATTTTGCCTACTTAAACATTGAACACTACTTTTTTGGTATGGAATTGTTTGGGTTCTAAATTTGTTTTTTGAAGCAGCTTAATTTTCAGCTTATATCCATGGTATTTTTAAAGTCTAAATGTGTATAATTAAACTGCAGAACAATCTGTATCATGTACATGTAAATATTTCACTCTAAAGAGATTTTTTTTACAATCTAGATTGTCAGTAATGATCACACTATCAATGGTACAGATTTTTTAAAAAGGAATAAATGAGAAATGAAACTTTTTCTATTTCAAACAGATTATTAGGTGTACTTATATCGCCTTTAAATATGTGAAACATTGAAAACATAAAATCTAAATAATTGTTAAAAGCATACCAATTTTGATTAGTAGTCTAATTGCAGACAAAAATGTGAGATAAAATAAATACCTCACGTTTCTGTAGTCCTTGTTGCTTTTGTTAGGTAATTGAAAAATGCAAGAATGGCACATCACACAAACTAGGTGATGAACTCTTGACACAAAGCTGGTTTTGCTTTGTAGTGTAGTGTCTGTAATTTACTCTTTTTTGTAATTAGTTTGTGAAACATTGATTGTGTGTTATTGCTGGATAGCTTATATTACTTATATCTGAAAAACATATTTTTGCCGGACATTTTCTTGATGTTTACTGTTATCCGGTAAGTTTATATGAAGGTCCTTCTTTACATTCTTTGAAACCATGGATCAAGTAGAAAATTTTTTTCTTGAGCATGTTCAATCCGTCACACTTCATTTTAAATAATTGTTAATTACAAATATACTTCATATTAAGTTTAAGACAATAAAATATTTGAGCAATTATGTTATTTTAAAGTCCATGCATGTTCATAAGTTTTGTTTTATAATTTGTAGTATTTGTTTTAAAATCAATTTTTATTTATTTTTAAAGAGATTTAATTCTCATTTTCTACGCTGGTAATACAAATTATGGAATATCACAAAATATCAATTTTTTGATATTTCCTGCTGGAATAACTGTGAAAAAAATAAATGTTTTAATATTTAAGCTATTGTTTTCTCTATCTTGTACCATCTTCTTAATGCACAGCATGGTAGAAAAATTGTTTGTTTGAACTGTTTGGCATGCCAGGCTTTTATCAATATTGTAATTTGTGCATGGGGAGGGAAGAGGACTACTCTCCATTTGTGACCATCAGTAACTTAAGAATTTTGTAGGATTCAGCTAACCTTAATTCAGAGTATTGCATGCAATGAAGAATTTTGTTAACATATTGAAACAAATTTACATAATCACTAACATTATATAACATTTTCCCCCATTCACTGTTTCAATAGTAGGGAAAAATTGTAACATAGCTTTGCATTTAATCACATGTTATGATAGTGGTTCTTCAAAATTAAAATATTCTGCTTCTCTGCAGCTTTACTGATCTGTTTTGTAGAAAGTGTGAAACTGCAAATTTTAAGAGTTCATTGGATTTATCATCTTTCAATTACATTCAATAACAAAAATGTTATATGGTTATACTTCTGCCAGATTCATTACTTTCTTGCCTTCAACATTGATTCATCAGTCAGATAAGGCAGGTGTTAGTAATATAGGAGTTAATCCCTCGTTATTGCTGGTCACAAGCGGTTGTGTGTCCTGTCCCATGTAGAGTCTGTGTCGAGCGTCGAGGGTGTCCGTACACGCCGCCGTCGTAGGCACAGGCGCAGGGTACGTCAGCGTAGCCAGTCACCTACAGGCGAAAATACAACCGGTAGTGCTGAAACTGCAGGTAAGTGCATGCAATGAAGTGTTTGGCCTTGAAACAGAAGACAAGCATGATATCAAGATTGTTGAATAATTAATTTTAAAACAAGGTTTGATATTTGTTTATATTAAACATAGTATATTATTTACAAAGGCAGTAATTTTAATTAATATTGTTTCATTAATCCTGTTTTGGAAAACTAAGTGCCAATAAGTTAGAAATATAGTTTTGTGACATACAATATTAAGTAATTTTTCTTTCGCTTTACAATTTATATTACTAAAGTAAATAGAAAAGAGAGGTAATATTCATCAGAAGTGGAGGGGATATATTGTGAGTGGCATGTGGTTATATGCATATATGTATGGATAAAAATTGGGAGAGAGGAGAAGTAGAACTACCTTGAGCATTGACTACAATGCTGGAACATGTCAAGACTTTCAAAAGGCTGAGCTCTTTTCAATACAGTGTGTGCCTAAACTATGGGACAGCCAGCCGCCCACAATATGTCTATATACGAAGCAAGGAAAGATAAATTCACAAAGTTAAAATAATTCATAATTTTATAGCGAAACTGCCTAATGAAATTTGTATAAGTTGTAATTGAAACAATGCAACTTTCACATTTGCACAAAATATTTCACATAATTTGTTCAATGTCAAATTAATTAATCAATGAAACACACTGTATGCACACAATTACAATACATGGAATATATAAGAAGTTTGCAATCTGACACTGAAATGTCAAAACAATGCCAATCTACAATGCAATGAACTTGTGCATGTATTGATGCATAAGTCAAATGCCACAATTTATTCATACTGTTAGGTCGAAAATTTGGGATTATTTGTTTTCTTAAGTGAAAAATAAAATTTTCTGGAGATTGTGAACAGCACCACCTACATTGTACAACTAGAGCTAAGAACTATCCAGATGACACTATAAATGCAACAAAAAAAAAAGATCAGAAATGGTCGAACAGTTTAAGTGGAGAAGAACTTCGAACACACACTGCAATTTTATATAAATATATAACTAATAAGAGGAAGAAAAGAATAAAGAAAGGTGGCTTACCTGAAGTTTAAATATAGAAGTCGTATTTGTATGTTGTAGGTATTCTTTGAATTTTTTGTGGCAATTGCACCCTTCAGGAAATCCTTGAATGGCTATGGGTATATAAATTATTTTATCTGAAGAACAAAGATATTGGATGGTTCACTCAATATACTATGCATATGGTTGTTATTTATTTAATTTGGAAGAACATATGTTAATTTATTGTCCCAATTTATGCTACTGGGATAATTATAAGTTAGGTTAGCGCTAACTGTTTCCATTCACAAATGTGAACAGATATGCCTTGACCGACTGCACTGTGACTTCTTTTTAGTTCCTTATGCGTTCCTATACCATTCATCTGAATGTGAAATTGTGTTATATTCTGGTGTTTACCCCCAGAGGTGGTTTATGTCGATCTTCGAAAATTTTAGTTCCTTCTCCACTTCCAGGCCAAAACAGGTCCCGTCCTAAAGACATACAGAATTTGCAACAGGATACATTATACTCTCATGTAACCTGTCAATGTTATTACATATAATAATTATAACTAACATTTTTTTTTAGTAATGATACTTTTTAATTGTTGTTTACAAATGTTGCCCTTGTTGTCACACATCTGCAGCAGATAAGCAACTTATAGTAACTTTAATGTTTTAGTATTAGACATTGAGTAAACGATACTGGTTTAATCACTTGTAGGTAAAGTAATTATTGTCAATCTGATTATGACCAAAATAATATTGTATATTTCAATACTGTGTCATGTTGATACCCAGCTAGTTCAAAATGAAACCAATAGCCTTTTTCCTACAATATTAAACATTTTTATACTTACTGAAGATCCTCACTGTGCAGTCATAAATAATTTAGTTGTTGAAAGGAAGAATTCTGACAGTTGAATAATGGAAATAATTAAGATTGCATGTCTTTAATTTACTCCAAAAAATCAGTGTGGTAAGTCCAATGTCTAATGTGTAGCTCCAGGAAAATGGGTCTTTTGTTAAATATATTAGGTAGTTAATATTATGCCAACATCTTTACAATCTATGAATAATATAGTTTTTTTTATTAAGAATACATTTCTTATTTATATAGGGTAAAGGAAACTACATACTTGGTGAATGATTACTTATGCATCACCCTTTATATTAATTTCATACTTGGTTACAGGTTATATTTATGTATGAATAATAACACTATTAATCATATTCATTTTAGGTGGTGGAGTTTCATCTGTTCCTCCAAATGAAGCCTCTTCATCCTATGCTATTAAAGAAGAAGGCCAAGCTAATGAAGGAATTCCGAAGAATCAACGAGAGTCAAAATCTCGGAGCCAGCGACCTCCCATATCAAAGCGTAATGAAGGCAAACCAAAAGAAGCATTAGTGAATGGTACATCTGCTTAGGAAAGTGCACCGTGGTCTACCACGCACAACCTCCCTTTGCAAACTGGCACTATTCATGGACATTGTTCTCTAGAATAAATGCAGGAATCGAAGGAAATTGATTGTGTGATTTAGCTTTCCTCAGTGCCAACTGAAATGGATTTGACCTTTTGTATAAATAAAACTCCCAGAAGGCCAAATGATTGTTACGTGGCTAAATCACTATTCATAACAGTATTGGATTTGATTAAAAAAATTGTGTTTCTCTTGTTTTCCTGTGTGTCTTTTCAATCTTGGCAACAGTATTCCCAATGTTTAACTCAACATTAAACTAAGGAGTTCCCTAAGGAGGAGTCATTATAGAAAAACCACACCTTCTGAAGCAAGAGAATTGGTTTGAAGTATGCTGTTGTTGAAAAGCAATTGTGCCACCACTCTTAAATCACTTCATGGAGATACAATATTGTGAGAATTTTCTTCCACAAATTTAATGCTGTGTCCAATTAAATGACAGTGTCAGCTTGGTTGGGGTTACCCTGGCTCATGGTTGCCTTTTTTATATACTTGCTACTGAAAAGATCCCTCCTCCTGAAACTCATTTTAGATGCGTGTACATCATTCATTTGTAGTATTGTGAAGAAAATTTTCTCTTTTTTGATGAATGAAATTTGGTGTGAATTCTTTAGCTCTTTTCTAGATGGCAGCTGTGTGAATTTTGCATGACAGCAGTGTTTTAATGTTCTTTCTTAGTATTACTCAAGTTTGATTTTGTAGATGATAATTTTTTTTACCCATAGATGTAGCAGAAAATTTCTGCATACTTGCTGCTAACCCATTGACTGAGTATTGAACAAGCTGCTGTTTTATTTTGTGTTCAGTGGTGGTAATTACAGTTTTGAACTACATTTTTATTTTAAAATTTTGTTTGTTTCATAGTCCTTTTACTGTGGCATCACAGTGCTTGGCTGTAACATAATTTCTAGATTGCTATGTAATAACAATTAAAATGTAAAATGCCACAAATGGGTGGATTAAATTATTTCATCTAGGTTAATAAAATTGCTTTTAAGGATATTTTGGCTCTGTTCCTCGAGGCACCTCTCAAATCCGTTTGATGTGCAGTAGTAATTTGAAAATGAGAACCCAAGTCTATATGAAAAATTGTATAACTGAATGTCAATTTTATTACTGTATTCTAAGAGTACTAAAAACAATGTAAATTTTCTTAAAGTTTGTATTGCTTAGAAATTGCTTAGTGAATTTGATTTTAGTGTCATTTTAAAAAAATGTTCACTTAGAATGGTTCACTCAAATAGTTTACAATAATTTTGTTAAATTTTCCAGGTGAGCATTGTTTAAAGATTATCAATGTGGCAATTAAAGTGATAAAATTAAAAGGCTATAATCAAAATAGTGTAACCATAAAATATTCTTCAGTCAATACACAACAAATTGCAGCATAAATTTCTCATAGGTACAGTTTTAATTACTAAATTATTTTTGCATTGGTTCTTATTGAAGTATTTAACATTGCATATAGTGTTGATATTCAGCTTTGACAGCCAAATTAAATGCTCCATGTAATTTGCATAGCAGTCATTTTGCAAGTAATGGTATGAGCGCATATTAACCACTTTGTTAATTTTAGTTATATATTTTTGAGACTCCAGAGCTCCTAATTATTAATGTTTCTCAATTAATCAGTTGTAAGATTCGTTGGTGCAAAAATTCATATGTTTTGAATTCATGTTACTGTGTTTTGTTCTGTATTTGAACATTGTGTTCTTTATTACTTTAGTATGCTATATTTGTGTACTTAATTGTTGCTCAATAATATTGAAAATATAAATTGAATTAAATCGATGGCTTGTTCTGTCTGGAGTTCGATATTATGACTTCGAGTTAGTTTCTGAAAGTTTTTTTTTTCTTTATATAAGCTACTTGCAGATTTCACATGGCTTTTAGGGATTATTCCCATTTATTGAAAAAATGTAAAGACTGTAAAATATTTTGTATTTATGTACCCTGTATTGAAATTTGTTTCAAATTCAAGCAAATTACTGTGGATTTTTTAAGAATGAATGAAAATTGAGGTGAATGTACAATTTTAGATTCAATCACATTTTCAGTGAACTGTGGAAATGATTGCATAAGTAGCTTGCATAAATATGATTTGAAAATAATTGGCTAATAATTCAAAACTTTAATTTCACAACTTGAAATATTGAGGTTTCAGCTGCAGAAACTGAGACTTTAATCAATCCACGGAGAATGACTAAGGTGAATGACAATATGTCAGAATATAATGGATTGTTACACCATGCTTGTGTCTTACTACTCATGTTTGTGTGATTATCCCAGTTTGTGTCATTGTATTTACACGACTGTAGACTAATGTTACAAGATCAAGGAGTAATAAAACTTGAATATAGTCACTCATATGGCATTGGTAACATTGCATTTGTTTCAAAAAGCAATATTGTAGTTTTCTTCCCCAGTTTGCTTGTTGGATAGATTTGTATTCATCTTGCAATGTTTGCATTATTTAAAAATAAACAATTTCTGTACATACATACAGCTACTTGCCTATAGATAAGGCAGTTTTTCATGCTCCTTTCTTACATTATCCCTTACCAATTGATCTAATTCTCAATTGTAAAATTAAAAGTTTTATTAAAGAAACAAATGTATTTGTTTTACCTTTTTATAGAAGTGAAATATGAAAAGGTAGTTAAAAATATTATTTTACTAGCTGTACAACCAAGGAAACAGGTCAAGTATTTTGACATAAAAATCATTTATTTAACTTGTGTAACGTTTTAAAAGTGATCAAAAAAAACTTGTCTTTTGTAAAAAAAACGTTATATAAAGATGTAGGTTTTCAATAAGATGAATTGTGTTAGTCTGAAGGCTCCAGTTATTGAAGCATTAGAGCTTTTAAACCAATTTTGAGAAGATACAAAATTTTTACTGTTCTAAAAATACCGCAGAAGGAACTAGCAATACTTGGTTACATGATAATTTGGTTTGAATGGTTATAGGTTGATGTAGTGTTTTATAATATAAGCAGATTTTTTGTAATTATGCATTAATTTGAACTCAATTTTCTTACCAGCATTCAAGTTTTCATATAAATTTGAAAGTATGTATTCCTGTCCATTTCAGTGTGGTAATTGGCATATGATTAAAAAAATTGTAAATTGTGGCAGCTCTAGGTACCTTAAAACAATGCTTTTCCATTCATATATGCACTACTTATTATACATTAATACACTAGTAGGTACAAAATGCTACACACAATTTTATGTGGCCTTGAATTTTTTAATTTAATAACTATAGGAGTTGTTAAATAGCCAGTCAGTGAAAATTGAAGTGCAATAAGTTTTATATATATGGAACAATAACCTTCCATAACTCGGAAGTGATGTGGTACGACAGACACTTGATAAGGCAATAATATAATTGTGATAGGGAAATGTAATATAGATGTATCAAAACATTTTAATTTAATTATTTGTATACCATTGTTGGTGATATCTGCACATTATGTCACACGAAAAGATATTGATCAAATGCTGGCAACACCATGCAGGGAAGCTATTTCAACTACCATATCTATAGAAAAATAGAAAATCATCAAAAAAAGTGGTTCAGTTTGTTCAGAGTATATCAACACTTTTTTGCAATATCCAAAAGTCTAGGCTTTCATGTTTTTATTTACTAATACGTAAATTGCGAAATAATCTGAACCTGTCCTACCGGGACCAAACAAGAATCCAGATTAGGCATGCAGACTAAATGTATCAAGACCAATATAGAAATAGCAAAAACATTGTTGTAATGTTCAAGAAAGTTTATTACAAAAATAAAAATTGGCCAGTAATACTTAGTAACCAATTCAGTCACCATTGCATTTCTAATGCAATAAAAGATATACAGAGATTGTTTTGGAAATTTGTTAAATAACATGTACCATTTTGTAAGACGCATAAAATTAATTACATCACATACTTTATTAACTGTAGACACCAGTTAAACTTTTAATCTCTCTAGGCATTGCTCAAAATCTAGTGAATTTACAGTCTCTCTTTTCCACCCATGAAATGAGCTAAAATGGGCATCTGTCTTTCATATGGATTACTTGCAAGAAAACTATCATTGATTTCAAAGAAAGAGCAAGCAAACAGTAGGAATAATGCAGTTCAGTTAATTAAAATCAATCAAAAATATGGTGTGTACATAATTCTAAACCAACTAATCATGTTGTCTACTGCTCTGTACCACTGACAGCTGATATGGAAAATCAACACTTTATCACTAATTAGTCATTGAAATTATCAGCTGTCAATAGGCTGCATTCTGAATGAACACTTCACATAATGGTGTCTGCGACGTTATACATCAGATGAGCAACCAGCTCTCTTTTGCCCTTTCCAATTGTGCTAATATTTTGAAAATGTCTATATATATATATATATATATATATAATTAATGGGGAAAGGACAGAGAGATAGAAAGAAGATGACTTACCTGAGGCTCATAGATGGTAGGTTTAGAGAACTTGAATTTTCGGAGGCACCGCCCCCTTCATCAGAAAGTTAGGAAGACATTTCCAGTGATCGGCTAACCGACGACTGAGCAGCCCAAATTTGCTGCTCTGCTAACTTAGGTCGTAAACAATTGACCCCACCAGGTCACCAACTTTCTCTCTCAATAAGGGTCTGGGAAGAGGCAAGGACTTGATGGGGGTTGGGGAGATGCATACTAACACCCCCATCTTGACACACATTCATTCAAACACATCCACCCTTAGAGGTGTCAATATTTAAATATTGATACACACTCTCATACATACATACAACCACCATTCAAACAAAAGGCAAGGTATACACACACACAGAAGGATTTATTGTATGTACAATTCCAATGGATTCGTGCTTTGGGGGGGAAAGGTTGGAGATAAAGAGTTATAGGATGTTGAGTCCAGGGCTTTGTCTTCACTGTAGGAGATGCTGGAATGAAAGTTCCCACAGATGGAGTTCAGCTTCTGATGAGTCGGGAGGTAGGGCTTTGAGGGGGTCAGTGTGAAGCACTGGTTGAAGTTGTTGGTGTTGTGGCTATGGGGAATTGGGTTTTGAGGAGTTTTACTGCTAGCCGATCACTGGAAATGTCTTCCTAACTTTCTGATGAAGGGGGCGGTGCCTCCGAAAATTCAAGTTCTCTAAACCTCACAAGGTGTCTACCATCTATGAACCTCAGGTAAGTCATCTTCTTTCTATCTCTCTGTCCTTTCCCCATTAATTATTTTAATATATATATAGACACATATATAATAACAAAAAGGACAGGAAAGTTGATGACTTACCTGAAGTTCATAGGTGGTAGGGTTTGAGATTCTTGAATTTTCAGAGGCACTGCCCCCTTCATCAGGTTAGGAAAACATTCCCGGTGACAGCTGACATTGGTTTAATAAGTCTGACAATGCCATCTCTGATGTGTGTAAGCAAGGAAAGATAATTTGACAATGTAGAAATAATTAATTCATTTGGATAGGAAGGAGAGAGCTGATGACTTCTATTAAATCAACAAGCTTAGAAACTGTAACATGTCAAATTTCTGAGAACACTGATCCCCTTCTTCATCCGTGTCTTAATAGCATGGCAACCAACCACTTGGAAATGCGTCTCCTTTTCTTTTGAAGGAGATTGTGGTTGCCAGCCAGAGCAGCTGGCTGCCAGTGTGAAGAAAGAAGCTTTGCTTCTAAGAATTTTTCATTTTTGTGTTTCCCTGCCAGTGGACTATAAATCTAAGGTAAGTCAACTGCCATTTTCTCTCTATTTCTAATTGAATTCAAATTATATATGTGATGGTTAGCCTTCACTGGAAATGCTTTCTCAACCTTCTGATGAAAGGGGCAGTGGCTCTAAAAATTCAAGAATCTCAAACCCTTCACAGTGCCTGCCATCTGTGAACTTTGGGTAAGTCACCAACTTTGTGTCTATCCTGTCCTTACTAATAATTTTAATTAACCTGTCAATTTATGGCACATTTATATATAAAATTCATTTCGATAGGAAAGGGAACACGGTTGACTTATTTTAAATCAACTGCCTAAGATGCATATGTGTAAGTCTAGCCAGTACCTGAACTGTGCCTTGTCTGAGAAAGGAGGCAAACACCTACAAACATTCGATAGACTTCCTCCTCCTCTCCTGATTTATTTTTCAGGTAAACTCCCTGCCTTTTCTTACAATTTTACATATGTCCTCACTTGATTCTATAAAGTTGTATGTGACAGCAAGAAGGAATTGTTTGTCAAAAAATTAATACAGACAAAGAGTGGATCTTATGGAGGTAGCACTACACATTATGCTTCAAGTAACAGGAGTGCAAACCTATTAATGAAGCAACTAAATATTCATGTTTATGCTACAAAATCCTTTCAATATTTTCCAATCATTCCATATTTATTTATGTAAAATATACATAGTTTATGACAATTTTTGAAAGAACACAACATTGGTAAAAGAAAGGTGGAAAATGATAAGGATTAAAGGATGCAATGCCATACACAAGTTTCACCACAACTTTTTTTTAAGTAACACAAGATTTTATAATGATCCAAACCAAACAACCATATCTGTACACAAAACTGTTACAGGTGAGAATTTATTTTGGGTAAAGTGTGCAACATCTAAAGAGCCTGCAACATAATTCATTGGTAGAGCAAATGGTGATGTCAAAGATTGACAAACTTTGAATATTTCTCTAGAATCAAGAGTATCTAAAAATAATATGAAAGAAATTAATTCAGGGTTGATAGTGCAACATATCAAATTGCAAATTTGAATTTTATATATCTCTAAAATTATGAGAAGGCATTGAAAAAAGGGGTCTTAGAATTATGAAAATTATCTGTAAATGAAGAAAAGAAACTGTTGATATTGCAAATTATATTATTATTATTGAAAAAACTATTACATGTATTAATTATCAGAAAATACAGTTAATGAAAGCACAAAAAATATATCATATGAAACATAGTTTTAAATGATTATGGTGTTATATCTCTCTTTCAGCTAGTAGCCAAGCTCCATTAGCAAACAGTACAGTTAGAGACCAAGGGCACAGATTTACCATTAATTTTAAATCATCTCACATCCTTTCTCACTGTAATATGGAAAGAAGAAAAAAAAGGGTGTTACAGAATGATGAATGTAGATTGCCTTCATATTCCAATTAATTGCTTTACATATATATTCATATTTTGAAGCATATCTATTAAATTTCTAAATGAGAAGGTTGTTTTAATATATAATATACTATACAAATATGTTAAATACACATTCAGAATTTGAAGAGTGGGGTGAGTAGCAGTTAAACTTCATTCTGAATAATCTGATAATATGCACTTACAAATTGGGTAGTCTGATGAATGCAATTGAAATTATGTATAGTATATTATTGACAATTCACACAATCACAACACATTTACATATTACTAATTACCAATAAGCAATTTAGAAGTTGTTAAATTGTTCTCACTCCAAAAATAGAAGACTGTTTCACAAATGCATCTAATTTTATTTTAAAAAGTTCACTGTTGATAGGTTCTTTCAAATTACCAATTGGGTTTTTCACTACATATTCAACATATATTTGGCTATATATTTGCTGTAAAAGATCCCTTACATTTTGTGCACTTGTGTCTGTGTTTAAGACAAACTTCAAACCAGATGGGGTCTCGTAGTAATGTAAGGCATATTTATTTGTCTTGTAAAATAAAAATCCTTCTTTAACATCCGTTGGAGAGATTTTACTGACGAATGACTTTAAGGAAAATAACATTCCATACGTCAGTTTTGCTTCCTGAAAAAAAAGGAATTGAAGTCTAAATTTTGAATGTAACTTAAAATGTAAATATTAATTGTAGGAACAATTGATAAAAAAAATATCAACGTCTTCGAGACGAAAACTATTACAATAGAAGAATCGAACCCACAAATTATTAAGCAAAAATGCTTTATTTATCGATAATTGTCTTTGAAGTTCTCGAAGACTCGTTAAGTGAATTGAAACTATTATCTAACCTCCTCTCGAGTAATCCCCGACTGTTTCAAACGATTCCATTCAGAGTAATACAAAAGAGTTCCATGTCTATCAAAAATATACAAATTATGCACTGTCATTATTCGGGAACAGCTGGGATGTCTAGCAAGAAGCTCGATTTATACGTAAGGCTGACCGTAATCCTTATTACAAGAAAATTCCCCAACCGATATGTCACTAACTCCCCATTTTAACAGGCGGCTAGGGATCGCATGACCAAGATACGCTCAGACCCACTGCTTAAACGTGATTGGTCAACGTCCCCACTAGGGGTGAACGCGGCAATATGAAATTTAATAGTTCCCATTGAACCTCCAGAGCGCAGGGCTGTCTATCCAAAGCAAATAATTCAAAGTCATTCTACTCTTAGTGGAATTTCTCAGCGGGGTT
>CM067377.1:83766572-83880921 GCA_034510155.1 Eucriotettix oculatus
CGCTCTGGAGGTTCAATGGGAACTATTAAATTTCATATTGCCGCGTTCACCCCTAGTGGGGACGTTGACCAATCACGTTTAAGCAGTGGGTCTGAGCGTATCTTGGTCATGCGATCCCTAGCCGCTTCTCCATTTTATAATATGTAAATAAGGTACAAAGATGCACCTCCAAAGATGTTATTCTGCTCTGAGAGAGCAACATGAAGTATTATCAATCTCTCAATAATAACTATATTTATATTTCCCTTTTAATAACAGAATAAGAAAAATTAATACAGAGAATGTATGTAATACATTAACAAATATGTCATAATATTTCATTTAGCAAATATTGGTACAAAATATCTTTATCATCTTATTATTCATAATATCAATAATAAACATACTAGTAATATATATATATAATCAGTGACAGAAAATGGAACTGATACAAAACTAATTTGACAAATACAAATCTCTTACTATTTTCCTGAAGATATTGTACAGTTTTGTGTCTTCGGTAGCTTGTTGTAACTCATAACTGCATTAAAATGTAGAGTTTGCCTAAACAAATTATTAAGTTTTACGGGTTATGTAGTATGCCTTTCTTTAAAAGTTCTAAGGACATTTGAAAAGCATTGTGGTATTAAACCCACCTTTATTTTGAGAATGAAACCAATACTTTGCATTTCACAAAATTTATGAATTGGGAAAAACTGTAGTGTGTTCAGCATAATAATTACACTTGTCTAACAATTACATTCCAAGGTGACATCGCTGCTCTGTTATGTAACCGTTGAAGTCTTTCTTTGTCTCCCATATAATCACATAAATGATTGTCTCGGAAATGTGAAAGTGTGTTAATTTTTCTGCCCCAAACACTTAAATGTTTACTTACCCTGAACAATACAACTAATTTTTTTTCACTTATAATCAATATAATCATAAAAATTCAATTTATCATATACCACTATGCTTAAATTATTTTATTTTATCTACAATTTCAGTGTTGATTCTATCAATTTCAATTGTTATCAAACATTTTCTTTTTTTTGTTACTACTGAGAAATTACTGCTTTGGTTTTGTTAATATTTAATGAAGATAACTTTCATTTAACTAATTTGACAATTTTCAGAACATGATTAATTATTGTCTGTACATTATTGAAACTGTTACCTGAGTAATATATAATTGCATCATCTGGAAACATGTGAAATTATTACAGGTTGACAGAATCTTCTCTAGATCATTAATATTGAAGACGAGTAACACAGGGCTCAGAATACTACTCCATGTTGAACTGTTATTTCGTCTGACAATTCGTCTGTTGCATTTGATCCTTTGCTTTCCAACTGTGAACACGTTCAATACTGTGCCACAGAGTCCATATTTTTCTAATAAAAATTCTGTCCACTGTTTCAAAGACCCTCTGTAGATCTGCAAAGCCCACTGCTAGAGTACGATTACTGTCAATGCCACTTTTACATTCATTCGGCATATGCTGAAAAACAGTTTTACAGCTGCAATTCTTCAGTAATACTGACTGATGAATGCCTAAAATATTATCATCTACCTACTATCGGAGTTGCAAATAAACAAGTTTTTATAATATATTTGTTAATGCTAGTAGTATACGTACTGACCCGTATTATTTAGGACTTTTGGTATTTACTGCTTTTTGATAGGAACAATAGCTGATATTTTCAAAATACTAGGAACTGTACCAGTTTCTAAGGAACTGTTAATTAAGTGTAACAATTTTTAAATTTTTTTTTGTAGTTATATCGTCAGGACTGCCTTTGTTTGGAAGTGAGAAAATATTAGACCTTAACTTATTATAATTCAATAATTTAAATTCATTAAACTTATTACTAACTATTTTCCTTAAATTGAGATGGATTATTTACACCATTGCTATTTGTACTGTCAATAATATTCTGTATACTAGTTGCATAATACTTTAAAAAAAATTGTGAAATAATATTAATATCAATTCCTGAAACTTATTAAAATACTATTTCATTATACTGCTCATTAGTTCGTGAAGAAAGACACTGTTTAAATGCTTTCCACTTTACTTTTGGTTTACTTTTATAACTGTCCACCTGAATTTCAAAATACTCATGTTTTTCAGAACTAAATTTCTCATCATTTTATAATATAACCAACCACTATCACGGTCTGCAAGTTTAAACCTTTCAAATTCAGTCTCTCTGATTATTACAAGGAGTGGCGGCTGGTGCTCATGTGCTACAGCACATAAATTAATTTAGGAAGAATGATTATTTTCTTTATTTTAAGAACCTTTAAAATAATGGTGTTTTTAACAGTGAGAATTTCTGCTTCGACTTGCACGGTGCGCTCGCTCCCGCTAAAGCAGCCACTAGGCAAGAGCCATGGTCAGAGCTACAGAACGCGCAGGGCACAAAATCTGTCAGAAACGAGAAAAACGCATGCGTAGAATTTGGTTTCATCAAACTATCTCTTAGTTTCCGCGTCTCTCTGGCGTCTTGCAGGTTTTTTTTACACTGATGAAGGTAGTATGAACGAGGTCCAACTCATCATTTGCTCTCTCCTGTCTCTTCGCAACTGCTCGCTTCACTGACTGATCCGTCCTCTCCTCAACTCGTCTGCCTTTTAATCCGTTGTCCGTCCACTCCGCAACTCATCTGCTTTTTGACACCATCTGACAGATCCGTCGTCCGTCCTCTCCCCAACTCATTTGCTTTTTGCAAACATCTGACAGATCCGTCGTCCGTTCTCTCCCCAACTCATCTGCCCTCTTGACAACCTCTGACAGATCCGTCGTCCGTCCTCTCCGCAACTCATCTGCTCCCCGACCCACCCAACGGCTCCCCTTTTAAGTTCTCACCGGGGAGTTCCCTGCCATCGGTCTTTTTCACACACCACCATTTTTTTACATATGCCCCGAGGGAGTTTCCCGGGGGTTCACCCGCTTTCAGCCAATTTGACATTGTTGTTGGCCTCGCTTGCCGCGCAAAAAACTTCTTTCGTTGTAGGCCGAACTGCGCCTCACAATGCCACGATATAACCAAAATCTGCGTTTTTTCATATGTATATATGTATTGGTGGATTCACTTGCAGCAGAGTATTGGTAACACAGCCGCTATTTTGGAGTTAGAAGTTATGTATGTGGTTTAAATCCTGTTGCATTGCTTTTTGCCTTCCCTCGTTATCGTTAGTGTTATTTTAATTAGTGTTTTTTATCTGAGGTAAGTGGTGACACTGTACTTTTACAGATGAATGCCGTTGACAATTGACCGTTGACTAACGTTAACATAAAACAAGAAACAAAAGGGGGCTGGAATCGAGAATACACAAAACATTTTCATAGAAAAATTTATAACTGAACTGGATTTGTGGTTGAGACGTTAGAAATTCTCTCTTCTGCTTTTCTTGTCTTATGTTTGACAACAACGTCGCATTCAGTAAGACAGGCGTTAAAGATCTTGCCTATCTCTGTTCATTAATAAAAGCACAGTGAAAATAAGAGACACATCAGATTTTGTTTTAGTTGATCCTCAATTAGGCTATAATAATCTCCACGTCACTTACTTTTATCGAAATAACCCCCTGCTAGCGGACGCGCCTTTTTTGATTCCCACCATATTTTAGTTAGGTGCTTAAGAACATTCGAGACTTCGTCCGCGCCAATACAAATGCTACGCCTATGGGGGAAGGACTTGTAACTGGTAACTTGAAGGTGATACGAAGTTTGTTAATAAATAATACAAAATGAGTGCGACGTATCATTTTAATAATGATTGGGAGGAATAATTTTTGTTTTGTATGGTGAAGGATAAGTGCATTTGTCTCATTTGCCGTTCGTCAGTTGCAATACCTAAGAGTGGAAACTTAGAGAGGCATCATAAAACCATTCATAAAAACTATAAAAAGGATTTTCGCCACGGAGTGAATTAAGAAAACGAAAATTACGTGATTTGATAATTTGTTTGTTCACAAGACCAGTCAAGCAACGATCGCGTCATTTAAAATATCTCATCTCATATATTGGCGAAACACAAGAAACCATTTGAAGATGGAATGGTTGTGAAGGATGCATTTATTGAAGCGGATGAGACTTTATTTGGAGATTTTAAAAATAAAACATAATATCTGCTATTACAGAACTTGAGTTATCTCGTTCGACTGTCACAAGGCGTGCTGAAGTCATGAGCAAGGACATGGCAGATAAACTAAAATATGATATCATGGAATGTACATACCTTTTTTACAGTTGGACGAATCCACCGATATGACAGACACTGCTCAGCTGTGTATTTTCATTCGAATGGTATTTAATGACATGTCGGCTAAGCAAGATTTTTGGCAATGATTCCTCTGAAAGTAAAAACCCGTGGCGAAGATATATATGACTTTTCTTCAATTTTGTAACAAACTACAAGCAATGAAAGTAGATATCTCTAAAAATAGAGGTACTAATAACACAACTTTTTCAAATGTTTGCTGGTTTCAATAATTGGCAACAAAAGTGTTTTCGTGATACTTAACATTATATTCATTTGAAAGACAACAAATAATATGCTTAATCCGTACAAATCTGTCTTTTATAGATTACTGCGTCATTTAGTCTGTTTTAATTATAGGAGAAGAAATTGCATGATAGCCTTCGATATTTAACAACATGATAAATTGCTTTTAAACTATTTCAATATTCTCTAATTACATAAACAATTACTGGATTTTCTAATGTCCGTTAGTTTAGGGTGATGTGTTATGCATTCTTCAATGATCTTTTGTAGGGTTTTATATCTGGCTGTCTGATTTAAGTAATAAGAAACGAAGCCCTTCCCTTGAACCGAAAGTCTCTTAAAGCCGTAAGCAACAAAACGAAATTTAATATAGATGTCCATAAAAACCTTTATTTGCCGTAATAATTCTCTCCTGGGGTTTCTACCATCGGTTGATGTAGTTCTGTTAGCTTGTAAAAGTCGTCTTCCTTCGAGACTGCTTCGTGTCGTTCTGAAGATAGATATTTCACTCTTCAAAAATTTCATATATGTGAATAAGAGAATGAGTTTGTAAAGCAGAAAATATACGATATTTTCTTTCTTTGCTGAGAATGTCTTCTGATGTTTCTGTGAACGCGCCTATATTTGCTAATATACAAATCATGTATAGGAATTGTCAAGAAATCGTAATGTTAATTGTATTTCCGATCAGACAAACACATAGTTGATATAATTAGGATAAAACTAGGAAAATTTACTTTTCAGCGTTTATTATTTATATTCATACTTTTACAGATATTACAGAATATTAGAATATTGTGATTAACTTCACAGCAATCACAAACAGTTTATCTCCTAAGTTGGAAAAGACTTCAGAGCATACGCATATTTTTGGTTTGATGATTGACAATAATTTGAAATGGAATCACGACATAAATAAACTTTGTAAAATCTGCTTTACATTACGAGTGCTAGCTCGGGAAACCGACATACCTACATCAAAAATGATGTAGGAAGTTTTATTAATAGGTGTTTTACTGAATTATTCGCTTCATTCAATCGTGAATCTTCAATGTTACTTAGTTCCCCATCGTTATTAAAGGATACAAAACAATTTCTTATGTCCATAATTTTCATGTTCATTAATTCAAGTGTATTTAGAAAATTAGTCCTATTTTCGTCATTCTCATATCTAATATTATATTTTCCTTATTGATAAAATATGATTTTATGGCCAAAATTTTACTAATCAATTTTAAGGACTAAATTAGGTTCAAGGATTTTTTAAAAGTTTGGTTCTATATTTATTATCCGTAAACTGTGTTGACTTGTAGATTATATTTATGGATCAATACATATTAAGAACAAAATTTAATTTATGTGTAAGGATATTAATAATAAATTCTTTTATAAAAACTTTTTATATTTAAATGATTTCTACCAAGTTATGTAAGTCAATTCAAACAAAAATATTTATAAGTCACTTGATAGAGTTGATAAATATGTATGTTTGAATGTATGTATGTTTTCGTACTTTGGATTTACTTACAGTGTTTAAATTTATATGGTAGTATTTCAGATATTTTTGTGACAAGAATATCTCGTAAAACAGAACACACATTACTTATTCCAAATTGAGTTTCTTAAATAATTCGTGAAAAAAAAACATAGAGCGTTAACGATTAAGTATAACTTTTATACATACTAAATGAAAAGATGTAGTATAATTTCCGTCGTTTAAAAATAATTGTCATATATTATTGGGAACTTGTTTACAGGGAGATAGAGAAATGCACTGTGTAAAATTATATGAGAAGTTTCGTCTATCGAAGATTTACGGCGCTTTTATTTCAGAGGAAGGCATTAAAATTGAAACTGCTGTGAGGAAAATAGGATATAGGGAATGCAACGTTGCCTAGAAATGCTTCATAAATCCCATCCTCTGAGCTGTATGACGTCCTGGGTCACGAGAACAGAGCTGCTGTCATCACGGAACCACAAGTGAAACCGAGCAATGACAAATGCTTCGGAATGCTCAGTAAATGATGGTAATGTTCCGTATTGTACACAACACTTCTTGTATAATTCGAACCCACAAATTACAGCTACAAAATGGTCTACTAAGCATATAAAATTTAAACTTGGAAAATATGAGTGTTAGTTGTGATACAAAGTTTTATAAACATCGTACGTGAATATTTATCATGAATATATTTTATTAGAAGGTTCAAATCTTGACCGAAACTGACGATGCGTCGTTTAAAATTTATGGACTGTGCTCTACTACGACTAACAAATGTCGTGGAAACCCAATATTTTTAATTATTAAAGATGATAATTTTCTAAATTTCAATAAGCATCAGAAATATAGTTATGTTAATTCAAAAAACTCAAATATGGTAGAAAAATTAAATATATATATATATATATATATATTTTCTATAAATTAGCTATCCAAAGGTAAACAATTTTAGTAAATTTTGAAATGTCTTATTCGTCGAGTATATTCCAGCTGCAGTGTGGTAATTTTTGTATTTCCATCTATTATATATCGTTAAGTAAGCGTTGTTCAAAATCTCCTTATCCTTTTCACGTGTGAAGTGAAACGCCCAAATTTTAATAACAATGCAAATCGAATCTAAAAATTTGCCCATTTCGTGTGCATTGCGTCGAAGAAATTATTATAGTATATAGTAAAAATTTTGTCATCTCGAGCGTTCCTTCTGATATAGTAAATTTTCCGTCAACATCCCATGAATAGTTTTATTGAGAATCTTAAGAAACGATATTTATAACGAGATTTGATGTTTATGCACTAATCGCCATACATTTCATTTATAAACCTTTGCTCCTGGTGTAAGTGCCATTACAAACGGCCACTAAGTAAAGATTGGGCAACCCAAAGATATACGAACAGTGTTGTATAGGAGCAACACGATCAATTTCACTTCGTCTACAGTCATTTGTGGTTATTCTACAGATATTAACTCTACTCAAAAATGAATATTATTCGAGTCCACTTATGAGCTAGAAACCATGTTTTTCTTTTTTAGAAATGAAAAGTTTCTAATGAATGTAGGAATCAAATAGGACGATTCTTTCAGAACTCCAACGAGAATGATTGGGAAATTTGCATGTCATGTTACAAATCCTACAGATTGTGAAATCCTATCATATGGAACCATTAAGTATGAGATGGCGTATACGAGAGTAATTTGAAGGCTGATTGTGCTGATGGTCCGTATGTTATTATCTGGGTGAACAAATGTTTTTCGCGACAGTTCCATATTGTTATAATATCAGCGTGAAAAATTCTCCGTTCAAGCTGCGGAAGGGGATGTAACTATGAGGAAATACAGCAATTACGTTGATGAGTAACGTCTCACAGCTGACCTCAAATGAAAGTCTTATTAATAAGCTCATGGTGCGAAGAACTCCATCAACACAGATGACTCAGGAGAATATCCTGATGGGAAATGAATGAGAGCCAGGTGGAGGTTGACTTCCTCCGTCCTGGTTTTCCTCTTTACCTCCCCCTTGGTCAATGGCCAAGTTAATTTATTTAAGATTCCTGCAGGCTAAGACGACCTTCAGCAGTTTGATAGGTGTATGTACGGGGGTCAAAGACCTTCGACATACGGTAACAGTTATCCGCTCATCCCATGGACCAGTCTGCCTCTCAATACTGATCTAGGTATGGAGGCGGGTTTGTTGCGTTCCCACAGCAATCCAGTCTCCCGTCATCAGAACGGCGAAAGAGTAGTACCCACTATCCCGACCTACCTGATGCAGATTTTCTAGGGTTTTCCGTGCATCACCTTTAGGTGAAACACCGGGTACGATCCTTACACTATAGCCTGGGGAGTGAAACGATATAGAGGAGTGAAGGCATTGCAATGAATTTTTGACACTTTATTTGAGTTAATAGTCTCTATTAATAATGAGTTTCAGAAAAATCTATTAAGGCGTTTCTTAGATGATACTGAAAGAAATTACGCAATACGTAAAAAATGGAATTTCCTAACGGATAAATGGATATGAAGCAGTGACTGTATCGCAATGAAATTTTAATATTTTATTTCAGTTAATAAACTCTATAATTAACGGAAGTTTCAGAAAAGTCTATCAGGGCGTTCTATAGATGGTTATGGAGGAAATTACGAAATAAGTAAAAGTTGTAATATTTAAACGCATAAAATGATATGAAGGAGTGAAGGTATTGCAATGAAATTTTATTTCACTTAATAGTCTCAATTGGTGACAAAAGTTTAAGAAAAATCTATCAAGGTGTTTCGTAGATGATTCTGGACGTAATTACGCATTATGCAAAGATAGGAATTGTCAAACGGATTAAACGATACGAATGAGTGAAGGTAGCCGTTTCAACTTTGAGATAGCCTATCCATTATCGAGATGGCCTATCGATCGTCGGGATAGAGTATCCATCGTCGGGATTACCTATCCATTGCCGACATAGCCTATCCATCGTCGAGGTAGTCTATCCGTCGTTGAGGTAGCCTATCCATCGTCGAGATGGCCTATCCATAGTCGAGATAGATTTTATCCATAGTCGAGATAGGCTATGCATCGCCAAGGTAGCCTATCCGTCGTCTAGGTAGTCTATGCGTCGTTGAGTTAGCCTATCCGTATTTAAGGTAGACAAATCGTCGTCGAGGTAGACTATACGTCACCGAGGTAGCCTATCCGTTGTTAAGGTAGCCTATCCGTTGTTAAGGTAGCCTATCCGTCGCCGAGGTAGTCTATCCGTTGTAAAGGTAGCCTATCCGTCGCCGAGGTAGCCTATCCGTTGCCGAGGTAGCCTATCCGTTGTTAAGGTAGCCTATCCGTTTTAAGATAGCCTACCCGTCGCCGAGGTAGCCTATCCGTTGTTATGGTAGCCTATCCGTTGTTAATGTAGCCTATCCGTAGCCGAGGTAGCCTATCCGTTATTAAGGTAGCCTATCCGTTGTTAAGGTAGACTATCCGTCGCCGAGGTAGTATATCCGTTGTTATAATAGCCTATCCGTCGCCGAGGTACCCTCTTCGTTGTTAAGGTAGTCTTTCCGTTGCAGAGGTAGCCTATCCGTTGTTAAGGTAGCCTATCCGTCGCCGAGGTAGCCTATCCGTTGTTATGGTAGCCTATCCGTTGTTAATGTGGCCTATCCGTTGCCGAGGTAGCCTATCCGTTGTTAAGGTAGACTATCCGTCGCCGAGATAGTATATCCGTTGTTATAATAGCCTATCCGTCGCCGAGGTACCCTCTTCGTTGTTAAGGTAGTCTTTCCGTTGCAGAGGTAGCCTATCCGTTGTTAAGGTAGCCTATCCGTCGCCGAGGTAGCCTATCCGTTGTTATGGTAGCCTATCCGTTGTTAATGTAGCCTATCCGTAGCCGAGGTAGCCTATCCGTTGCCGAGGTAGCCTATCCGTTGTTAATGTAGCCTATCCGTAGCCGAGGTAGCCTATCCGTTGCCGAGGTAGCCTATCCGTTGTTAAGGTAGCCTATCCGTTTTAAGGTAGCCTACCCGTCGCCGAGGTAGCCTATCCGTTGTTAAGGTAGCCTATCCGTAGCCGAGGTAGCCTATCCGTTGTTAAGGTAGCCTATCCGTTGCCGAGGTAGCCTATCCGTTGTTAAGGTAGCCTATCCGTTTTAAGGTAGCCTACCCGTCGCCGAGGTAGCCTATCCGTTGCCGAGGTAGCCTATCATCGTATTTCAATTTGTTTCTACGAAAGAAACTTGACAATATATGGACCTCCTGTGGTATAGTTGCTATTGTCGGGTTCGAATTCTGGCATGGTATTGGATATTTGTGGTGCTATGGACAGATAGACTGCTTGATGGTCGATACGCTGACCACGTGTCATTCCAAATTCAGAATGTGTCATGTAAAATGACAGTTCGCAGTCGACACAGTAGGCCAAGCCCCTGATTAGGCTGCAAAGCGAAGTAAGAAGAAGAAGAAGGAATTTACAATAAACATAAAATCATTCATTACCCCATTAGAGTTTCAATTAAATTAAAATTAAAAAAAATATTTGGTAATAGATTAATAAACGACATAAGTGCATGGTTAAAACTACTTCGACTTATAGCTTATAAATTTGATCGAGAATTACTTATGAATTAGCCAGGCAATACGGCGAATAAAATAAGAAAAAATTGACAAATTTAAAACACTTTTTTGATTTACAATGCAAATTGGAACAACAACATTTTAGTATTTTAGAAATATAATGGAAAATGATAGAAGAGTAGTTCCTTAACAATTTCAAGGTTAACGATAGATTTTAAATGCAAATATTTCGTTCATATACAGTAAAACATCAAACGAGAACATTCTTTCTGATAATTCGTTGAGTATTAGGCTTAGTGATCCATTGAAAGCATGAAAATTCTTCATCTTTATCAAGCCTTAACGACACTGAGAGTGTTTATAATCTCAGAAGCACAGAAATTTTCATAGAAATTCTATACTATCTGCGTTGCCAATGTTAATATAATTAATCCAAAAATTAAACTGAGGATATTTTAAGGATATGTTATGAAAATATACGGATGGAAAATTAATTTAGTCAAAGGAAGTAGAAATGCTTCAATTGTAGCTCACGTAGGAGCGTGTAGCTAATTTGGAAGAAAGGCAAAAATGGAAAAATGTCGACTGGACCAGGGACTCAAACCCCGGATGACCCGTTTTCCGGGAGGTCCCTATACCAATTTGTAAAAGAACTGACGGTAAAGTCTTAATTCAGTAGTGTGTAAGATTATGGAGCACTTATTTGCAGCCTACTTTAGATCTGAACTTGATACAACACGGTGGGTTTTTTAACGGTCATCATGGTTTTCGGAAAGGGTTGTCGTGCGAAAGTCAAATGACACATCTATTTCAGGAGTTTGCAGATGAAGTAGATAATGTGGGTATAATAGAGGCGATTATCATAGACTTTGCAAAGGCCTTTGATGTAGTGCCTCATGGTATATCCTATTGGATAAATGAAATAAAACGGGTATAGATAAAAGAATGGTACCATGGGTAGAAAAATTTTAAGCAATAAGTCAATATCGGAGAACAATTTTCGGATTCAGGCATTATAACGTCGGAAGTTCCTCAAGGCTGTGTAATCGGATCTTTATTATTTTTAATATTTATTAATGACTTACCAAACTATTTTAAGTCAGGGGGTCAGGATTTACGCGGACGACTGCATCATCTGCAGAAAGATAACGAACGAGCAAGACGCGATGGTATTAGAAGAAGATCTAGACAAAGCCAATAACTGTGCTCAGAAAAATAAAATGAAAATTAATGGAAAGAAAAGCATCTCAATATCGTTTACAAAACGCACCTTGTTAAATGAGACAGAATATAGAATAGCCGGGGAATTAATTACAAGGGTAACGAGTTGCAATTATCTGGGGATATATTTCAACAACAGACTTGGGTGGGAGGAACAGGTGAAAGAGTGGAATTCCTTACATTTCATAATGAGGAACTTAAAACAGGGAAGTTCAAAATCAAAGGAGGTGGCATATTTATCCTTAGTTAGACCAATTTTGGAATATGGGGTGGCTTGTTGGGTTCGCTATAAAAAAATAAAATAGAATCATTAGAGAAAGTTCAGAAAACGGTTGCTAATTTTGTACGCGTAGGGCCGGTCATTGGAATAACTAGAGGATGAAGACATTGTCACAAAGGTGCATTTGCTATTCAAAGCTTGTACGTGGCAAACAGCATGTATTGTAATTAGCTCCAAATTGCAAAAACCAAAGTATTTACGTAGATGGGATCATCAATTCAACGTCAATTGTAGAAAGCAAAAAACAGATGTTAGCAAATTCTCATTCCTAAATAGGACCAATAACGACGGGAATAATTTACCTGTGGGAGTGGTTTCCTCTTCAGGAAAATAAACTGAGGGCAAATATCAGGAAACCTGTGAAGTGAAGTAGATATTCTGAATAATATAAATGTATAGTCGAATTTAAATGTTAACGTCAAAGTGAAGTGTTGAGTTAATGTAATTCTTTTAGTGTTCCTCTTTTCTTCCTCTCAGGGGTAGACTATAATTATTTTTTAGATTAGGAGTTTTTTATATAAGTAATTTTATTATGTACTTGCCACCAGGCTTGCAACCAATTGTAGACCAACAATAAATACAATACAAATAAAATATACCAATGAGCTAATCCGAACCGACGTCCAAGGACCGATTCAACATCTCTCCATTTCTGTAAGCCGAAGCCAAACTCACCTATCATTTACCAATCACATTCATCACAACTTAATTACTAGGAATTTTGTCAAGAATGGACATTGTGTAAATTGAGCAAAGGTGCATGGAGTACAAGTCGAAGGAAGTAGAAATGTGATTAGTAAATTGTTGGTGAGCCTGACTATAGACCAGTAAATATGTTGCCTGTAGAGGATAAGTTGGTAGAAATGTCAGTGGTGAAACAATTGAGTCATTTTTATAATAACAGGGACTGTTAGATAACTTTCAATCTGGTTTTAGGGCGGGCTTTTCCGATGAAACTGCTATTTTGGAAGTAGTATCTCTGTGGAAAGAAGAAATTGATAAAGAAAATTTGGTATTGCAGTTTTTGTAGATTTAAAGCGAACATTTGAGACGATGGATAGAGTTGTGTTGTTGGAGAAGTTATGGAGGTAAGAAGTAAGAGGCCTGCAGTTACCCGTCAAACAGAAAGTAGGAGGTTATAATAAATGGAGTGGAGTCAGTCATTAAGCTGTGATATTGGGGTTCCACAGGGAAGTGTCTTGGGACCTACACTCTTTAATTTATATATAAATGATATGTACTTTTCTTTTCGAAATTGTGATGTTAGTCTTAGGTTATATGCTGAATATGCGCTTATATTCATTTCTGAAAAATATCAAATTAATCTAGTTAATAAAATTAACGTTGCTTTAAGTAAATTGAGTATGTATCTCTGTGTAAATAGATTGAAGTTAAATGTGTTAAAAACTAAATTTATTGTATATTGGCACAAAATTTATCTGTAGTAGATTAATGATAGCTATGAAGCAAAGAAGATTGATAGTTACTGATTTTAAATATTTAGGGGTCATATTGGATCAAAATCTGACAATGGATTGTCATATAGATTTTGTCGGTAAAAAGAAAAGCAGGAGGTTAGGGTTTTTATATAGAGAAGTAAAATTTTTAACTAAGGAATCTAAAACTGTAATTTATAACTTTATTAAAATTCCTCTCTTTAATTATTGCTGTACTGTGTTGTATGGGATATCTAATAAGTGTATAGACTTAACAAGGTGCAAAATAAGACATTAAGAATCATTTTATGTAATAATAAAAAATTTAGTATCACAGTGATGTTAAAAGAAATTAATTGGCCTTGTTTTAAATACTTTGGAAAATTTCATACCATGATATTTTGGTACGAATGTATTAGTAATTTGTTACCGTCCTATTTTAATAATTATTTAGCTTATAAGTATCATAGAAACCTATACAATGTTAGAAGTAAAGTACAATTAGACATAACTAGAGCTAGGTTAGAATTTAACGACTTACCAATAGAAATTAGAGAATACAAGACTGTTTATTTAAACATCTGAGTTTATGAAACGTAAACTGTTGTAGTTAGTAGCATTCATTTGCAAAAACATTCTTTATTATTATTATTAAAATTTAAAAGAATGGAGGGATATTGAATGAGTGCATGGCCTTCGACTCGGATTAGCTCAGTGATAGAGTGCCCACCGGAAAACGGGAGGTCCGGGATTTGAGCCCCTGGTTCTGTCGACATTTTTCCATTCTTGTCTTTCTTCCAAATTAATTTAGTTTATATGGGTGTAATTCGGCTCCAAATAATACGTAACACGTGTCCGTATTAATGATACCGTAATCATAGCTATTTGGATGTTACACTGAACAAGAAACGTGAATCAAAACTCGTTGGATTATGTATCTAACATTGAAAGAGTTAAATATATTCTACACACATATTATGAGATAAGTATGACAACGCATTTTCCGATGGAACTATACTGGTATATTTCACACTGAAAGACACGAAAGATCGTAATTTTTTTTAAGTGCAAGCGATGAGCGACTTGGGAGATAGAGATGAAGCTGGTTAAAGGTTATTTATGACGGAACCGTGCGTGAAAGATGATTATCGCTCGAAATATCTTGCTGGAGGAGGAACTTGTTCTTGCGGTACAGATTACAGGACCCACACTTGAGGCTAATCTAACCAACTTATCTGTATTAGAACCGATAGGAGCAAAATATTTTTCAGCGTCACATAGATATTGGGTATTGTAGTAGTAATCGAAAAGTAGAACTTGGGATGAGAATCTCAATTACACAGATCGACCTTGCAGTTGAAACTCGAAAACCTGTATCATATTTTATTCTGGTTAATTAGACCAATCTGAAATACTTTGGAAATATTATATATGTGATGAGAGAAGTGACTTATTTACATCGTTCTGTATGCTATGCTAGAGTGACAATTTGATTGTTCAGGGGGACAATTCGAGTATCTTTTTAGAATATAAAAACTAACAACCTGCCACGATTATGCTTATATAAAAGGAACAAATGTTGATATCTTAATCTCCCAAAGTTCACATTTAAAAGTTTAGAAAATATAAACTTCAATTTACTTGGAAAGTATGGAGGGAATAATTAATCAACTAAAAAATATGATTACAGATTAAGATATTATAAGAAAATATTTCATATAAATCTCATTATACTTCAAATATAGTTGTCTATTACCTATTTTGAAATTCGGTGACAACTCGATTTCCTGTGAAGGCAGTCATGCTAGAAACCTGCTGTTACGACAATAGTACCGTCACGAATACGTCACTGTATCGTTGACTCGGACTTGCTATTCTACAGTCATCAGGTGTGATATAAAATCTAAAATATAACATAAGTTTACAACGTGATATTTATATGTAACAATTATAAGACAGCTACTGAAAATTTTTATTCATTATTATTGCTTGCAGTGACGCAGTATACGTGATTGCAGTGTGGCGATCACGTGAAATTCTTCCAGAACCTTCTGGAATATATAAGTAAAAGAGACTGGGCCATAGGCCAGTGAAAAATTTACGCTGTAATTGGTTCAATTTTCAGAATAGTTTTACGCATCACAGCACTGATGTTTTGCTGTAAATAAATATGTTCTGAACGCTAACTACAATTTAAATTAAATATGCCGAAGTATCCACATACGATTTTAAGATGATAAATATATACTATACCGTGTGGCGGAATAGAGGTTTCGATCTGCATATTTGTTCCTGCATTATAGCTAACAGGTTTTCCTAATCAGTTCAAATTGGAATAATTTACAATACGATTCCCGCGTATCTATTTTAGATTACTCCTCAATGCATGAATCATAATTGGTAACTCGGAAAAGTTACTTAAATTCAATTCTACTGTAAGGTTGACTGTTAAAACTTTAATATCTCTTCTGCATGGAACTGTAACGCTACACCAGACTATTAGGAACTGGCAGTTTTTAGACACAACGAACTGCGATAACTGGATATAAACATTCTCATATGTTTCAAAGAGGTATACACTTACAAGGGAGAAGCTTTGTAATTACATGTACAAGGGCTATGATTTATCCTGTCAGAGCTCCGAGATGAAAGACAAGAACAGCGAATACGCTTCGTGGAATTCTCCATTTGCATTCGAGTACCAGTACTCGTCATAATGCAGCGGTTTCCATCACAGCTTTACCCTCCATTAACTCCAGAATAATACATATACATACGCACAGTTTCTGACAACGTTAGATAATTATTTATTTGATTAATTCTCCCTTTTAATTATGTTGTTAAACATATTATGAGTTTTATATTTTTAAGGTTCATTAGCCGATAAATGTAAAGCAAATAAAGTAAATATCACTGTTTTGAAAAAATTAATGAAAACACATTTTTAAAGTAACAGTTAATCAATACATGAATCATTATTGTCTATTTATGTTTGACGGCGATATCTAGTTCCATGTCTGAATTTCTTGACTTTGCAAATTGTGAGAAAAATATTTTCGAATTTCATTTTACATTTAGTAAACAACTTAAATTTTAAAAATGTTATAACACACAAATACTGATAATACTATGTAATAATACGTATTCTGCCCTGAAGTATCACGCACTAAAATTTTTATTCTGACGTAAACTGGATATAATACATATTAATTTATCATATCATTATATTAATAATAAATTATACTATTATTGATATTAGAAACAATTATATAAGAAAAATTAATTATAACTTGACGGTTCGACGCTAAATCACGACTTTATTTAACAGCGATTAAATTTTAAACTGAGACCTTGTTTAAACGCTGTTTGAGAAAGAGGCATAGTAGCTTTGAAACGTTCAGCTTTATTTTTTTTAAAAAAATTTTGTGTGATTGTTTCTAATATTAAAATTTGTCTGAAACTATAGCATAACCGTAAACTTTAATAAGTATAATTTATTATTATACTGGAACTAATCTATACTACAGCCAATTATATTAATTATTGTTTAAAGTTATATTTATTGTGGTTTCTGACAGTTTTTAATATTATAAACATTACAAATAAGTCATGTGTAAGTGTGCATTCGGCCATAATCGAATTGGCGATCGCGTAAACTCGTCTTTTGTCCATTTAAATGTAGAATTCACTAGTTCATGATATTTGTCCTCAATCATGATTAAGTTTTTACAAGATAAATGTAAGGATGTGTAAAACATCCAATTCATCCGGGATAGGGCTCTATGAGTTCAGAGATGATATTTATGATTGGATAATTGTAATAAATAATCAATCAATAAGAATTTTGAATTATGAAAATTATTGTTTATTTTACATAAAAAGGTAGAAACATACTAAGTAAACGGTTTATAAATAAATATTAATCTGAGTGTGAATTTTTGTATTTCATGTCATTGGCCTGTGTTCCGTAATTAGGAGAGTATATAACTGTCGTTAGTAAACTATATAAAACTTTTAATCATTGAGTGAGGATTTATATTTTCTATTTACTTCCTTGAAATAAATTATTCAGGAAGATAATTTGAAGCGATAAATGATTGTATTTGATATGCAACCTTCTTCCGAAATCTGACCAATAGACTAATACACACGAACCGTGAATAATTTTCGGTTAATTTATGTTTTTAATCAGTGTTTCTGACGTGCGGTCGAATAGTGAGAGGTGCTCACGAGGTGATAGCTTTAAGACTAAAGATACCGTAATATTTTTAAATAATGCATTAATGGTTTTCTTAATTACATAATTACAAAATAAACTTTTCGGAACAGCTATTCTTCAGCAACTGCAGTGCCCCTGTAGTTTGATTTCGGTATCAACGCTCAATTTGGTCCCGAGATTGTCACTTATGGAATTATTGCAGCATGATTGGCTTCAGTTTCATGCCCAGTGAACCATTCAGTTCCACTGAATATGCCACTGCATCGAATTTCCATAAGCCCCGTAAGGATTACGCAAGCGGCAACAATACTTCAACAGGAAGTAAAAAACTTTCTCCATGTAAATATTTCTTACATTACGAATAGTAAAATATTTTATTTAGAAACTAAATTAATTTGTATTTACATTTAGGTATTTAAGAGGCTACACAGCGACTTTGACATACCTATGGTGAAAGAAATCATTAGTTATTTCTATAAATCACTAAGGCATGTTAAACATCAATCCCACATACAGATCTTTCTAATAAAGTCAGAAAATAATTCTGGTTTCTGGCAGTTAATGGACTGCACCAAGTCTCACCTTCCATGTGATTTAAACTCTATGTATCATCGCAACTGTGCAAACTTTAATAAAAAGTAAAGTAAAAAGTTATAGAGTATCGATGAATTGATCCATAGCATTACATCAATGAAACACTGCATAATTTATGTACAAAATTTAAACCATTCAGAAATAATTACTTTTAATATTACTGGGAATGTTATAAAGGAATATTATAAAACAGTTTTATTTTCATTCCACTTTCTTACAGAATGAATTTTATTATTATTTTATAGCGTATTCCTAAAAGAATACGAACATCACTCAAGCCCAATATTTATTATCTTAAATAATATAACGACTCGTTAGTCTTTTGTTCTTTCTTTGGCGTAAGACAAGCACTTAATAGCCCTATCTACCTGATGCAGGGTTTCTAGGGATTGACCTGCATATCTTCCACGTGAATACAAGGTAGGATCCTTAATCTATAGCCCGGGGGCCTAGCCAACCTTTGGCAATCGGAATAATATCCTATCGGGCAATCGTCAATCGGTATATTGTCCTCGGGAAAACGTGCATCGGGAAATTATCTGTCTGGATGTTTTACTAAGACCGGCTGTAAACAAACACAAATATCTGCAAGTTCAGAGACGAAAACATGAGGCGCTTCCAAGGACACGTGTAACCCGATACTTTATTAAATACTGGCTCGGGACCCGGCGTTGCCCGGGTATTATATATATATTATCCCGGTACATTATATAATTCTTGGTCAATATATTATTAAACCGGCATCGAAAAAGTCACAATATGAACCTCAAAAATAATCCCAGTATCTCTACAGAGTACAAAATACCACGGTACAATAGCAAGACTTTAAATATTTACAGTACTGTAACACTTAAGGGATACATTTTTACATAAATCTTTTACACAGCGAACCCATTAACACCGTTTCAACACAACACCAAAGTTTATAATTTCCTTGTTATTTTCATATGGGCTCATTCCCACCTCCCCCCTCACATACTGAAGGGAGTGGAAATTATATACAAATATTGTCGGGGAAAACACTAAAAAAGGAATTGACCCCAATAATTATTTTTCGACTTAAATATGAGCCTTTTTTACATATAAAAATTTCACCAATATCACCCCCTCCCCTTCCCCCTAGGGGTGGTGGCCGAGTCTTATCTATAAAGCGTTTGGTTTTGGGTCGTGAGGAATATAGGAACAAAATTTTATCGTAATTGTTCTTTCTTTCAAATTTATTATGCAGTAGTTTGTTTTACCCCGTCCTATCCCTTTGTTAGGGGAAGAACTGCAATTTAATTCGCATTCTAAATGCCATAGTAACGATTTCGATACAAAATTTGACTGTTTTATTTTTATTTTCATATGACGCTCCCCATACCCCCACGATGAATGCGTTAGAAATTATACGCAAAAACATTCACCAAAAACACTATCAAATTAATTTACCCAAAATATATATTAGAAGGAAATAACGGCACTTTATTGATTTTAAAAATTACCGTCCCTTCACTCCCTCCAAGTGGTGGCAGCTTTTTCTTACCCCAACAGTGTTGATTTCCGGTACACCAAGAGCATCTGTGGAAAATTTAGTCGAAATTATTGCATCCGTTAAAAATAGTATGCGGAAACCTGTGTTACCCCCTTCCAACCCCTCTTAAGGGATGAACTGTAACTTGAATTGTATATTTTTTTTCATTATTAAAATCAGCGGCTCACATTGCACCGGTTTAGAGGCAAATCTTGATTGTTTTCTGAATATTTTTATAATTTTGTTTTCCCCTCCACCCCGACCAAGATTACTCCGCTTCGTTTATTGATGGGATTGAAATTATGTCTAACAGTATCGTAGGACACACTATGAAATTAATTGACACAGAAATGTATTTATTTGATTGAAATATTGGCCGTCTTTGGATATTTCAAATTTTCCACCCATTCATCTGTTTCTAGTCGTGTCTCATCTCGACAGTGCTGATTTCCAGTTCGCAAAGAACTCGTGTACCAAATTTGGTTGAAATTGACCCACTCGTCTAGATTTATATGCGGAACATACACACAGGCAGACAGACACACCCAAACAAATACAGGCAATTTTATTAAAGAGATTCGATTTCTAAAATATTTTCATTACATTTACTTTTCAGTGGTCTAAAACCAAGAGGAATTTAAGTGAAGATTGACACATTTGCAATTAGTATGAAAATAAATAAAATTGAGATTACTGTAGAGCAGAGAAATCGCACCTTTGATAATCTTAATATGTTCAAAATGATTGTATTTTTAATATAACGTGTGGAAAAAACTACTTTATCAACTGTTTGCGTTCGACTTGACTAGCTCATTTAACCTAAAGGTATTCAAATATAAAAATGTTTTAGACCTTAAAACATCTTCTGAAAAATTGTTAAAGCATGTTTTTGTTTGGAAGCAACAAAAATCCATTTTCTTGATCCTACTTACGTTTTAATTTAATTGCTACGACGTTTAGTTTACTAGAAATAGTGCAAAACAAGCATGTACGAGTTTATTTCCGCTGTATCACTCACAATCAGAATTTGGAGTCACATACTTGTTTTTGAGATGGAGTATTTGTCACCTGTGGCACTTTGTATAATGAAACGTTAGGAACGCTGAGAAACCGTAAAGATTAGCGAGCGAGCCTATTGTGAGCGCAAAACTCTCTCTCTCTCTCTCTCTCACTCACACTCTGCGTGGAGAAAGCAAGCGATGGATCGTTGTCCAGGTTCCTCCCTCTAAGTGCTCTGAGTTAATTACAAACCCACAAACAAATTTTACTCCTCCTCGGCTCTGTGGGAGCGAAAACCTCACGCCTCGTGGTATAAACCCGGGAAGTGGGGAAACTACGCTGTTGATTAAGGCTAAAAATAAACGGGGACTTGTGATTAAATTTTGGCAACGCTTTAACATTTTCGTACCAATATGCCCGTTTAATTTATTTTCTCAAACAAGGTTCTTTAATTCACTCAATTGAAATGATTGCGGAGCACTTTTACTATTTTAAATTTCTACCGTTGATATAATGATCCCGCGACACATGCAGCGCCTATCAAGCTCATTTTCAAATTTAAGTAATTAATCGGACGTCTAACTGTATTTAATTATAACTTTTCTACTAAACAATCCAGTAACATTATAAGCAGACATATACGTTTAGTAGTTTATTGCTAGCGTTATCTTCCATTCGTGATTGTTGAGTTGGGCAACGGATTTATTTCTGTCTGATCGCTAGAAAGAACCGCTTTTTAATTGCTGGGATAACTTACACCCCAGTTAAAGGAGGAGAAATGTTGAGAAAAAAATAAAATTCTGCAAGCGTCCATAGGGGAATTACTTCAGAGACACGCGTAATCCTGGGACATTGCAGAGTATGTGTCTGTGCAGAAACGAAACGATTTATAATTCATTTTTCAAGAAAAATCTTTCACAAATAGCGACGCTCAGTGTCTAGTTTTATTTACCTTGAGTAGGCCTCCATGTAAACCCTACTTTGGCAGCACTGTTCCAGTATAAGTGAGACGTGCCCGGTGCATCCGAAGTCATTGCGATGACAGGACCCGTGATGAACAGTAGAAGGGCTTAATAATGCCACGTGTCTGTGGTCTACCAGTAGCGACATCTCAGCCTGTGAAGCAGTTTTCATTCCTTGCATTCATACTCGATATTTTAGCTCTGAATTTGATAATTGATTTTACAATACCCTGCGGAGAAAGAAGTCTGTACATTTTATAAAATATAAAAGGCGGTAAATAAAATGGCGATTTATACTGTAAATTTACACGCAGGCTAGCCACTTGCCGCTCAGTAGGATCCTTAAACTCTAGCACAGGGGCCCTAATCAGCCACTGGTTGCCTTCCTCTCACTTCCGCGTCCACTTTTTCAATTCCTTTACTTTGCCATTAAAGCGAAGCGATAGTTTCTGGATCATCCTCATGTGACTTGTTACCAAAAAAAATTGAAGAAAGAGAGAACTTGGGTGCTTGTTTAGGAGGTGTATGTTCCAGGATCGCAGACCTTGGGCATTCGGTCGAGGTACGGAGAGGGAAATGTTGGGACCCCACAGCAAACTCCTCTTCCGTCATTCGGAAGGGTGTGTCAAAAATCATATGATAGCCCGGATGCAGGTTTCTAGGGTTACCCTTTAGCTCTTTCAGGCGAATACTGGATAAGATCCCTAAACTATAACCAGGTGCCCTCGTCAACCTTTGTTTGCATTCGTCTCCCTTCCGCATTTCCCTTTTCGGTTTTGTAGGGTTTTCCCTGCATCTCTTTCAGGATACTGGATTAGATCATTAAGCTATAATCCGCGACCCTCAGTAACCTTAGTCTTCTTCCCGCATTTCCCCTTTCAAATTTCCTTGCTATGCTATCAGAGGGGAGGGAGTTTCCAGTCTCTGGATCAGCCTCATGTAGCTTGTTCACAGACGAAGGAAATGCAACATGTCGGGTAAGTGCCTACTGCTCGAGTCATGGCGACGTTAATGCCGAGACCTCACAGCAAACTCCCGTCGTCGGAAGGGCGTGTGACAAGACCTACCTGATGCCGGTTTTCTATGGCTTCTCGTGCATCACTGTGGCGAATGTCGGGTAGGATCCTTAAACTACAGCCCGAGGATCGTAGTTAACCTTTCGCTCTCTCTCTCACCCCAACCAGTAATTTTTGGATCTGTAAAACATCTGAGATAAGTGACAAGCGTTGTATGACTCCTTTCTACGGACCCTATTGATTGATGATATGCGGTAGCGGATAATTTCTGTATCTTGAATAGCTTGCATAATCACCTGAAGACGTCTCCCATAACGTTTGAACCTTTTCCTAATTTGATAAAGAATATTTACCTGTATTAAGCGCCATAAAAAATTAAAATCAAACACTTCTCGCAATTTTGGTTTTGAAATTATAATATTTTAGCCGCTATCAAAATATCATCATTGTAGACCCAGCGTCGGTTTCCAATGCAGCTCCGCAGAATATTATCCATCACTCTCTGAAAAGTCCTAGGAGCTGAGCGTAATCCGAAAGCCATGCTTACAAAATGATCATTATTATGAGGGGTAAAGAATCCCATGCTGTGTTGGTCTTTTTCCGCAATTGGGACAGCCATATAACCATTCTTACCATCTAAGGCCACTGTTGACATGCTTCCTTACCATGACTACCATAAAGTTCAAATTGGTTTTCACTTGAGCCGAAAGTCAGCCATGGTTTTGACTCCTGCTCTACCCTTGCTGCTACTCGCATATTTTGCAATGCGGAGCGTAACGGTTCCTTACATCTGAGATTTGACTCAGTGTGTTTCTCAATTTTTTCATTATGGCCTTGAACCCCATCTTTTATAAAGGAATTGATTTTTGTATTACCTAAAACATTTAATTGAGGGGCTACTAATTCATATTTTGGACCACGTGAGCATGTGTTTTATTAACCGCTTGTGTTATAGAAATATACTTTTCTTCTACATCTTCAAACTATTTTCCCGATCATTCGATATAATGTAAAAGTGGGTGAAAAAAGAAAATATTACTGAAGGGAATATCCAACCGATCAATGTTCGGTTTGCTGTGATGTGAAGCGTTGAGCGCAGATTTCTGTTATCGGGATGTCTCGAAGCAGGGTAATTGCTTCTTGGGGAGGCGACATATCCTTTGATACCAATGACTCTTCTGTTCACATCCCGCCTGAAGTCATACACACTCCGCAGTGGATCCTCTATCTGTCTTCAGTTTGCTATTTTGGATATACTGTCCAGAAGAGATTAACCCCTTACTCCTTCCATAAACTCTTTTTGTTCGATTCCTATTTATTGATGTTATACATGCCGCACGCAACCATGTAACGTGTTCGCCTGATGATCTAGATCTCCAGGGAGCGCTCATCAAGAAATTAAGATCTGTACAGCTTTCAGTTATATTGAATCTGGTCTTGATTCTTGACGCCGATTGCTGATTCTGAACGTTGAAAGGAAATGAGATGTAAATATTTTCTCTAAGAGCTGTAAAGAGGCAAAAAAAGGTTAGTAGAGTTCTGTAGTGGTAAGTATATCTGAGCCGATCAAGGAAAGATCAGATGATTTTAGTCTTTATGATACAGATGTGTAGTCAATCTTATACACTAAGAAATAGGAGAGGTAGGGAAGGATGTTAGCGGTGGAATATAAAAGGGAACGCAACGACGTCATGTGGCAAGACTGCGCGTCGTTCTCCTTTCAACTCGAGGCGGGGGAGAGATTTCTATAGTCTTCATGCAAACGTCAGGGCCCTTTTATGTTTATTCGCTGACATGACGGTCGTTTCGTCAGTACTTAGTTTCGATGCGACTTGTGGTCTAGGTTTTAATTCTGCAACACTTCTGTTATAGCTTGACTTCAGAGTCCACACGACCGTCCTTCGCGTACCGGGAAAAATTGAGCCACAATGTATCCTGGGAACGAATACCATTGGTATAACAAAGGTTACTGTAACGCCTAAATCGGTTAAGGCTACTTAAGCAAACAACCAGCAAGACTCTTAACAGTTAATTACTCACGCTCTTTAAGCGCAACCTCCTTTTGTTATTATTGTGCCCAAAATATTTCCTCTATCGCCCACAATTCCCCCTTTATCAGTCGGTATACGGTTAGTTATTTATAAAAACCTCGGCCTGACACAGTGATGACACTTGTGATGAAGTTAAGTACGCGGATAAAATTTAGGCTGCGAAGATTTTTGTTTTGTCACGGCGACCGTCACGAAAATCATTGCTGCCTAAATATTCTCGTGTACTTAAGTTAATTACACACTTATGAATTGTGTTAGATTACTTGTTATAAATTTTCTATCACATTTTGTCAATTATTTGATTACTGTAAGTGAAAATTATGTGAATAGTTAACATCGAATATATCTTACAAGTTGATAGATAAATATAACATATGGGGGAAAGACCAGATTATAGGTAAAAACTGGGACCCTTGAATTAATGACAATCAGATAACGAATATTCGGTAAGTGGATCAAGGAAATCGTTAACTGGTCAGAACGAAGTAATAAATCTGAAAATTTAAACCAGAAACATTATTTTAATTATAAATTATATTACGTTGAAGATGTTTGAAATGGCTGGTAATGGTATATAGAAATCTCAATGTTTCAAGACCGGGAATGTAAAATTTGTGTGAAAGGAACAGTGCCTGCTAAGTTATGAAAAATAAGAATCCAATATGACACTTTTGCTTGTTCTGTGGATGATATTTCTCAAACTATAATGAGATAAAAAAATTTAATTGTTAACTATTATGTGATAAATAATGCTATAATAATTCCAATGGTAAACGGACATAACAACATAAAAATTAATCACAATGTTTTAAATCTACAAAGGTGACATTATAAGTACAATGCATAAACAAACCAAGTAATTTTCAATTTTAATTTAATTTATTCAGAATAAATCGGCAGAAGTAATGTTTTATTTAACATTATAATAACAACTTCAAATGATTTTCTTATTAAGTCTTTTGTAAATAGTTTTTATATAAGTTTAAATAAGGCCAAAACAGACAAAACTTAGTGAAACACAGAATATAATTTGAAAGCAACTACATGTTTCGGTCCTGATCTGAACCCTCTTCAGGTTGAAGTTCAACCTGTTTTTGGCCTTATTTAAACTTACATTAAACGCACAGACATTAAAAACTATTATATATTTTTTAATTAAAAAAAGTGTTATCATAAGTTCAACCTGAAGAGGGTCCATATCAGGACCAAAACATTTAGTTGGATTTGAGTTATATTTTGTATTTCACTAATTTTTGTCAATTTTTGGCCTTATTTGAATTTATTTTAAACGTACAGACATTAATAACTATTATCCACATTTTTTATATTCATATTTATTTCAATATTAATATAACGTTAATTCAGTAACGAACTACACACAAACTGTATTTCACAGCAAACACTATATTAATAATGATATCATTTAGCTTGAAAGAATAAATTTGGCGTATATTTTAAACCGTAACTGTGTTAGTAGAATCATAATTCGCGCTGTTTTTTGCTGTGAATGTTGTGAAAGTTGAGAGTAGATGGGATTTCGCGGAGCTGGAAACGCTTGGATGAATAACTAAGCAGCCATGGGAATTGTTCCCCAAAAGGAAGAAAGAAAGCAGTCTGGCTACAGAGAGTCGCAGATGTCTTTCTTTCCCACCAAATATGGTTCCACAAAGGGTCTAATGCTCCTACAAAGCTAGAGCGAGAAATTACGAACTTTTGACTGCGTTGTTGCGCGAGAAAGGGCTGATGACGTACTCACTGCAAAAAATGTCTTCAGAATTCATTGAACTGAACAATCCATTTCACCGCCAAAAAAGTCATAATTTGTTAAGTGTCAAAAACAAATTTTTACTATTTTTGTTTATAGAAACCGAAGGTCAGTATTAGAAAGAATTAATTTATAAAAAGGCAGAAATATGCGAAAACAAAAATGCTGAATTGAACTTCTTTAAATAGCAATGGAAAGTTATAAACTGGTATTCATTCATCTAAATTACAATGAATATTTACATATTACACAATAAAAATCTTCAGTAATATTTCACTTAGTGTCTGTTTTTAAAAATAATTATATAAAATTGAATTATAGACGACCCATTACACACTCCTGATCTGTATTCAATAAAAGTGACAACCTTAATAGTTCACCAATTTAGTAAATTTTATAAAATTTAGAATATGGAAGAAATTTACCTTATGGAGTATCAAATGTGTATCAGTTTAATAATAACTTGGTTGTCTGCGAAATTGGTCGTTTGATTTATCGGTGATGTTTGATGAAGTTCGTTACGCAATTGATTATATAGAATTGAATAAGCCAACGAAATGGACACAAAGAAGGGGCGGATGAAATTGTAATATAAAATCCTTAACGTTTACTTTAAGAGGAAAACAGAAAAAGAAGTGAAACAATAATGAGTCGAGTGGGCGTGTTCTCGTCTACTAATTAATTTGATTTTGTATTAAATTAAAAGCCATAGTTAGTATCAAGAATATATGTTACGATTAAAATTCTAAAATCAAGAAATTATTGAAACTGCTGGTGTTTTTAAGTATTCCGTAAAAGCCTAAAAGTGCAATGGACAGAGGTGAAGTACAGAAAAGAATGAGATATTATTCAAATTTATGAATTTATGCTATTAGATTTTAATAACATGTAAATTTTAGAAACGATATTACATAATATTTATTGAGTGACTTAAGAAAAACAGGAATGAAATCAATGCAAACCTTTTTAAACGATTTTTCTCCCTCTCAATATCGTGATTATCATGCCTACTGTTATACTGTAATAAATATTGTTCAAAATCATTTAGTAAACAAATTTAAACTGCATTTATCATCAGTCTCAAAACTAGTCCTTGTACGGTTAACTGTTAAATACTGAATATATCGTTAAATATCATTCTTTGGTGCTTACGTGCTCATTTGCACAAGTAAAGCAATCCGTTCACAATCGAACCAATCTTTTCTTAATATGGATTGTTCCCTCAAAGTTTAGAGAGTGACTAATATCATTCACTGAATGGAAAAATCATAACAAGTTTGTAATTAAAATGAATAATAATTACGTTATAGGGATTTTGTACTGATTCCAGAAGACCTCCGTAAATTAATTTTCTCTCAGAATTTGAAACGAAGAACTTTCACGCTTAAGAAGTCACTTCTGAAAAAAAAGTTTCTAATGAACAAACTTTTACTTTGTAGCGATCCCTTCTGTATATTGATAACGAAAACGGTAATTTAACCAAATTAACACTCAAGTAAATAGAGATTAAAATTATAATTAAATATATGCATAATTTAAATAGTATCTTGATTAGATGCCATATCCCGAATTTTTGACATTTAATATTTGTTTTTGTATTGTTTGTTTACAGTCACTGCTATGGCAACTTCGGAATTTTTTATACACTAAAAGTTGTAGTGCAATCAAGAGATTTTTTGTCTTTATTCTTATAGAACGATGCATTCCGCTGTCTATTTATTTTTAGTCTACAGAACGCATGACTTTGTCGTAAATTGGGCACTGGAAGGAATCTAGTAAGGCGCGTATAAAGAGAAAGGAAAATAGAATATTTTGAGATTCCCTGTGACAAACAGATAACGTACCTAAAGCAGAAACAAAAATTGCAACTGTTCACTGTTCAAAGGAATAACGACTCTGACATAAAATTGAAACATCAAACGCTCCAAACGATTTAACGACATATGCGCTCTTCTACCGTGAATGAAATACACAGTTTCAATAATTCATTATGTTCCGGTGGTTGATTAACACATGTCAATGTAAATTAAATTTTGAAATTTGCCCATTTTAAAATAAAATGGATAAGTTTAAAATTATTTAATCATTTACAGGCAATTTTCGGAAGAATTTTTCCTTCCTTCAGTTAGTGGAATAGGAAGGCTTAGTTATACAACATGCGCAACTGAAATGCTGCTCCACCAGTACAAAATTCATTAGTTCTGCTTTTCTGGACACACGATGTTGGAGACTTGTTTACATAATTTCTGGTGATATTGTAGTAAAATTGTATGCAAATCTAATCGTTCAGATAGCCATTTCTAACTATGGTTCCTAATTCAATTTATCGTCGGTCTAAAATCTGTATTCGTGAACCAACATTCCCTAATTTGTTTAAGAAAACTACTAACGGAAAGTGTTGTTGTGTATTTTTAACAGCACACATCTTCTTATTATTCATTTACAGATAAAAACTCCATATAAACAAAAATACATTTCTATACAAACATATAATTTTTTAATATTAGTTTTGCTGGCTCTGCCAATAATGGTGTAATAAAACACTTATCTCTAGGAGTACTTCAATTTAAAGAGAGCATTAAGTGATTGTATTCCCCCTCCTGGCTTATTACAAATAGGTCTTATTATTAGATAAACGAAATATCGTAAAATTTCAAATATATCATCTTGGAAGCCAGAAATAGGTTTGTACCTCGAAACCAAATATAACGCAATGGAAACCCGGAATAATATACAAAAAGCATAAAACAGCTAAAGAGAAAAGTTAGACGTGCATATTCTAGGAAGGAGCACAGCCCTGATAACTATTTATACTTCCGTCAATTATTAACATTATTAGTTAAGGAAAAGAAAAATGCACAGGAATCGTTTTTACGTAACATTCTAAATGTTAATAAAGACTGGGGTAGATTTTATAGCTATATTCGTAAACGCAGAGGGAATTGTGAAAAATTAGATATCTTAAAAACTGACGGCATGGACCTAACTTCAGATAAAGAAAAGGCAAATGTGTTGAACGAGTACTTCGTTTCTGTGTTTACCAAATGTAACGGTACATACACGGTAACAAAATGTGACTCCGAATCCGAAAACTTCCATATCACGGCAAAGGCAGTAAGGAGGAGAATTAGTAAATAAAAAAACAAAAAATCGCGCGGTCCAGATGACATCTCCACAGAAATAATTAAACTGGGTGGGGAGGCAATTATTCCGTATTTAATAAGGCTGTTTAATATATCCATAAATAACTCTACTCTGCCAACAGACTGGAAAACGGGAATAATTGTACCTGTATTTAAATCTGGATATTAAACGGACATACGAAATTATAGACCCATTAGTCTAACCTCAGTAGTATGCAAAATCATGGAGCACTTAATAACTACGTACATTCGGGATGCTCTTGTATCTAAAGGGTGGTTCTTTGAAAACCAACATGGATTTCGATCGTGTTTTTCGTGTGAAAATAAGATAATCAATTTGTTTCAAGATCTAGCAGACGAAGTCGATCGTGGTGGTAGAATAGACGCCATTGTTATTGATTTTGTAAAGGTTTTCGATGTAGTTCCCTCACGACATCTTGATCCAGAAGTTAGATGGGACAGGTATTGACAAAAGAGTAGTTCTCTGGGTGCAATAATTGTTAAAAAAAATAGGCCACAAAAAGTCAAAGTTGGGAAAGAAATTTCAGAGCTGGGATCTGTAACATCGGGAGACCCCCAGGGATCAGTTATTGCCCCCTTTTTGTTTCTCATATTTATTAACGATTTCTCTAATAATATAAATTCTAAGGTCCGACTTTTTGCAGATGACTGTGTAATTTACAGGGAAATATCTGGGGAACAAGACGCAGCTGCTCTCCAAACTGACTTAGATACTCTACGTACATGGGCTAAGCGAAATAATATCAAAATCAACAATAGTAAAAGTAAGGCGATTAGTTTTACTAAAATGCGCATTCAATATGCCTTGATATATAAAATAGACGAGGAAACAGTGATCCAGGAGACAAACTGTAAATACCTCGGCATTTATTTTAACAGTAAGTTGGGAGCAGGTAAAGCGTGGAACACCTTGCACTTCGTCATGAGAACACTCAACAAGGGGATGCGAAATCTAAAGAGTTGGCATATTTGACATTAGTACGCCCACTTATGGAATATGGTGCAGCATGCTGGGATCCGTACAGGATAGGTCAAATAGAATCCTTAGAAAGGGTGCAAATAGGACCTGGGCATGGGAATGAAAAGGTAAAGCGACTAGGGTGGGATACGCTGCAGACAAGAAGAGAAAGAGCTAGGCTACACATTTTCTACAGAGCCTTTGCAGGTCAAAAACCTTGGCAGGGAATCCGAGATAGAATGGAAGAATCGACTCGGGAGGGGAGGGTAGGAGTGATCACTTGTTTAAATTACAAGCAAGGCACCAAAAACAGACGTTGGAACATACTCATTCCTAAATAGGACAATTAATGACTGGAACAATCTGCCTGCAGGAGTGTTTGGGGAACTTCCTCTAACAGAAAGAAAATTTAGACTTAATCTAAGTTTAGTGTAGTGTAGTGCAGTGTAGAGAAGTGATCAGTGCTGCGAAAGCTCTAAAGATATACTACAGTGAAATATATTTCCAATGTTTTTTTTTCAGGCAAAAACAATATTATTCTTTATAAAAATTCATTTTCTAATAATATGATTCCTCACTTATTTATTTATATTGAATATAATTATACATTCAATTATCGGTCACATATGGCCTTACGACCAGATTATTATTGTTTAAGTTCTATGTATCTGCCACCCGGCATCTGACCCTTTTGTAGATTTAGTAATAAATACAAATACATATATTATCCAGGTTAACTATTATTAATTTGTCTTTTGGTAACTTACGTTGAAGTTTTTTAAGAGTGCGTTTTGGCCGAGGTTTAGCCTTGTTGCACTTGTTGACTTCAATATATTTTTAAAGAAATGACTGGTTAGCTCGTTGAATTTTTAACGCTTGATGTACAGTAGTTAACTGTTCGTTCGAACCGCGGGCATACCTTAAGACTTTATTACGCATTGCTTTAAGTTTCTTCAGTGACGGTTAGGTGCGCTGATCCAAACTGGGAATATGTATGAATGGGTCGGAGAATGGATTTATAAATTAGGAGCGAGGATTCAACTCGAAGGTGAGTTTTTCGGTGGATCAGGGGGTAGTACTGATTCGTTTTTTTATGAAGGTGTAGGTGGTACAACCAGTTTAGTTCTGCATCTAGGTGGACTCATAGGTACTTTATCGCCGAGTCCTTTGATATTTCAATGTTGATAGTCGGGATGTAGAGTTCACTTTTACTCCGTTTTTGAAACGCGACTCGATTAACACTCCATAGTCTTAAAACACTGGCACTACGAAAGACATTGCTGTCAGTCCAGGATGCGCTGTACGCCGAGGCACGCATCAGTAAAATGTAATATATATAGTATAGGGTGTGTTAAAAAGACGTTGTCGCGGTCTTCATATCCCGTTCGTATGATTTTTACAATGCTAGTAGCGTTTCGCCAGGTAGCTTGGAGTAGAGGTTCTTCCTCAAACGACAATACTTCCTTCCCACTTCTCCTTTCCCTACTGCGCATCTAAACATGTCATGCAGAATCTCACCAACTGTAGTTCCTTATACCGGGCATTTTAAGACGTCCAACCGTCACATTTGAACGTGCAGCTCTAGCTAATATGTCGGTGTCATCAGCAAACATGGGTAGTGTTGACTCATTCACTGTGAGCATATCATGCGCATAAAGGTTGAACAAGGTTTACCCCAACAGGTTCCTTGGAAAACTCACGATTTTGTTCTTTTGAAGCCAGATAGAATGTATTATTGATCCATAATCTAAACGTTCTATCGAATCGGATGGATTATGTGATTTTTATCATGTACTCCCGAATTTTTAATTAATCATTTTATACAAGAGTCCTTCTAGTCTGTTATAATGACCTCAGGTTGCGAGCTGATTCCCTGCCACTATGAAATGTTATATCGAAGCGAACGAAATGAATTAATTAATAGAAATATTAAATTGATAACGTATGGAATGGGCGGCTTAAATGTAGAATGGCTACTGAGAGATTCGAATTTGCTTTGATTTATTTAAGACGTTATGGTGCCAAAGAGCAACGGAAGTAGATTAACCCCGCCAAAGAGTATATGCGGAGAGTTGAATTGTTGTTCTGGGGAACGAAAGTAAGTGTTATTATTTGGCTATTCTTTGCCTTTTCTTGTAAAAGACACTTTAAATTTGTTTTTGGTATTTAAAATTGCTACGCATGGAGGTGCGCTGGGGGATTCCCTGCCACTATGCAGCAAGAGTGTGACAGGAAGAGGGGAGGGGGGGGGGACTGAAGTGCTAAGAAAAAAATTGTGTTAAGCTGACACTAACATACTATATATTAATTCAACCATTAAATGTTTACGTTGATGAATCTATTCAATATTCAATGCTTGATTTCTGTTCCATTTGTTCGAAAGAATAAAAGATATTACTAAGGTGTGTTGATAATTGACTTTTAAGAATTTATTGCGCGTTTAGTTGTAATCATGTATAGAATTATTTACCATTGAGAATTGTATTTGTTATATATTCTGGCAAACGAGAGATTCAATCGGGAAGTCGGCAGGTGACGTCTTCCTATCCCAGTAAGTCAGCAGAAACTGCTAATTCCATGCCAGCTGGCAGCAAAGATTCGGATCGTGACTCACACTTTCAGTGCAAGAGGCAAAAACCTAGAAACTGACGACACTTTCAATTGTAATTGTAACCCCCAGGGCATGAGATTCAATAGTTGTAAGAGGTTGTCAGATCGACTTCATCATAACCATTAAAAACTGTGAATACATTTCATAAACATAGAATTTTTATATAAAATTATGCATTAGAAAGCGGGTGAGATTATTGTATTCATATTCTGAATAAAAAATGACATAGTCTTAGACTAGGTTTTGTAACCGAAATATCGATGAGTTATCTCTATAACTCAAAGGTCATGGCGCATGCATCAAACTTGGCGCTTTGGAAGAAAAGTCCTTTTATATTGTTAAAAGTCATTATACAGTTAGACATGTATTATAAGTAAATACAGTGAATGGCCAAAAGTCAGAAATAGAATTATTTTATAACAGTTATTCTTGCAAACAGAGAAAACAGACAATTCTAATTTCCAAGCTGATCTCGCTCTCAGTGCCAACAACTGTATTCCAAACTCTGTCAGCTATAGCAGCATCACCATGATTCCTTTTCGTCCCCTAAGGGAAGCAGATTCTATCATCACCTCTATTACCAAACCCTAACCGTATAAAATGTGTTATTATTTTCTATAAGATGATTGAGTTACATTACTCACGTAATATATGTTGCTACTAATACATTTATGCAGTAAAATATTTATTCTACACTCGTTTTTTTTTGCTTGTAAACAATAACTATATTACAAAAGACGGCAAATTTAGATCTTTGAATTTTCAATATTTTTACAATCCTGATGAACTGAGAAATAAATTAACTGTAACTAATTCTATGATAAATGACATAAGATATTCTTTTAAAAAATTAATTTTATAAATGAGACATTAAATAATTAATTTTCTATTGTTGCACAGGATTTTCCTCTCTCTCTATATCTGAAGGATCCTTCCCTTGTGTAAATGATTTTCTATGTGAAGTAGGTCACACTGAGCTCAGAATGAGGAATAGGCACGATTGTTGAAGTTTCATGTTGTTACTTCAAAGACGCCTCCGCGTCGAGTTAACAAGGGTAAATTAACAACAAAAGTTGCGTCTCAAAGGTGGCTTCTCGCGTCGAACGGTATTAGCTGGCGTTCCGACAGGATCAGAACTAATTGGCAAAACTTCCCAACAAACGAGTAAAATAATAAATTATAATTACTTATACAGCAATATCCTGAGTTTTGTTTGCCGCTGATTATAAGACTCCGAAACATAACATACAAGCGTCATTAATTATATAGACCTATTTACAAGATACCTTCAATTAAAAAAAGGGTGTCTTCTTACGTTCAAATATTGTCAAACTTAAGTAAAAACTAATTATTTTTGATTTCTTTCAATATTAAGAATTCTAAATTTCCCTTTGTTTCCTCGGTGCGACGATTCTCCTGGATGTGTTTGTGGAATTATACAAACATTTTTCACAATTTCCTACAAAATGTCTGCCATTAACATATTTCATTAATTATTCTGCAATACAACACCATATTTCAATGACGTCTCGGCCATTTACATAGCTGTAAATGTGATGTGAACGCATTCCTTGTGCCTGTTTGTCGTGATGCTAATGAGCAAAAATCGTTTGAACCTTGAATTAAATACTTCGAGATAACATTAACAATTATCATTACTCGGTAACAACATTAACCTACAGTACTTCTGCATATGTGAAACTTTCTAGCTTAAAATTAGAATGTTTGCATGTACGTGAATGATTGTAAAGTTTTTTTTTATTTTGCCTTAAATGTTAAAGAAATTAATGATTTATTCTTGGACGCCGGTGAAGAAATGAAGTTTTCATTTAACTTTTTATTTGTTCACAAAAAAGAAAAGAAATTAATATTTTTGAAATGACATAACATGAATTTTTCTTCAACCAAACTTTCGGTTTAAGATTCAATGAATTTCTCTCAGGGTCGCACTTGTCCTTTTTCACGAAGCAGAAACGTTTTTCAACAGGACAGAATTGGCAATGTGTTGTTGTTTCTTCAAGATACTCCTTGTCTAAATTTTGACAGGAATGATCTCTGCGTGTGTTCAGGGAAAATGTCGTGATTCAAAGTTACTGCTTCCTCTTCCTTCCTGACAAGGCGTCAAGTCTTTATGTGGCGTATTTATGTGTACTTGCCACCGGGGTATGTCCAAAATAAAACTAACTTGTCTGAATAACTTTCCATTGTTTATCGTCGTTGCTGGATCAGAACCACTTGCTTCAAGCGCCACAACAGTGCTAACTTGAAAACTTTGTCCTCCTCGGAGCATGTTCCCGTTTTTTCTAATTTTATCGTCGTCTTTTCTCCCGTTTCGCCAAATTTGTGCTCTGGAGGAGTTGCAGACGTCGGGTAACTGAATGTAGATTTCTAAATTTCCTCCCGGCTGATGTTTATTCCCAGAAAATGTTGCTGAGATCGTGGCGCCTTGTTTTATTACTTTACTCTTTCCGTTTCTGGTATCTCCCATTTTTAAACACTGCGATTAACAAATTCTCCCATTTAAAGAATTTTGAAGTTGTTTGTACTCAAATCCCACGAATATATGTTAACTACATAGTTGATATCTTACGCGACATAATTTAATTAATTGAATATAAAATACTTGTCCCATTCAAATCTTATATAATTATTTAAGAGATCATAATAAAAAATACAGACTGGATCCGGGAATCCAACTGCTTATCGGGGGGTTGTTTTCATCATTGACCAAGTCGGAGTCAACACATACACCTGAAGTTCAGGCTCACCTACAATTTACTGAGCTTCAATTGGAAACAATTATTCTCTCTTTGAATGATCATTTGATTAATTTATACTGCAAAGTTCATACTAACGGTTGGTGTCACTCAATGTGCTTCATTTTTATTGAAGTGTCAGGATGGTAAACCTCAATGGGAATGTGATTTCATTCCCTGGATTCTCGCTTGTACGCGATGCTCTTAACATACAAAACATCCCGATAAAATTCCGTTAGTTATGATCTTTGGCTCACCAATAATTTAGAACTCTACCACTAGGGTACATGAGATGGTAAGAGCATCGCGTACTAAACGGAGGATATGGGTTTGATTACCGGTCCTATCCAGATTTTTCAATGCTCATCATTTTATTTACCTTTATTGGCTTAAGTGCTGTGATTTGAGTGAAAGAATTTTTTCCGTTCCTGCATTTTATTTTTATTTTACTTTAATTTATTGGTTTATTATTCCTCTACTGATAAAATAAATCTATACCAATGAATAAAATTGAAGTGTCTGTCCGTCTGTCTAGAAAGTTGTCTCGAATAGGCTACGAGACGGCTCGATGTATTTCAATGAAAATGTGAGGGTTTAAAATCTGGAGATTTAACTTAAATATTCGTTCATGTTTTATTTAAATATAAGATAGTAATATAATATAAATACTAATATAAAACATTCTCCAAAAATGTATGCGGTTTGCCGACGATATTGTAGTATTAGGGGAGCCTGAAGAAGTGGCATGAAATGGAGGAACAATAATAGAGGGAAAACCAAGGTAATGAAGAGTAGTATGGGAAACAGTGGAATAACAAAGGTTGTTAGATTGGGAAGGCATATTTTGAATGAGGTTAAATAATTCTGATACTTGGGCAGCATAATAACCAGGTATGCTAGAAGCATAGTAGACAAAGAGTAGGATAGCACAGGGAAGGAAGGCTTTCGCAAAAAACAGGAATGTACTTACTGGTAATATAAGTGTGAATATTAGGATATTATTGCTAAAAATGGAGTGTAGCGTTATATGGGTGCGAAACGTGGACGATAGGAGTTGCAGAGAGGAAAAGAATAGTGGTGCTATAGGAGAATGCTGAAAATCAGATGGGTGGATAGAGTAAGTAACGGGGAAGTTCTAAGCAGAATAGGGGAATATGGAACAATATAGAGGACGTTGACCAATAGAAGGGATAGATCAATAGGGAAAGTCTTAAGACATGAGGATCTTGTAAAATTAGCGTTAGAGGGACTTGTGTTGGGTAAGAACAGAAGAGGCGAAGGATGGAATGCGCTAAGGAGATTGGTAAGGATGTGGGATGTGGTAGTTATGAGGAAATGTAAAGGCTTGCGCAGGATAGGTTAGCATGGAGGGTTGCATCAGACCAGTCTTAGGATTGATTACCACAACAACAATAAGTATTGTAATGTTTATGGTTACTCCAAATTTTACTTTATTTTTTAAACTATTTGTAGTGACCTAATGTAACGTGATCCAGCCTAATTGTTATCAGAATCTATTGTGTGCATCAATAAGTTTGTTCGCTTCAGAACCTTTATTTAGAAAAGCTTAAGAGGCTAAGTGTGTAAAACACTTAATTATTTAAAACTTTACAGTATAAGAAATCCCTTATTTTTGATCGCTTCTTCCTGTTAATTGTGGTAATTATTTAAGAGTTCCGTGGACTTGATGAGGAATGTGTCGCACGTAGAGGAGCTGAGGCCATGGAAGTGCGCATGTGCTGACCTGGGTTCTGGAGTTCCTGCGGCAGTCGTGCGCTGAGAGGCGCCCAGGTCGTGTTGTCCGTGTTGCACGTGTCGCCCGTGTAGCCCGTGTAGCCCGTGTAGCCCCGGCAACTCTCGTGCCTCGAAGGTGATTGCCGATTACCTACTTCTTGCCATCGAGTTGCCTGCACGTAGGAAGACCTCCGTCACGCTGAGCAATGACGTGAGCAAAGAACCTCCACTCCACCTGTGGCTTCAGGGGTGATCGTCGGATGAATCTCTTTTAAAGGTAACAGAAACATCTAAAGGTTACATATCACGAGTTGGTTACTTATATGACGTATTAGATATCCGTGTTGTTGGCCCAAGGTTCGATCAGGAAGGCTAACACACATCGTAGATAACAAGAGTTTACAGCAGGGATTGTAAAAATCCGGATTTTTTTTAAAAAAAGAACAGTCCACGTGAAGTTTTGGTCCTTTTTTAAAATATGTATGTGTATGATGTAAAAATATGATTTTATATATAATATACGTGATATTACATTATTGTATTCTAAATTACTTTCACTTTACGTACACTACACAAGAAAAATATGTATTGTTACTTCATAAAACACTTGTAACGTGGTTCTACATATTATAAGTTGTATAAATTATAAAAATTTAAATTAAATAAATTTCAGGTATCTTTTTATAAATTAATTTGCTTTATAAATCAAATACTGAATGCAATGTTAAAACACAGAAGTAGGAAGAAAGTAAATAGTCCATTATAACTAATGTACTGTATGGAATCGGAATCGCAGTAGTACTTTGAAAGAAGAAATTCTTTATGTGTTTTCTTTTTGAAAAGCAAGAAAAGAATTTTGTAAAACTAATTAAAGATTGAGACCACTAAATGTTTTTTTCTAAATACAGTACAATCACGATTAACGGAACAATTGGAGGTGAAGACCTTTAGATAACATATATTTCCGTTAAACTGTAAACACCGAAAAACTTGACTGGACGAATTTTTATATAGAAACATCGGTATCACAAACCTTTACCTGTAATTATGTAAAAATTTATTTCAAGGGTTTATGTATTGCCTTTTATATATTCTTTTCCGAATGAACTGAAATAACTTGATTTTATTAAATGCATCCATTGTTTAATATTTAAAATGTTGCTGAAAATTGGAACAACAACATTATAGGATGATTTTATAAATGGGAATCTGTAATGTAACAAGCTAAACTTATTTCGTTTCGGTCAGCTTCAGTGTTTCTAGTTATTTGTAGAAGATATTATCTGGTAACTGATACTTTAAACCAGTAAATGTAAATAATTATTTATTGCATTAATAGCCAATACCCAGTCCTCAGTTTTCATGTTAATACTTAACCAAAATCATTTTTTCTGTTAGACGTTTTTAGTGTAGAAATACTATATTCATACGCAGTGTTTCCGAAAATTTATGCTATTTACAACGCAAATACAATGTAAATAAAATTTATGCCTGTGAGAAATGAAGATCCCGAAAGTTTCTTTCAGAACAATGACGTGTAGTTAAAAGAAGTTATCTGAAAATTGACGATAGAATATAGGTTATTTCGAAATAAGCTGAACCGTTCCAGTCTATAATAACATCAATATAAATATTTAACGTAAACAAGTTTAAATTCCTTTAAATACCTCGTATCATAAACATTTTAATTTGGCAGTATCTCCAACACACATATTTCCACTTACATACCACAATTTAGTGATTTCTTATCAAGTCACACATTTTAATATCATTTTTTGTTTCGTTGATTTCCATCTCGGTCCATTGTCAGTTCTTCTATCACGTTTTAAGACTCTTTACAATTTAAGTGACTTTGAAAGCTTTCATTAACATGGACATGAATATAATACCAGCTCGTATTAATATGGACTTATGGGGTATATTCCCTTTCGTAGGTTTCAATTAGTGATAAAGTCGTCAGTGTTTGCATTTATTTGTTGCATGCTCAAGCCCTCTGCTGAGGAAATAGGACGAAATCTTAGGAAAATACTGTAAGCTACACATATAAGAAAATTTAAACAGTACAAATAACACTAAACTATAATCAGCCCGGACTCATTTGGAAGGCTGCTATAGATCTCGTCCATGGATTTTATGAAACAAAACAAATTACAAGGGCAAGTACTTACGCAATAAACTGTTATAGTTTACCTATACATCCTGATTGAGCACCCTTTCAAGGGAAATAACGTGGTTTTTCAAAAATAATTTGGTTAGTGGGAAAATTGATATTAATAAAAGGAAACTAACAACGTTCGTGTTGAATTTGTTTTTTCCATTATTACTCAGTTTAAAATGGAGATATTTGACTCAGTTTATATATAGCGTATCGATTCTTTGCAGATAGAAAAGTATTGAACAATACAGTAATTTGTTGGTCGTTGTTTGATTGGTATATTCCCCTATATCAGGGTTTCCCATACTTTTTCTGCAATGGAACACTTCACAAAATCAGACAGTTTAATGGAACTCTTGGTTTATTTTTTAGGTTGTATTATTTCTACTTGTAAAAATTAAAAAACTTATTTAATCATTATTTTTAAATATACAACTGTAATAAATATAAACATAAAAATATGAATCCATGAATTGCATATCTTGTTGATATCAGGCAAAACATTTTGTACGTTGAATTTTAATATCTGGTGTGGTGTCGAGCCTGTTTCTACACTTTGACTTCATTGCAGCATAATAATAAGAAAATCCTGCTTCGCATAAATAGGTTACAGAAAACTGAATTAAAACAGTTATAGCTGGTTTTGAAATATTGGGCTACTCTTCTGACAAACTCATCCAGAAATATTTGTATTTTTGTTTCAAATTTGAGTCAATGATGGAATGAATTAGATTTTCATACACACTAAGCAATTGGTTTATCTGTTAAGGAAAATGGATTCTAAACCCAGGAATCGTCCTTACTATCTTTCGGAAAATATTGCAAAAGGGGGAGTTGATTTCAAGTTATGTGTGTGTTCTAAAAACATTTTGGAAACTTCATCGTCTACTTTAAAATTTATTTCAATCAAAATTTCATGTAAGCTATGAAAACAAAACTATTAGATTCAACTGATGAAATCAAAAATGGTATTTTTTCATCAAAGCATGCAATTTTATCTATTGCATTGAAAATTGTAATATCTTTTCCTTGTGATGATAAGTTAATTGCACTTTGTAAAAATATCTGCCAGATATGCAAATTTTATCAACCATGAAGGATTTGTTAAAACTTCAACAAAATACTGTCGTGAATTATTTTGTGTCTTCAAGAAGACCAACAACTCACTTCGAAGTTCAAAAAGTCTTAATAGTGCTTTTCCTCTCACTTCAGTACGCAATGAAAGTGCTTTGTGTTCACTATCCATTTCCATTTTATTTCATCTGGATTGAAGTGGTTTTGATTATAGTTTATACGCTTTAACGGCTTCATTCTTCAAATTTGTGGAAACCTTTGCCACAAGTACTTTTTTTAAAAGCAATTTAAGGTCTTTATTCGCTCCACTTGCGTTATTTAATTGCTTTCTGAGGTTACCTAACAAAATATAATTCATATGTATTAAAAACAGCGAAATTTAACGTCTTAAATATAGAGACAATTTTTAAATCGGCCACTATGACAATATGTCTAAAGCTTCCAAAATACGTAAATTAATGAAAACTTTTGTGGCCTTTGTTTCTGTTAGCAAAAAAATGTTCTGTTGAATTACATTCCACTCACAAAGGTTGCTCTATTTGTTGGCCATAGCTGCTCTTTGTCAATATTCAAATATAATTTCTTGGCTTTAACTTTAAAATAAATAAATAAATAACAGCCGCCTTTTTATTTATTTTACATATTATATCTGGACTATGGCAATCTCTATCTCACTCATACAGGATTCTAGTTGACTGGACACGTTAACACTTGATCATTGTTACTCATTTTCCTACTGTAGCGGGAAACAAGGAACAGGTTTTCTTTGTTTCACAACGTTGTTGAATCGGTTCCGAAACATGCTAGAAACAAAGAAAGGTGTGAGAAGTGATTCCACTTTCCCCCGTTAGATGCAACGGAGTTTTCGTCTTACGAACTGATTAATCGGTATTAAAACAGGATATTATAATCCGTAGTATAGATAGAATCACTAGAAACTTTTTGCGGAACACCCATTCAGAGCCCGCGGAACACAGTTTGGGAAACCCGGCCCTATATTATAGCTACATGGACAACAGTTAAATTTATAAATCATATAGATATGAAATCAGCTGAAGAATTATCCATAAATGAACGATAAATATTTATATTTTCGGATAACAGTATTTATATTGTTTGGTATTGTGTACGCGATGTTAACTCTAAATACGTAATACTAATGTGGTGACTCATGACCCCTACATTGAAGCGGTAAAGCAAAAATAATTGAGTTTTTGGTATTCCCGTACAGCAGGACGAAAAACGAGGGTGGTTTGGCCAAGGCCGAGTAGGCGGGAAACGTCACCGTTTACAAAATTATTTATTGCCTGGAGTGCATTGTATTTGAACAGTTGGTCCCGGGAGCTGTCCTGAGAAAGACGGGATGAGAGAGCAGTGGCTGAGGAAACAACATGCGTAAAAGTTAAATTCGGCATGTTCTAGAAAGAAGATTCATTTGATGGGAGTACGGAAAACAAAAAGATAACATTTGATGGAGATTTAATCTGAAGAAGAGGCGCTAGAGGAACTAGAAGACGTGATCCAGCAAAGGAACCTCCGGCAACGGCAAACCAAGAACGACGTCACCACGCAGAACATCTGGTAAAGGTATTTTTACCCGGTTTCCACTTAAACCATTCTCGTTGATTCGCGATTGTGTTTTTATTTCAATTATATCGTTCGTCACCCGCGTTCCCGGGAGCAGCCGTTTAGAAGCTTTACCGACTGAGCCAATTTGATAATACATTTTATTCGTAAATTTATATTTTTACTAAAACTTAATTTGAGTTAATTTCTTTTGTATCATTATAATTAAATGCAATATATTCAAATTAAATATACTCTTTTTATTATTTAACAATTCCTTGTTATAATAATATTTTTGCGGTGTAAACAAAGACGAAACACCACACTAATTAAATGTATAATAAGATTTCCTATTTGTGTATGTGTGTGTATGTACGTTCCACAGTCAAATAAAATGAATACCAATTTGGCCAAATTTGGTACACGTGATCTTTGCGACTGGAAATCAGCACTGTTGTTATTACACTCGACTACGCCCTTAGGGACGGGGTGAAGGGAGAGGAAAATTTTAAATAAACAAAAACGGTCAATATTTCCGTCATATAAATACATTCTTCGATCAATTAATTTGATAGTGTCTCCTCCGATACAGCTAACATATATTTCAACCTCATCCATAATCGAAGGAGAGTATTTTTAGGGTGGGGTTGAAGGGGCCTCACATAAAATAACCAGAATAGAATATAGATTAAACTGTAAACCGGTGTACTGTGAGCTGCTGAGTTTAATTCTGACATAAAAATGTAATTTAAGTTATAGTTCATCTCCTAAGAAGGGATTGGAAGGGAGTAAAACAGACTTCCGCATACTATTTTTAGCGGATAGAATAATTTGTACAAAATTTTACACACGTGTTCTTGGAGATTGGAAATCAACAATGTTGGTGTAAGACAGCTACCAAAAATACCCATTAAAGCCTACTATACATTTTTCTGGTTCACTTAATTTGATAATGTTTTCGCTTAGTTTGTTTACGTATAATTTCAACCTCATTCATATGTATTTGTGGAGTACTGAACGTTTTCATTGAAGATAATGAATAAAAGGGGGGTCATATGAAATTGAAAAAGAAGCGGTCAAGTTTCAAGTTTTGTATCGAGATCGGTGCCATGCGAATCCTTGATTCTGATTCTGACATTTGGTATGCGACTTAAATTGCAGTTCCCGTCAGGGGAGTGGGACGTGGTAAGACACATTTCTGCGTAAGTTTAGTTTTAGTTATTAGCAGGGGGTAAATTAAGTTCTGTTACAATTGGACCTATTTCAATCGAACTTATTTTATATGTCACTTAGATCTAGTTTGAACACTTGATGGATAAAGTAACCCCTAGCTCCTTCAGGGGTGTTGCTCGAGGCATCTCGTGCTGTGTTATGGTTCCGAAGCTAATTATTACTATATTAAAAGAACGGACGTAATTTTGGATTTTACTTTCTTACTCTATTCGGTTACCGGAAATACTTTTGGCACTCTTAGATTACTGGTGGCAATGTTTCTTCTTTATTGTACCGTGAGAATTTCTGTGATGTTATAAAGTGCTAAGAGAATTTTTATTCGGGTTTACTGAAAATATTTTTTCCGTGCTATGTACCGAGAATATGTTTTACTCTTTAGAGATAATGGGAGTATATTTGAGAATCATACTGTGACGCTTCATGTGTTGGCCGAGGATGAAATGTAAATAAATAATAATCTTTATTCAAAAACCATTATTATGTACTTAATATGTAATGCAAAGTAAAATTGGAAAATAAAATATACAGGAAACGTATAGAATTAGATTATTAAACTGCTTAATTATAAATTTTGCAAAACTATCCCTTCTTTCTGTATTCGCTACTGGACTTTTCTTTTATTGTCGCATCAACCCAAGGCCTATAGTGGATTTTAATTGCTTACAGATCGACCGACAAATTTAGTAATAAGCATTTTGTAGCAGAACAGTTTTACGGTCTTTGGTGAGATGGTTAAAATTAACTTTTATTCCGGAACAATGGATGTCTATCTGATGGAAGGACTGGCCGTGTTCTTGACATTCGCCGTTGATTACAAACGTCTTACAATTTTTTCAAAATTTTAACACGTATAATGCAGGGAAATGTTAGGATTCCTAGGAGTATAAATAGACGTTCACAATAAATAGGGTTTTTCTTAGTTTCTTTTAAGTAGCGTTAACAACTAGTCATTAGCGACTACTTTACCATTTTTGGGATATTGTCTTCATTCGATTTGAGGACATAAACACCCAAGCCCTGGTACGAGTAAGTGACGCTAGTCACTACACCACAGAGACCGGTTAATAAATAATCACTTTTTACATTCAGATGCAGGCCTGTACAACGCGGAAGAAGCAGAGTTAGGAAGCCACGTGAATAGCTTACTAAATATCGAAAGGTGTACTAGCAGTTATTCTCACAATAAGAAAATTACAGTTCACTTTTAAATCGTAGAAAGGTTACTGTAATGTCAGCATTTCATATGTAATTAAAAATCTATCATTACAAGAAATGTCTTCTACAATTAGACTTTTTTGAAGTTTAAAGCTGCTGTGAATATAGTAAAAGTATAGTACATTTCTCAGAAATTTCTCAGAAGATAAGTAATTATAAAACATAAAATACTGTTCAAGGAGCCGAGGCCATGTAGAGGGCGAGACTGTATCAGACAGCGATCGCGATTTATTGATATTGAATGTCAACTCACATTATTAGTCGGGTTCTCATGTACGCAAAGTGATTCATTGTAAAGCATAACCATAGATATTTACATTTACGTATTTTCCTTTGGTATTGACTTTCCTATAACCGCTAATTGGGTTGTTATCACTATATATAAAAGCCCACTTCGTGAAACGCTCGGATTTAGCTTCGTCAAAGAAACCACGCAGCAGAGAATACACGTCAACTCGTGTGTTATAATGGAATTTTTGTTATTTAAATTTAGGTTCTTAGAAGAAGTAACTTAATACTTCTCTTGTGTATGGTAAGTTATAGATTTCTATAAATTATAATAACATTGTGTACGTTAATTTTTTTAAGATGGTAGAAAGTTTGTGTGTAACTTAATACTTGTATAATCACAACATATTGAAGAAGACGCAGTGCTACTACATAAAGTACCTTTGTGCCATCAAAATAAATAGCTATTAACCGATTGCATCAATTAAACCTAACAGTTTTAATTCCCTTTTTTAAGGGGAAGCAACGTGGGTGTGATCCTGAAACAGGCAACTATCCTTCGATATCATAGGAAGGGTATTAGAAAGGGGGGATGTGGAAGGTACAGCCAAGTGTTCACTAGATTTTTTCGTGTGTCCGTGTGTGTGTATGGGGGGGGGGGTTAACAGGCTACATGAGGGTGGTACTGAAACAGGCAACTCCCCTTTGATAGCATAGGAAGGGAATTGAAAAGTGGGAATGAGGAAGGTAGCCAAGGGTTGTCTAGGGCCCCCGGTCTGTAGTTTAAGGATCCTACCTGGTGTTTCACCTAAAGAGATGCAAGGAAAACCCTACAAAACCTGCATCAGGTATGTCGGGCATTGGGTACTATTCTCACGCCCTTTCGAATGACGGGAGACGAGTTTGCTGTGGGTTCGCAGCATTTCCTTCTCCAAGTCTCCACAAGTCTTAGGAGGCAGTTGGCCGAATGATCCAGCGGACAACTCGTGCCATATGCCCAAAGTCTTCGACCCCAGTACATACACCTTCAAAAATCGATGAAAGGTGTCTCGGCTTGTGAGAACTTTGAAAAAAAAACAGAGAGAGTACGATCTTTTTTTGGGGTTAACAGGCTACATGAGTATGATCCTGAAACAGGCAACTCCCATTTAATAGCATAGGAAGGGAATTGAAAAGGGGGGATGCGGAAGGTAGAGCAAGGTAGCCAAGGGTTAACTAGGGCCTCCGGGCTATAGTGTAAGGATCCTAGTCTGTGTTTCACCTAAAGAGATGCAGGGAAAACCCTAGAAAACCTGCATTAGGTAGGTCGGGCTAGTGGGTACTACTCCTGCGCTCTTCTGATGACGGGAGGCTGGATTGTTGTGGGAACGCAACAAACCCGCCTCCGTGCCTCGATCAGTATTGAGTTGCAGTTAGCTGACTGGCCCAATGGGATGAGCGAACAACTCATATGCTGAAGGTCTTTGACCCCCGTCCAAACACCTCTCAAACTGCTCATCTCGTCTCAGCCTGCAGGAGTCTTAAATTAATTACCTTGGTCATGGACGAAGGGGGGAAGGAAACGCGGAATTGCAGAAACATACTGCGAGTTATAAGGTGTTCTAAGGTGTCTCTTAGGCATTCCTACCATTCATCTAGGGATTAATTTAAAATGAAATACTGTAGCGAGTTAATGTAAATGAACTCCCGGGCATCGCCGGGTAACAGACGGAAGTCGCTACATGACCGTAAAGTTGATGGGTCTATTAAACACAGGAGTGCTTTCTGCCCATACAAACCATGAACATATAACACATGGCCCACACATAATAAATTAAAGTAACTAGCTATCCAGATGATTATGGTAGAAATCTACTGTTTTGACAGGACGTATTTTAGTGTAATTAAAATCAACCTTTATTGTGACTGTAATAAGTGATTTACAATTCTAATCTAAGTATTAGAACTTAAATAAAATGTTCGTTATATTTTTAAGTATTTCACGTTTGACAGGCTACGAAAGGGGAAACATTATTTCAAGCTAATCAGACCGAGGAGAATATATTTCTCAAGTGTGATATAATACTTTAATTTAACTAATGGCACTTTTAATTAGTAATATCCAAAATGTTTTATAAGTCAGAGGGCAGATGATTGAGATACGTTATATAAAGACCAGGGCCGCATACACCCAATTTTATTTCTTTAAGGTGTATATATATCTACACACATTATTTAACGCTAATTATACTGTAGAGATGGTTATTGTATCTTCTCCTTAAAAATATAACGTATTGTTTTTGTGTATTTTTCCGCTTGAATGTGTTTATTTCAGGTTGAAGTAGATTAGGATACTGACTCATCGCGTTGCTTACGACGTCATAAGGTTGGGGGCGTGTAAAGGTAAATCTTAAAAAATGTGACGCTTTTGCTGATTGTTGAACAATATAATTATAATTACAGCCGAATTAAATACTGTTGCGGATTAATATAAATGAATACCCGGGCATCGCCGGCCACCCAGCTGGTATATAGTATTTGACGGGTATGACATATTTCTATCGCTTGCAAACATGTTAATTTTAAAATTATATTCCGGGAAAATTTGTTTTTACTTCAAAATAATAGTTAATTCTTCATAACATATGGTAAACGTATGCTTTAAATACAAACGTAATATGTCTATCTAAGTATTGAATCTATAAATGCATTATTGTTAATTAATTGGGCACAGGAAAAATGTAAATGTTATTGCGTAATTTTATATTTATATACGTAGAACAGTATGAAAAATTTTTAATCTTACAGCTTACTTAGTTTGTTTTCCACCCTTTTATGTTTCAGTTAAAATATTGCAACATGATCAACAGAAAAGAAATTAGAATTTGAAATGGTTCACTATTGGTCTTTAAATTCCTAAATACACTCTCGTGTTAAAATTTTAGCTACTATACACGAATGCGACTTATTTTCAGAGGAATGTTAATATATTACCTGAAACCTGAAACTAATGTTGTTATACAAGCTACGTCTGGACATTACGCATTAAATAAGAGGGTAACGTATTTAACACAATTATGCGAAGGTTTGTACATTAAGTGAAAAATTGGATAAAAACTATCAAATTAAAAATACTTTTGAAGATAAGATAAGAATCTGCAATCTAAAGACTCTGCATTACTGTGTATCACACGATTGTTTACCGTAAGGAAAAAAAGAAATTAATGTTCTGGGACGCACTTACCTCTCCCGGAGATCCGGACATGTATCTTTCGTCTGTAAGACTTAAGACGTATCTCAGTGACAGCAAATTTATATTTTCCTTGTCAGAGTTGCCCTGGAATTTATCTAGCGACTGTGCACATGATGCATAACGTTTTCTCAAGCGCTTTACAGAAAACAAACCGTCTCTCATCACCTATACAGTATAATATTTGTGGACACCGGAATTTCTGTAACACTTAGCTCAGCACTCTACTGACCCATATTTTAACAGGCTCGTCTAGCAAAAGCCCGTGAAAAGTTTCCCCAAGAACTCACGCACAAGATTCGACTTTAAATATTTCTTCCCTGAGTACGAACTTATTGATCGGAACGTTCCGTTTTTTGATACTTCTCTGATCTCACCAAACTTTCTTTTTCATATTTATTCATGGAGTACTGAGTGTTTTCATTGCAGAAAATGAATATAAGATTTAAAATTTAACAAAAACACAGTCTTCAAATAATTTACTGCTTTATTTTCTTTAAGACATTATTATCAAATAATTATCACGTGTTATAAATAAATTTTAAAACTAAATCTTATTTATGTTAATAAATAAAATTAATGTATCATGGCCAAAGTCATAATTCATTAAAATTTACACTTACTACAAAACGTTTCCTCCCTATGTTAATGAATTCCGACATTTGGTCATAACACTTAAAAGGTAAAACACAACTAAATATGGAATTTGGTTGAACAAAATCAAAGTCAGGCGGCCTGAAAGAAATTGAAGGAGGTTACAGGTTGAATAATAAAACCGGACTGGTTTTTCTAGTCTTTCAGACTCAGCGACATCTGGCTTTTAGCAGACGTGGTGTATTCCTGAAACATCGGAACATGAAAGATTAATGCTTTTGGATTGGGGACGGCTTCGTTCCCGTCACGTAGGAAAATTAAATAATGGATTAGGAAAAGGTTGTGAAAAAGGGGGAAAATTTTATTTTTCGGGCATAAAGTAGTGGACAAGAGTAAGAAGTTGGAAATAAATTGGAGATTTGTATTGGCTATGAATATTTGCATAATGGGCGGAATGCTTGCTATTCTCCGTGACGGCAAAGAATAAAGTTAAATTAACAAGATGTTCATTGTTCAACAAGGAAGTTGAAGGATTCCGTTGGGACCCGCACGTCGTATATGACTGTGTAAGTTTTGTTAGTTAAAATTGATTCAAGTATTTATATTGGAAATTAATAAATGTTAAGCTAATGGATTCTCACTTTTATATAATAATTCTTTATTTTCAATATCACCCCACCCTATATTCATTTAAATACATTAATTTTGATTGACATGTTAATTTAATCGGTTAAACGTTCAACATTTTAAAGTATAATTAACATAAATATTTATCGTTAATTTCATTGACTTCCCTTGATTGAAAGAGACCCTGTTGGCGTAATCCTGATTTCTTTACCGTATTTTCTATGACGGCTGTTACAAAAATAATTTAGTAGTGCGTCCCGTTAAACGTTATTAACAATTGTAATAAAGCCTTAACTAAGTATTCTTTGGCAAAATATTGCTAATATCTCCAGAATTGTGCCTTAAATCTCTATTTTTTAGACATAAATGTTTTTGAAAATAACTGTGTCCAAATTGTATACATAAACGATCCGCTCATGCGTGCCTAAAAATTCTCTCACCCCACTGAAACCATGTTTTTAACTGTGTACTGTTTAATACACATCTTTACTCCAAATAAAATCATCTCTTCTTCAATATACGGCCATTACGTTACAAACATAAAATATAGGTCATTTTACGTTATTTAAGCACACATTCTGTAGTTTCTTCTTCACGCTAATTAATCCAATTTACTGAAGTTAAGGCCCAGAACTCAGACATGACTTATAAAATCTCTACGTATTAGTATAGACTAAATATATATCAATAGCTTATATCATTTTTGAGCAAGGCCTTTCGTTAACAAAATTGGCAGTTTTATTTTTTTATTTCGATTTTTGTAATAAAGCGATAGGGTTCACATTCATAAAATAATCTGCTGTATAATAAAAATTATGTATGTTTGTTTGTAATTTTTATACAAATTTAAACGAGTAGCCAGATAACGGCAAAATTTTATAAAACGCGAGCAAAACTCGCTGATGGTGTAAGAAACCCCTAGCACAAATTATGTTAAAGTATATTCGATGATTAAACACGTCAAAGCCAGTGATGCCACAATGTATTAAGAAGGACAATATAGGGAAGTGCGCCATATTTAATACACATAATATGGAGCCTATATTTCTTGTTACGCTCAGATTTAATCAATTAAATTCTGAAAAAAATACGAACACATGGGACGATGATAATAAACGTCCGAAATATTTTCTTAAATAAGTAAGTTTGTTAATATTTGTTTAATTTAAAACCGGATTTAACATGAAATATTTCACAGAAGCACAACCGATTTCAAACTCGGATTTTGCCCAATTGAGTCACGCAATACAAATTTCGGAAAATCGTAGGGTGAAAAACAGCCGTAGTTAAGATTTTTTAATCATTTTAATTTAACAGATTTGTTGCCGATTGCAAAGGATAACGGAATAATAGATCCTTTTACATTTATCTCATTTCGTGAACCATAATTCATATAGACGCACGATTCTGGAACCACGGCTCCGAAAGTATGTGACGGTTTCTCGTTGGTTTCGTGGCAAGACAATATTATTAAAACTTTGTTTTTACAAATAAAAATAGTTGCTGTTTTCAAACACATTTTGAGGTTATATCTTATGTATTTAATTACATAAGTTTATATACTGTTACTGATTAAATACAATTGAAGTTGCCACTAACTAATTATACAATACAATAGAAACGGCTCGATATATCCTTCTGGATCAAGATAAGGTCGCGATGTTGGACAGACTTTCAAATCAGGTATCACTTCAAAAACTCGGAGAAAAATATTGTAGATCAAAAGAAGGTAGTACACAAAATGAAGTAGGAATCGGAAATAAGTGATATGAGACGAGGAGCAGAAAAATAGTGGGACCTAATGATATAATTGAACATAGTGATATAGTGAGAGATGAAGCAGTGTCAATAAACGGGAGTTCCTATGGGTCTCGAGCAGAGACGGATTAAGTAAGAAGTAGATCCAGGACCGGAGGAGAGGAAACAACGGCAATAAAGAAAAAGTATCTGAAAAAAGTATATCTACTTGGGAAAGCATTACCGATCAATAATAATAAATAATAACTTGTAAAACTAAAATAATAAATAAATTAATGATAGTAGAGGTTAAAAAACTACAAATATTGTAAAATAAACCAAAAAAGAAAAACAGAAACAAAAATTGGCAATTAAACACAACTTCTTGGTCAAACGTCTTTGATACCAGGACGTGTAGGAAAAATACCGAAAGTCCGGAATTGTGAAACGAAAGATTTTTAACTAGCCAACTGTGGAGAAGTCGCGTCACGTATTACATTTCATAATCTATGCAATTGTATTTCAGTTTGAAGTGCGCTCAACACAAATATTCAAAAAGATGTATGTTTATAGTTATTGGAAAATGTTGATATACTTCGTAGAATTAATATTCTTGCTGTTCGACATGTTCATCGTAAATTCCAGGACAGTAGTGGACCGTACAGCATTGATAAGAAGAAAATAGATTGCTGCGGAAAGTTAACCGAAGTTTATAGCTTGAAAATGACCCTGCCGCGCTTTAAAGAGAAACATATATGGCAGAAATAGATTTTTGTGCAGTTTCCTTGGATTATTGAGTTTATGATTCGGATGATTCTGGTATTCAACATTGGATGTAAATAGAACTGCCAGAAACTTTTACCATATCTTTTAGATGAACGGAAATATATGGGGCAGTGTACGTTGACCGTTTCGTGTGGTTCTTATTTATCGTTATTCCATTTATATATGTAAAATAACTATCATATTCAATTTTGACAAATAATGTCATTGTTTCTCTCCTGTATCCCCCCCTTTCCATCAGGGTTCCCAAAGATGGGCTCGCTTGAAAAAGCCCACCCATAATGTGGGTTTGAGAAAGTATTGTATGGAAGAACCGGGATTTGAATATTTCTACCTAATTTCAAGCGTTTTCCTTTGACACGCAACATGTATACAATTATCAGTTTGCAACTGGTTCCGAAATTAATTTCCAACGTTAAAGCTGGTTATCGTGCGGAAAACCAGAGCTAAACTTATTAAATTCATCAAAGTGAGACTAGGGTACATGCTGTAGAGACGTTTCATCCGTATCATCCGGGATCCGCCAGGCACTAGTTAAAATTTCATGAACTACTTAAGGGAACGACTTCCATGAACCATGAGTCGGCGGGTTCTCATATAAATCACGATTAAAAGTCAGTAATTGATAAAAATATCGCATCATATGAATATGGATTGCACTGAAAACGTTATGGAGACCGAATGGTTAAATTTTTAAGTACCCATTAAGGAGAAGCATAATAATAAAAATTCAGCAGGGTCTTCGATTGTTGGTTGTAAAGGTAGAAAAATTCGAAGACCACAGCCGGGGAGAGAAAAAATTGTAGAGATGTAAAAAAATTCGAGGAGAAGGATGAAAGGCAAGATGATTATTTGAATGAACAACATGGACATGAAAACAAATGTAGTTGTGGAAAATATATTAATAAATGTATGATTAAGAAGTCTGTAATGATCGTCATTATTTTGTGGTTATATTATGTTTCTCTGGTTGAGTCCTCTTGAGTTAAGCATAGTCATTGACCTCGAACGCGAAATACAGTTAAGTAAGCGGATAACCGTTTAATAATAAATTATGACAGTATTCGAAAAGCAAATTAAATGTTAAATAATTATTACGGGCTCAAGCCAGTTTGAAGTATTTTAAAATTTACTGGTTGCTGATTGAATAAGAGAAGGAATGAACGAATATTGGTTTGTTTTCTTGGTTTATTATTATTACTGTTATGGAACAGTCTTCTATGCCAGATTAGTGGAGAGGCCGGGACTAAACATACTAACCGTCTGTGGTATCATGGGCTCATCAAAAGTGCCTAGAGGAACAGAGAATTCGGTAATGTATCCTTAAAATTATTAAGGTGAAACAAATATTACATTTAAAGTAATTTTCAATATTTAAAAGTCGCTAATATTAATGAATTGTATTATTCTGCGTTGTAATGAACGAACATATTGACATTGAAATAGTTTACTGTTTATTTAAAGTAACTTTATTATTTAATATTATCTTCTTTTGTTGATGAGATAGATATGCACCTTAAATCATTAATCAATGAATAGATTTGTATCATCTGAATTGTAGTTTGTTTTTAATATTTATATATGTTTAACCTTATATGTAATACGGCATTGGAGTCCCTTTGCTCGTGGATCGTAACATTACTACTGACGTCATCCACAGCTATAAGAACATCTCCGTGCCTGGCAGCTTCCATTGTGCACGTATTTGCCATCTGGGGGCAGAGCAGCAAACAATGAAGTTGGAATCTAGCTTTTGAGATTATTAAGGGTAGCAAAATACTGTCAAACGAGAAAAGTGAGACGTTAGCCTATGCTACTTTGGAGATTATGTTCTCTGAGTGGTCGGGAATAACATTCATTGGAAGATACAACATTTGATACAAATACAAGGGTGTTGATTGAGTGAACATATTAGAAAACTTTTCTGTTGAAAATATATTTGTAATTGATTGTGTAATTTTAATAATTAATTATACTTGTCTCAAATACAATGAACAGATAAAACCTGAATTGCCGTCTGTACTGAACGAGAAACTACAAGTTATCTGATTTTGATAAAGAAATAGAATTCTGAATGCTATGAGAGATAAGACCAGAAACTGTACGACGAATACGTAAAGGAAAGTAACACAACAAATAATTGTAATCAGTAATCAGTATTACAAGAATGTAAGACAGTGTATTATAATAAGCCTTGTCATCTTGGAGGGTCATCCACAGAATAACGACCGTTTGGCTGTAGAAACTTTAAACAAACATTTATTCAAAAAAATTATTTTCCTTCAAAAGTTAAGCTTACTTGACATTTCCAAATAATAACCCTCTACTGCGGTCTTTAAGTCGTCATGACTTCAGACACATTTTTCCTCCTTACTGAAAAGGTTAAAGTCGCTTGGAATAATGTGCGGACATTGCGTGGATGAACAGAAACGTGCCATCCAAATTCATCCAGCATGTTTCGGGTTGTGAGGACGGGAATTGTCGTGAAGTAGCGTTGAGCGTTTGCTTGCTCTGTGGGGTGATATTGGGGAAGCCAGGTCTCATCACCACTACCAATCTGATCAAGAAAGGTGATACGGGACTCGTGGCAGCCGACCACAACACAAGGATTTTAAAGCTCGTGGACATTTATGACAAATCTTTAAACGTTTATGTGTAGAGGATAAGAAACATTTAATTATGTAGGGAAACAATGTTTTCAAAACATGTCTGTTTTTAAAGTTTATTTTAGTGAAATAGCGTTACTTTATGAATGACTTTCGTATATATTTTACTTACAAACACTACATTTTCCTGGAAAGAAATTGTACATCACATCACTGAATAATAATGTGCCATTGGGATTTGTGATATATGACGCCAGTAACTTTACACATATACTGTTCATTTATGGATGCTTAGATACAAATTACTTACAGAGTTCATACCTTTCATTGACTGAATATGTACGTATGTACTTATGTATATTTGATCCTTCTCTGCTCTAAACACAACGAAACATTCGTAAATGCACTGGCTACTAATGAGATATTACAGAGTCACGATTAATCTAACCTTTGTGGTGTTCCTGCTGTTGGTGCTGCGTTTCCGGCAATGAGACCAGCGAGCGACTAATTCGTTTGCAACAATATCACTTGGCGAAAATAGAAATGAATATATTGGAATAATTATAGCTTTGTAATTGACTCTTCAGTTGAAAATATTTACTGAAGGAACACCGCGTATAAATAATTCTATAATACCTGAAAAAAAAAACCTCAATATATTGTCTGTTTGAAAGGAACAAGATAGTATAGGAATTTGAAAGATTTACCTGAAAGATGGATTGACAATGTACTCATTAATAATATGAAAAGATATAACAGACTCAAATATGAAAATTTGTCGAATATATTTGAATATTGCGAAGTACATTTCCAGTGATGTAAAAAATTAATGTAAAAGAAATACGACCTCATTCAACCATAAATAACTCAACACTGCCAACAGATTATTATTATACTTATATTTAAATCTGGAAATAAAACGGATATACTAAATTAGTCTAACCTAAGAGTATACAAAGTCATAGTGCAATTAATAACTACGTATATTCTGAATGCATTTGAATCGAAAGGGTAGTTTGATTCGTTGAGAACCAACATAGATTACGATCAGGTTTTTCTTGTGAAAGTCTGTTAATCAATTTGTTTCAAGATCTGGCAGACGAAGTCGATCGTGGTGGACGAATAGACGCCATTGTTATTGATTTTGTAAAGAATTTCGATGTAGTTCCTAACGACATCTTGATCCAGAAGTTGGATAGGACGGGTATTAACAAAAGAGTAGTTCGCTGGGTACAAGAATTATTAAACAATAGGCTACAAAAAGTCAAAGTTTGGAAAGAAACATAAGAACTCGGACCAGTTATTGCCCCATTAGTTTCTCATATTTATTAATGTTTTGCCAAATTATTTAGATTCAAAGGTCAGACTTTTTGCAGATGACTGTGAAATCTACAGGGAAATAAATGGGTATTAAGACGCAGCTGCCCTCCATAATGATTTATGGGCTAAACGAAATAAACTCAAAATCAACAATAGCAAAAGTAAGGTTGTCAGTTTTACTTTGCGCCTTCAGTGGGTATTGAACTATAAAATAGATGATTCTGGAGACAAACTGTAAATACCTAGGCATTTATTTCAACAGTAAGCAGATGGACGAAGCAGGTAAACTGTGCTATTTACAAAAATTGGAACACCTTGCACTTTGTAATGTGAACACTCATCAACGGTAATGCGGAACTTAGGAAATGGCATATTTGTCATTATTACGACCACTTATGGAATATGGTGCAGCTAGCTGTGATTCGTACAGGAAACATCATATAGACTCCTTAGAAAAGGCGTAAAATATGGTCACGAAATTCGAACAAATAAGACCCAGGCATGGAAGCGAAAAGGTAAAGTGACTAGGGTAGGATACGTTGTAGACACGAAGAGAAAGAGCTATGCTACACATTTTCTACAGAGCCTTTGCTGGTCAAAAACCTTGGCGTGGGAATCCGAGATAGAATGAATGAATCGACTCGGAACTGGAGGGAAGGAGTGATCACTTGTTTCAATTACAAGCAAGGCACCAAAAAACAGACGTTGGAAAATACTCATTCCTACATAGGACAATTAATGACTGGAACAATTTTTCTGCAATAGTATTTGGAGAACTGAAAGAAAATTAAGACTTCATATAAACTGTGTAGTGAATATAGTTTAGTGTAGTGTAATACAGTAAAGTGCTCCGAAATCTCAAACAATATACTACAGTGAAACAGTAAAATAGTTTCTCTCTGTTGGGGTATATTTCCAGGGTATTTTATCTTCAGGCAAAAACAATAGTATTTCTTTTTCAAATTTTTTATTAGGTGTATATATGATTGATGTTGAACTCATTTAACTCTTATGTATCTGCCACCAGGCATCTGATCATTTGTAGATTAAATGAATAAATAAATACGTACAAAACATTAGAAAACAGAGTTCCCGACGTTTAGATACGAGCTTATGATCTTTGTCAAGTAGCTCTAAAAGGGAAACTGGCAATATTTGAAACAGGGAACAACAAACATTGTGAGATCATTAGGAATAATGCACAATTGAGTTTCCTTGTTAGATTTCTGTGGTGCACTCTCAAGTATACTGACTTAAAAAATATATATTTTTGTAGTTTTTAAGTCTAAATCTTCTTTTCCTGGTATTATTAAATATCTCAACCTACAAATACATTGTGCGCTGCCAATTTTGTATACTAAATTGACTAATTTAAGTTATATCGGTCATAAAAGGAACTTTAAATATTATAATAGAAGAAAATAAGGCTAATTATAAACATCCTAACTGTAAACAATCACCAAACATTGCATTGCTTTAAAATATCGTTTCGAATTTTACAGCACTCTTATTTTAGACACAGAACCAAATTTTAGTAAAAGATTGATTTCAGAAATATTAAAAATAATCCAGAAACTGTTAGTATGAAACTTGACACAGATAATCGTATTAGACTTTGCAAAATGTTTTGTTCTTTAGTGCTTAACTGATTTATCTTTGGTGTTTTCCTGTTTCAAATATTGTCGATTTCCTTTAAAGAGCCATTTGAGAAAAATGCCAAGCTCCCTTCGAAACGTTCACCTATCTAAATATTTTAATTAGAGCACTCTGTTCTTTAAGGTTTGTATGTTAAATAAGGTCGTATCTCTTGTTATTTAAATTTTCAAGCCTCGTAAGTAAATATTCTTCAAAGTCAACTACATGAATAAAATGTTAAAATTCGCTACTGTTTGTGCAAACAAAATAGAACCGTCGAATAGTGATATAATTGCTTTATCAGGTAAACAATTAGCGTATTGAGTAAAAACAAGTTAGTGAAATCAAAATAATTTAATTGTTGGAAAGCTTTTGATGTTAATAGATTTACCGCATTAAAAAATGGGTGAGTTGATAATGTCTGCAATGGCACCTTTGACATTCAGCCGTCAGCCGAGAGTTTGGAGGCAGCGAGCGACCTGCGTGCGACCTGCGTGCGCTCGACACTCCCATCATCTCCGTACGCGCTCCTCATGTAATCTGCCTAATAAGCTTAAATACCGGAGAACCCCCCTGGGCATTAAAGCTAACTTGCGGGACTCGACGCGTAATTAAATATTTCAGTAATTGTGAACGAACAGTCTGCAAAATGTTTTCCCCCCGGAACAATGGACTGTGCACAATGAGCGGTGGACGGACGTAAATTTGGCACAAAAGTTACTGACACAAACTGCTTTATGTCACTTCTTTTTGTAGTTCAACAGCGGTAGATGTTTTGTAAAATACTGATGACGTTATAAGTAGACAGAAACGTATCGCAACTAATGCAAATCAGTTTTAATAATTCAAATAAAAACAGAGAGCACGGAAATAGCGCAACACTGTTCCAAAACATTGGATATGAAATCTAAGTAAAATTTTAATTTGATTGGCATAAAGTAATACTTAAAACGTTTTAGCTATGAATCAAATAAGTTCCACTCAATAATCCATAAATATGGAGGTCCAGTGTCGACATAATTTTTTTAATGATTGATTCCCAGGCATAATTATTCGTATGCCTGTATAAGGTAATTATGACGTGGGCACAAAATTAAATTTGAACGTAAGAAACAATTATTGCAACTGATTAATTAAAAAATTATGTATTGAAATATTTTTCTGCATAAATTGCATCAATGTGCGTTTACCAAAACATTCTCTAATTCAAAATGAGCTTGTAAATCGGTAATTCGGGTAGAATATGATTATTACGTCTTTGTTATGATGGGAAAAATAACGTAACTTGTAGGTATGTATGTAAAGATAATTATACTTAATACCATGCTTAGGGAGCCCTAGTCAAATGCACAGGTGCTGCGGGAGTTTTTTCGCAGGCGCTTCACCCCAGAGTGACTGTGGGGCTCATCTGATTATGTCAGCAATGCCTCGCGCTCATACTGCTTTTTTATATTAAAGTTCTCACATACCGAGACACCTTCACCTATTTTAGGAGGTATATGTACTGGGGTTGAAGACCTTGGGCATATGGCAAGAGTTGTCCTCTGATCCCATTGTATCAGTCAGCAGACTGCCTCCTGAAACTGCTGGAGACATGGAGAAGGGAATGCTGCGACCCCACAGCAAACTCGTCTCCCGTCATTCGGAAGGGCGTGAGAATAGTACCCATTGCCCGACCTACCTGATGCAGGTATTCTAGGGTTTTCCCTGCATCTCTTAGGTGAAAAACCGGGTAGGATCCTTAAACCATAGTCCGGGGGCCTTAGTTAACCCTTGGCTACCTTGCTCTACCTTCCGCATCCCCCATTATCAATTCCCTTCCAATGCTATTAAAGGGGAGTTGCCTGTTTCTCGATCACTCTCATACGACCTGTTACCTCCGCCCCCTCCCCAAAGGAAACATCAATTCAGTCACATTCAAGCATAGAATGCATTTGCGACTGATTGTAGATTTACTGGTCTATGCGTTTGGTTAAATTTCATATATATATATATATATACATATATATAATATAACAATATTACTTCTAAAAAAATTGGGAGGATGTAGAGGGTGTTATGGTGGACATTTTTCATTGAAGAACCCGTGGGTGGAAATAAAAAATTATGGCAAACTTTGTAAAAATTCACCTGTCATACTCATAATTTCTATCTTGATAAATCCCTGCCGGATTTCAATCCTTAAACTTCAGATCTGAAAGCTAGTATAGAAACCATGACACTACCGGGGCGAATCTTCTTGTAATAAATTATTATTTTTTAAAACAGCTGTGACCGTCACTATCAACATTAAACGGTCAAACAACCCAATGCATTTATTGTAAACAAAGTTATTTCAACTTTTTTTGTTTTATTAGTCTATTGAATGCGTACAAAGTTACACATCACAATACGAGGAAAATAAACATCTCACAGAGCTCCAGCACTTCACTTTTTATTTCCGGCCTCGGGTTCCATAATGAAAAATGATCGCACCTTCTATATCCTCCCAAATATTTGAAAATTCATTCTGTTACACCTTGTATAATGTATTGTAATGAACTCAAGTACGCTGATAATATTTATTCTGCGAAATATTATTTTGTGACGGCCAGCGGATGTAGGAAAGAAGGCGGAAGATCGGTTTTCTCAGACAATGCGGATCCAATCCTGAAGATAGTTCATGTCTAAATGTACAACGGATTTACGCCTGTTAGTTTGGGCTATACGCGTGGCAAATCTAAGCATGCACTGCTAGGCTAAAGGAACTTCGCTGATATCTGGGAGATTTCTAATTGCTTGGTCATTGGTTGCCAGTTACAGAAGGCCACACAATCAGATTGATCTCAACTATATGCTGTTTGGCTTTTAGATAAATAGAGGAACATTTTATACCGGTGGGGGGGAGGGGGCAAAAACGGAAGAAAGTGTTAAGAGGAGAGTTCTGCGGTGTCTGAACGCTGGTTGTGCTGATATCCAGCCATGCCACTCGGAGTCAACTTCCTCGACGGTCATTCGACGTCGCCTCCCAGACCCCGGACCCCAGACGCATCGCCATGACCAACAGATACCACTAAACAGCTCTAGACTTACCTTCGGTATCGTTATTTTAATATTTTAAACAGTATCCCATTGGGAGTTCTAATTTACCAAAAAACTTAGCCTCTATATGGTTCACCCTACAGGCGAACCTCATATCAAAAGTGGAATCATTACAAATTTAAAGTGTTCTTGCTACGTTTCGATTTCATAACCCTTTATGGTTAAGTAAATGTTAATTTTTTATTTTTAATTAATTTATTTTCCATTATATTACACCATGACCCAATACTAAAATAATAATGTATATATTTTTTACAATTGGCTTCCAAACGAAGACTTACTTAAAATAAAAGTATAAATACTATAATTGTCGTCCAACTGTGGGGTTTGTATCAATTAAAATTCCCTAAAAGTAAAACATTACAAAATATAATTATATATAGCAAAAATTGACACTTTCATTAATTAACGTCTACTGTTTATATCATTCCTAGCTTAATGAAAACATTATTTTTATATAATTTTTAAACATATTTATATCGACATTATACTACTCTTACGAGTTAACAAGTTCGACACGAATGTCGTGTGAGGCATTTATAGATTTCTGTATGCGGATGCGCAGTGCCACTGGAATTCGGCGTAACTGCTTCGCGAGAAAAGTGTTTGATATTTTAAAAAACATAGCGTTTGAGAAACAAGTCTACTCTCACAAAGAATAATAACTGGGAGCGGTGAAACGCATATGAGGTTCCGCAAAGGCGGCTTCTTTATGGCACAGAAATAGTTTTACGCCGTTGCGAATTGATAGTCTGAGGGCCAGAAACCTTTACAGACTAGTTACTTTGTAGACGTCAAAGCTAAAATTTAATGGTATACTTCGTGATATTTTCACGAACGGCAGATATATTACTATTTTTACTTTCCAATATATCTTCCATTATGGTTTTATTGCCTGTGCGCCGCAATATATTTTCCACTAAATTATAAAAGCTTTCTGGGGACCAACGTTTCAACGACTTTCTCTTAATCAGACTATTGCTTCAGAAAAAGAAACGTTTGGACTCGGGATCTGCGAATTTGTTGCCAATTACCTATTGGCACTTAGCTGTTCAAGGTTAAAATTTCGTAATAAAAAGTTTCTAAAAGCATACGAGCAAATAAGGGGCTATAAACAAGAAATATAAAAAGGTTTGGAGATAAAGAATTAAGATCTCTGGATTATATTTTGTATTTACAATATTGAAACAATGGCTCTCAAAAAATGACCACAGTTACATACTGAATGTGAATCACAAAAACTAAACTCTGAGGTATTCATTGCTACAAGAATACGGCTATTGAAAGCGTAACAAGATAAGTGTATTTATGATAATGATTTATTAAGCGATAGTTTCAAACATTCTCTGTGTTAATTACTGGATTGAAGATTAACTTTCCACATTCGTTCAGATGTAATTCAAATCATTCAATTGACTGTAATCAGTGTTTTGTCCAGACAATTTGAAACATTGGGATTGAATCAACAGTTAATATTTCATTTTAATTATTCCGTTTGCTGATTGGACGCCGACAGACTCCACCGACCTTGGAACACTAATCCACCGTTTGACAACATTGAAGATAATCGCGGTAACGCTGTGTTTGCAAATTTTACACCGTTCATAAATCTTGATTCTTTGCTTAAAACGATGCACATAGAATTCCAACGTTCATTTTTCTTTAAAATGATTTTGAGCTGTAGTCACGATCGGCGTTACAAGGAATATAATATGGAGACCCTCCAAACGCAGGAATGCCTTTTTGATTATTGGTCCTAAAGGATCTCAGATCTGGTTTGAGATGTGAGTACTTTGGACTCTCAGACTTGTTAATATGAGAAAGAATCGTAAGCTGTTCTCATTCGGACTGAAGCGAAACGCACGCTGGCGGAGATAATTTTGCAACGTTTCCTGGAAACCCGCCATATTTACCGTGTCTTAGTTGAATTAAGTTGGCTTGGTTAAGTCTACGAAGGAAAAAATTCTTCTTATGCTGCATGGAGTGAACCAGCAGCGAGCCACGAATGTTACAAGTCCCTTGAGGTTCGAGTAAGGGAACCATAGAGACTTTTTAAATGTCGCAGTTAAATTACTGTCAAGTTCTCCTTGGATCTGATCCCGGTACTATATATGTACTACAATATCAGCGAAGAAGAAAATTTGACAGAAATTTGATCTACACCACAAAATGGGAAGGTAAAGGTTATATATATATATATATATATATATATCAAATAGATCAAATTTCTGTCATATTTTCTATATATATATAATCACGAAGTCATAGATAAAAAATAAATTGTAGAGCGGCATGAAGTCTGTGGACTTAGAGACTTGGTGAAACACTATCTGAGGTAATTATAATTACTACAACTTTTTCGAAGGTGGCTGATTACGTTTGTGTAGGTTGTCTATCAGTCGGGTTAAGTGATTCGGGACGTTTACGATACTTTGAAAGACTGTAAAACGGGAGCATAGTTGACCTTTTGAATAACTTTGACCATATTTTGATCCCCAGCATTGGGGACACACGAAAACTGCAAAATTTGTATATTTTGTCTTCATTTATCTGCAATAAATTATAAAATAGTAAATTACATTCTTACGTGTACAGGTGAGAGTTTCTACCTCAAATCACAGAGATCTGCGTGTTCGTCATGTTCACAGGACTCTGAAAAGTTCGGAATGTGTCATGAATGATGAGAGTCTAGTAGTCGTCCCGATACGCCAAGGCCCTGAAAAGAGAAGAAATTACATAAAAGAAGTTGGTTTGAAATACGATATTGAAAAAAAAAATAAGAATAGGGTTTCTTCTTGAAAAATATGATTCATACAGTGTGGAAAAACGGGAGATTGAGTAATTATAGATCACCGCCACATTCTCGGTTATCGTTCACTGAACTGTAATTCCGCAAAATTACTACGGGAAGAATCTATTGTACACTACTGAACTCATTTACAACAACTAAATTACTTTTATAGCATGTAGTACGTCCTTTTTAGATATTTTCAGGACCATAATTCATTTCAGAAAAACAATAAAATGTTTTACTTCCTCTGTTATTCTTTATTTTTTAATAAAAATAGGTGGTTAGAAATAATGTGGTGAGATTATTATTGTAACACTACTGTTAGTCGACCAAAGTTTGATAGTAAGGAATTTGAACAGTGATGTCTGAGAGAGTTATAATACGAAGGCGAAATCCAGTGTCGTAATGTTGCACGTATTTCTTGTGCACTGTTGCTGCCTGATAATCCACAACCCGCATGCCACGAGCAGTGACAACTTCATCTCCCATTGGGAGGTAAACTCGGAATGTGAAATGAGATAATTCAATATTAACAGTAATAATCTCTTTCAGATCAACTACTACTACACATAATAAATATAAATTAATACTAGATCAGACTAACATCATCAGATAATGTGATCATAAGCCAAACACTTATTTTTATGACGTCACCTTCTGAACGTCTTTAGAATCTAAAACGAATTTTGCCTACATAGGGTACAATAATATATTAGGTTATATTATACATACATATAAATACTCTATCTACAAATCTACAAATTTACGTTCATGCAACAATTCCCTTTGTTTTCATTTCCTCATTAGTAATTATATTTCCACCTAACTTGTCTAATAATATTCAAATATGTCGCAAAGATTTAGCATTCCATCTACCTCTGAAATATGGTAGTACACAAAACTAAAATGATTACCAGTTTATTTAGCGATTTCACTTAATGAAATAAAACGTGACTTCTAATCACAGGTAATGAGTTTCTTTTTTTAAATTTTGAGGTAGGTAATTATTTTTATGTTTGGAATTTTACTGTTGTCAATATTAATATTTCATTACACTATACAAAATTTCAGAAACCCGTAGAAATTTATTTGTACCTGATGAAGTACGAAACGTAGTAGTATTTCAATAATCAAAGATTTTCATATTCTATTTTGATGATATTTATTCTTTTATGAAATATAACGTTTCTCGTTCTACTGAAGGTTGAAGATTGATCTAGTGCCGTTTGGTTACTACATATCATATACTGTAATTAAAAAAAATTTATAAACGTTTAAAAATTATTCTTAATTAATGTACTCTGAATTTTAAGAACTTATAAAATAACACAAATTTAAATTTACAGTAACAAAACATTTAAGACAGAATTTTATCATTACAATAACTAATAAAAATATCTTGAAAGATTACAGAATGTAGATAATTGAACCTGTGAAATTTCTTTATATAAGAAATGTTTAGACTATAATGTTTAAACATAAGAATCAATGACATGTGTTCAATCAGATGAAACTAGCAAATTAGCAGATAAAATTAAGTAATTTGAGGGACATTAATAAGTAAAGAGACAAATTGTCTAGATACATACTGTATTTTTTGCAAAATTTGACTTTTACTACTTATAAACTTGATCCCAGGAATATTAATGCACTTACCCAACGGTGAACTAGTTTTTTATATATAATTCAAAATAGTCTTTTGTCTTCTTTTTTGCGCCGTTTCCCACAAATTATTTGACCTCCTCGTTGTTGCAAGACCTTTCTCGACTCTGGTGTGCCCATGTTTCATCACGTTAAAATCTAGTTTAGAAAAGGGTCACCTCTTCTTTCATATCGTTCTTTCAGGTGTGCACGCTATGTTTGTTGTTTCCTTATATTGTTTGCGTTAACTCTTTCGTGACCCAGGTTGCACATGTTATATTGTACTTGAGCTTGTTAACGTTATGATCGGTGCCAACAGCAAATTTCTTTCCTTTGTTTTAAATAGTAATACTTCGATCTTCAGGGCCATCATTGCAGGTTTCAAGCATTTCAACTGGTCGACCACGACTTTTGGGCGTCAGTCACTGATGTCTAACCGCTTAACTGTTCTACCCAGTTATAGTAATTTTCGCGGTACATATAACTTTCACCAAATTGTAAAATCATTCGAAAAAAATGTAGCCTTTTTTTCACTTTTAGAAAGCAAAACTAGATCACTGAATGTTCAAGAAATGTGAAACTTCAAATGGACACGCCATCGTTAAGTGCTATTTTAAGTTTATAAAGAAAACATCATCTATCCGTCAGGTGTTCTCAACTTATCCAAGTGATGCTAACTCTAAGTCGTTTAATAGTACCAGACAGTTATTACAATTTTTTCTATATCAATGAATTTCTTCAATTACAGAACTTACGTCGTTTTTTATATCATTTTTGGTTTTGTCAGGCGATACAAATCCTCAATAGTCACAAGAAGGAAACACTTCTAAGTCAATAGGCGAACTCAAAAGTATTTAACGCAACAGGGGCAAGTATCTCAGCAAAAACGAATTGGACTAATACCAATAAAGTGGCTGTCATAAGCCTTACAAAAACCACCTTTATATTCAAAGTGCTCACGCATTAACAGCTTCAAAGAATTAGTTTCCATGCTCGCATATAATTTATCGAATCTGAATTGCCGTGTAATTGTATATTCACTCATGTTTATAGGCGGGCCCAAAGTCCCGACTGTGGAAAGCCTTTTAGGAGTCCTTGTTGCGGAGCATGTAACAAACACAAACAGACCCAATATACTAACAGGATTGAGTTACAATTACATGCTGAATGAACAAGATAAACGAAATCAAGTTATGGAAACTGGTTTTGTTCGGGTGCAATATTTTCTCTTAGCGCTTTTATTGGCTACGAACCCGTGCGTAAAATATGAAACAAAAAAGTACTATCGAAATGTCGGTGGGGCTTTCACGCTCGAGAGCGCTGAACTCCACAGATTACCCAGGCTAGAGAGAAGCGACCTGCGTGCGTGTGAAATTATAAATACAAATTTAAATTAGGCTTTCACGTATTTGAACACTGTCAAAATTAATAAATAAATGAAAAGAGATTTGAGGTCTAAGTGATGAAAATAACGGAGCAGTAACACAAACTATGGTAACCATGAAGAATAATAAAATCAATACAATAAGTTAAGTATGTACTATAATTTTTTAAAAGTTTGAAATAAAATAGCCTGAATTTAAACAGACAGCATGTAATAGTTTCTGAAACGCACAACATTTCCTCTTATCAATTGTATAATGCGAAACAAATTGGATTCAGGCCATTTTATTTCATGCTTTAGAAGAAGAAAATTTTTGTTAATATTAATATAACGTGCGTTAGATGACTAAACTGACTATTACTTAACTTTTAATCAAAGTGATGTAAATTATGGGGGAATATTAATTAATTAATTTAGTAATTGGGTTTAAATATATACATTTATTAGATGGAAAAACAATAATTTTTAAATGGGTCGTGCGTGAATATATTATGTACAAAAATAATGAATTAAAATGGGGTTATATTAAAGTTCTCAGGGTAATTATGGTTTGGGTGACCACGTGTAGCAGATTTTCCGTTCGTTGACGAACCTGAGTTGTTTTTATATGCGTCTCGCTGTAACTTCCGTGTTGTGGAACTTGAAGCGGCTGGTCGACAATAGCACAAAGTCGTGCTGCCGGAATTGAGGAGACTCCGCTTTTTCCTCTTTCTTCCCTTGTTGTTAAGACCTTTCTTCCCTGCTTCCTGGACTGATCAAAGCATGGTCCACCTCTCCGCTGTCACCTCACCAATCTACTCTTGCCACCAATCTCCTTTCTTCACCACTCTCCTTCAATATCCTCTCTCCACCTCCTTGTATCACCAGAAATCTATTTTCACCACTCTCCTTCAATATTCTCTCTCCACCTCCTTGTATCACCAGAAATCTGTTTTCCAAAATTGTCTCCGCCAGCCTCTTTAAAACCTTGTCCCCACTTATCCGACACCTATCACTAAGGTGGCAGGGATGGATATTCTCCAATAATATACCTTGTTTCATTTGGGGAACAAACGCCACCCGGTCTCCAAATTCCCAGGCAGATTAGGACATTCCGAAGTCGGCGACGAGGTGTCCGAGCTTTATGGTCCAAGTGTCAACCACAGTCCCTTTGTTTATATTCCGAGCCGCCAAGACGGCGCGCGGAAAAACCCCTTCTTCCTGGCCAGCGACTTGCTCCTGCCGAAATATTTGTTATTTAAGTTTCCGTAAATATAAAAAAATTGGACGCGGGTTCTACTGCGCTACGGTGAGTACTGGAGGTGAATGATACGATACCGTGAAGAATAAAATCGTTAATAAAAATAATTCCCAAAATCAGGAAGACATATTGTGAATCTAGATACACTAATCAATAATATCCAAATAATGGAATTTTGTACATCTTAAACTTTTCAAGCTTCAGATTACTGGTATATATATATATATATATATATATATATGGGTTAGAAATATACTGTTGAGAGTCAAATGCTTGGAAAATGGCAATGAAGTGTGTTGAATAATTATTTTATTTTTATAATTCTTCACATTGTGCCTTATATACGATTATATACAATTACATACATAAATGGAATCAAAATTTCATTTTGAAAAGAGACCCAGATCTGAGTTGAAGAAACGTGTCTCAAAAATTTCCTACTCGTTGGAAAGCAACATCAAAACATTACATGACTGCCAATGTTTTCCTTCTTACACATCACTCAAGGGAATTGCTTTGGGACCTAACAATGCAATCAATCCTTAATCAACACTCTCATGAAAACACTCGAAGTATCTTCTCTTTTTTCTGAATTAAGTGTTGACAGACTATTATTATTACTGTCAAATAATAATTTACCCTCTCGTCATAGTTTGTCCACAGATTTTGACACGAAGATTAATAACCCAAAAAGTACTTTAAAATCAATACTGCTCTGCAGATTCATTCACTGCATGTTGCATTACACTCATGTAACGATATTTAAAACTTTTAGATTATCTATTAAATTATTATTCTGCATATAAATACATAATTTGAAAATTCATTACCTGTAATACATTGCCGGCTAGTTGGTTCCTAGTTTAAAGAATAATTATTTCGTGTTCTCAAAAATTTAAAGAATATAGTCATTTTATTATTAATTTACTTTAAACGTCAAGAAGTAAATAAAGTTTTTATGTATTATTTTATAATCTGAAAATATTGTTCACCTATTCATGAATATAGTAGATTAATAAATGTGAATACATATTTATTTTGGGTAAACTGGCTGCATGAGGGTGATACTGAAACAGGCAACTCCCCTTTAATAGCATAGGAAGGGAATTGAAAAGGGGGGATGCGGAAGGTAGAGCAAATTAGCCAGTTGTTGACTAGAGTCACCGAGCTACTGTTTAAGGATCCTACCCGGTGTTTCACCTACAGAGATGCAGGGAAAACCCTAGAAAACCTGCATCAAGTAGGTCGGGCATTGGGTACTATTTTTACGCCCTTCCGAATGACGGGAGACGAGTTTGCTATGGAGTCGCAGCATTCCCTTCTCCATGTCTGCACCAGTTTCAGGAGGCAGTTAGCCGACTGATACAATGGGATCAGCGGACAATTCTTGCCTTAAACCCAAGGTCTTCGACCGCAGTACATATACCTCCTAAAATAGACGAAGGTGTTTCTGCATGTGAGAACTTTGAAAAGTCCAGAGAGAGTGCGAGGCATTCCCGACATAATCAGGTGAGCCCCGCAGTGACTCTGGTGTGAAGCGCCTGCGAGAGAATTCCCGCAGGCCTTTAGCCCGTTAAAATCTTGTTTTTCGGGGGGATAACAGGCTACATGAGGGTGATCCTGATACTGGCAAGTCCCCTTTAATAATATAGGTAGGGAATTGAAAATGTGCCTGATGTTTCGTCTGTTAGTTTGCTCACATGTAACTCCAAAATTATTGTAAGAAATTTGTAAATTTTCCATCAAAACTTATTTAAATAAATGTTGATGTTGTGGTATTCAGTCCTGAGACTGGCATGATACAACCCTATATGCTAAATTATCTTGCGAAAGTCTTTTCATTTTCGAATAATTACTTTAGAAGACATCTGCCCTAATTTGTTTCGTGTATTCCGTCCTTGTCTCCCTCTTCTGTTTCTACAGTTTCCTGTAATGCTAATTCTACAAGACCTTCACGTCTCAAAACGTGGCATATTAATTTATCCCTTCTCTTGGATAAAGTCCTCCATATTGATCGCTCTTCCCCTACTCTGTTTAGAACTTCCTCGTTAGTGATTCAATCCACCCATATGATTTTAGGCATTCTCCTATAGCACTACAGAGGCTTCTATTCGTTTCCTTTCTGCAACCTATACCGTCTACGTTTTGCACCCATATAACGCCACAGTCCATACCAACATTTTAAGCAATGATTTCCTTATATTCACACTTATATTTCCCGAAAGTACATTTATCTTTTTCGCGAAAGTCTTCCTTGCCTGTGCTATCCTACTCTTTATGTCAGCTACACATCTACCATCCCTAGTTATTATGATGCCGAAGTAGCAGAATTCCTTAACCTCCTTCCCAATCTAACAGCATTCATTATTCCACTGTTTCCTATACTACACTCCTTTACCTCGGTTTTCCCTCTATTAATCCTCATGTTGTACTCTTCCTCCAGGACTACGTTCATGCCATTTATTATGTTTTCCAAGTCTTCTTCTGACTCCTCTAATACTACAATATCATCGACAGTATTTAAATTTAAGAATCTTAATAACATTAGTCATAGATCTGAAGATGTTCCGAAAGTTGGTTAGTAAATTATTTCAATTCTGACTTTTGGCTATTCTTAATGCTTCATTTATACTAACAAGTCAGAGTAATTTAATTGCTTTATTTATAAATCGAAGAATATCTTGAAGAAAAAATACTTGTATGCTAATAATTTTTTTCTCTAAATTTATGGGTTATATACAAATAAAAACTCCGTTTATCTGTATCACAGATAATATTATTTCTTCTCATTTAATTGTTATATTTGTGCCCATTGTTCTATTTATTAATTTAGGTATAAACGGAGACATTTGTCAGTTTTATTTAGAAAAGGGAATGACAAATCTTGAGTAACAATTTGTGACGTATCTAAAAGTACGATTTTGCAATTCCGAACGGTACAAAAATTCAGCAAAATAATACTAAATATAATATTTCTAAAGTCAAGTGTGTTTTATCGTCACTTTTTCTGTATAGTTCTTACTTAATTAGAACTAATAGTTGTTTGTACGTAATTGTTACTATCGTCTACGTTATCAATAAATGCTTTTATGCTACTGTTATGAAAATGTGTGATTTTATTTTAAATTTTCGTACTGTTTTTGAGGCAAATTTTAATATTGTGTACGCAGAAAATTAACGATTCGAGGGTGGACGCATTCACACGGACGGTGACTCAGTTCCTCCGGGGAAGACAAATATTTGCTCATTACGGTGATAAAGTCGAGCACGTATTCGGAGCGAATGTGTGGACAGAGGGGTGCACAAAGGCTACGAATAGCTTCTTACAGCCAGAAATCCACGTGAAGGACTGTACCAATAACAATCGAAAGAGGATACACTAAATTCAACAATACGTTTGATTTCCAGAGCGACATGTTGCATTATTATTCCAAGGCAATAATATGAAAAGAAATTCTACACTGACAATTCTGAAAAATTAGTCTCGCATCCACAAAATTGAATGTAAAATTATGTATATATATATATATATATATATATATATATGTTTCATTGTATATTCTTTACACATATTTAAACCCGTGAACAGATCACAACTAAACTTAGTATACATACTCTTCAAAACCGGAGGAAAAACGCTATGGGTGGGATTGTAAAGGCCCTAGAACAAACCTGGAAAAATCATGCTATTTTTTTATTTGCAAACGTGAGTAACCGCGAAATGACAAAGACATGATACAAGGGCATCAGCCATATTTAATTACACGCAATATGGTGGCAATTAGTTTGAAAACTGTCATTATCATATTTGTTTAATGATATTCTGAGAAATACAAACACATTGGTGGTTGATGAAAAACAAAACGAAAGTTTTTTTGATACATAAGCTTGTACATTTCTGTTTTACTTAGAAAAATCATTTTACATGCCAAATGTTTCACGGAACCATGGGAGATTTCAGTCTCGAATTTTGCACAATTATATCTAGAAATATAATCTCAGGACGTATGGATATACCAAATATATTATTATTATTAGAAAATTTCGAAGTATTATAAAATTGACAGGAATGATATTCAATCATATAAATTTAATAGATTTTGTACTAATTGAAAACAGTCTCGAAATTTTGTGAAGTAAGATTCTCATACAAATAACGACAGTACACATAATTAATATAATTTATATTGAAGAATTGCTGGATTCATCCATTTATTTTTATACAGAGACCATTATTCATACCTTATTGTTAAGGGAGCATTATTCACTTCCTTCTTTAACTACAATGTGTAATACTCCATTGAACTATCAGGGATATTTTTAACTGTGCTAAAGAACTGGACTTTTTTAGATTTTGGTTTAGGTTCCACCAGTCATGATACCCGTTAATTTTAAAGTATCCCTCAATCGACGTATCTTGGTATGGATCAATCAAGGTCACGGTCCAAAAAAAGTGCCCGCTTATTATAAGTATTAATTTCTCTAATTGTTTTCGACTGTTGGGGATAGTAAACGGAATTTTATGCGGGAGAAATTAACATAGTGGAAATACGCTTTGCTCCAAAAATACGTTAATAGCAGTAAATAGTCCAAAAGATTGATTGAACTCTGAATAGCTTCATTACCAGAAATGGGCACAGTTAAAAATCCCTCCTGTAAGCCACCAAGGCAACTAAAACAGGAAAAAATTGTAAAAAAATGGCTTTTTCTAACGACAAATGAGAAACAGATAGTGAAGTGGGAAATATAGTGGTTTTCAATTTTCGATGTTGAAATCGAATAAACTAAGCTGTGTGTGGATATTAACGAAATTAATTTTTATTTGAAACGCCCATGTATGCCGTTTCAAATAATAAAGAATTTAGTTAATACCTCACACACAGCTTGTATTCTTCCACTTCATCATCGACCCGATCTCATTGAAACCCCTAGGTAAGAGAGACGGAGTATCAGTGGTGAACATGTAAGAACAAGTGTTCATAATGGAGCGTAAGTAGATAGTAATAGGGTAAGAGGCTCATAATTTGATATTACTCCACCAAATGTGTCTGTTTGTTACTAATAAAGCACGCAGACACATCACCGAAATTATGAAGTTCATTGCTACTTCTCAAGAAGCCAGCTTTACGATCACCATGACTACTGAGTTATTTGAAGAGGAACAGATGTAAGATTATTCCATTGAATCAAATGTAATAACTGGACATAGCAACCGCCATTTTATTTCGGCACCGCGTGAAGAATTCCCCATATTGTAGAATTTTCACCCCAGGTAAAAACCAAAGCGCCAGGAGGTCGAGACGGACGGGTCATATCGTGCCTTGAGACTTATAATTCTGATACCTAACTTCAGTTCTTTGGCACCGGGAATTTTATAAGGCCAGAAAGTTAGGAAGAGAAACCACGGGCCATGGTAAATGTTGATTAAAGGCTGAGATCAGATGACCCGCCATGCAACTCATGGTGGGTTGATTTAAGAAAAATTATCTGCGAGGATGGATGACAACTGGTCAGTCGGGAATGGAAATATCAAGCAAAAGGAAGTCTACATGTTGCGTGGGGTTTGATCCACGGCACAGCTAATTTTGTTTCCTATATAATCTGGAAGAAAGCTGCAAGGAAGAAGACGGCAATGAGCAGAGGGTGCCCATTTACTTAATCCGGCCCAGAATTCTCAGAAGGAACTCCAGGTGTGACGCTAGAAACCAGTGCTTGAAGGAAGCCATTTTATTTCGCCACTGTGTGAAAATTCCCCATATTGTATAATTCTTCAGCCCAGGTAAACACCAAGGCGCCAGAAAGGTGAGACGGACGGTACGTAAAGAAGAAAATCAGGTGCGTGGCTATGCGTCTGTCTGAGGTGTGGTATGACTATCATACCTTGCAAAGATAAACCCCATTAAAATGACCCATATGAGACTAACAATAAACTGAGTTAGCCGAGGTTTTTCTCTTAAAGTTGGACCCTAAAGTTATTAATTATTGTTGTCATTTATTTTTAGATTTTTTAAGTAAATTTAATTTGTTTTAATTAACCAAATACAATTTTATACCTCATTATTATTTAAATTAAAATAATACAACCCCTAGTTCATTATACAAATTTTAAAAATTATATGTATTTCTTTGAATATTTTATAAACTTCTCAGATTTAGCAAACTTGTACTCTGACTATATGAAATACAACTAATTTTCATAAACGAAGTGTAAAACTTTTTTATTTAATTTTACTTGTTACAAACAGGGATTCTATTTAATATGAAAATAAAATTACATTACATTAAAATATGAGTTCAATAGAAAATAAAATTAATTAATATTAAAAAATAAAATCAGTCACTCTTAATATTACTGAAGCTTGTGGGGCGAGCCATATTGAAACGACTTTCTCTATTTGGCAATATAACTTTTGTAATAGAATGTCTTCTTCGATATCAAGACAGCTGGTCGGTATAGCAATGAATCTGGGTGACTGGTTCAGGCAACGATCATATGCGCCTGGTGGTGGCTCTGGAGGAATTCATCATCTAGCGTTGTCATACTGCAGGCTGGATCTCATCGCGACTAATCGTTCATCAAGACTGTCACGACTTTCACTGTAGGAAACTTTTTCCAGTCACCACATCGGCTAGGTGCAGACTCATGTTCATGGTCAGTATTTCGGCTCTAGGTAGTTAGTTGGTCTCGATTCCTCTAACTTTGCATTGGCTGTTACTTTGAACCGTAATCCATCTAACTACCCTAGCTCTGCTTTTCATAATTTTCATCTGGTCTCATCACCTACCATTCCAAATTTTCCTCCTCTATTCAGTTGAAACTGTTTGGCTTTGAGGCATTTCCAAATAATTAGATAAATCATAGCTGTGGTTTCAGCAATGACCCACATATGCTTCTCATCTTACGCCGTGGCATACTTCCGATTTGCTGCGCGTTTTTCGAAGCTGATACGAGCAAACTATTCTAACTAACTAACTAACTTCCTTCTTGAGTTGGGATTGTATTTTCTCCTTGAATACGACTTTGGCATAAGGGATCCCCAACGACCACACCCAACGCATCTGACGTCAAATGAAAAACCTACGCAGCCTTAAATATTTTTAAAATTTTACTTTTAGTTGCATAAACAATATAGTTATTAGTGGCTTATACATTATTAAATTTACAATTACTCATAAACTTTTAACTTCAAACTATCTAAATACAATTTTAACTTAACATTTATTTATTTAGTTGTAAAATTTAATTATACATATTAATACAATTATAGATCATAATTAGAGAACAGTTAAGTTATTTTAGGAACTTGATTTAATTATCTTGGGCATTTGTCCCTTGTACAAACTAATTAATATCGTTTTCATTTCGGACTGTTGTTTAAGAGGTGTTCAACTGTAATCTGGATATTGCACTGGTCATATCTTTTGTTATAATGTAAAGATGTGTCATTCTTGTATGTCTAGTTATTATTCTCGATAAGTTGATTTGGTTTCTCCTCTTGACTTTTGGATTATGTTTTAATAGGTTGAAGTCGTTTGTTTCATAATCCGTCTTGCTGGATTTAGGTGACTTCCAATTTTTATTCCTTGACTATCTTTGCTTTCTGTGGGCTTTTATCTACAATTCTTTAAAGAGATTGGTGATCTCTGTGGGTTGATTTTTGGGGCGAATTTTCCACGTCGGGTCATTGCAGTTTTGTCGTGGTTTTAATACCTATCAGTGCATACTCTATTTTGAGACAAGTTTGGTTGTATCTTGTGGAAAATGGGACGTTTCTGGATGAACCCTTAGTGTAGGTTTGGTGCTTGGGTAGGATATCATTTCTAACAATGGGTTTGGGGAGAATAGTGTTTTCATATTTGACACGTTGGGTAGCCTTCTGTGTTCAAGGGCGACTTCTTGAGCTTCCGTGAGGATAACTACCTACCTATAGGGACCGTATTGAAGCAGACTGTTGCTATTCTTTGTGCTGCATTATGGACGGTATCTAGTTTGATAGAGTATACATGGATAGTCCAGTTTTGACCTAATTACATTTCTATAGGTGAGAAGAACTTTTAGGATATTTAGACTGTTTTTACATTCTTTTATTACTGAGATAACATGATTTCCGTAAGAGGATTTTGGGGCAAATGTGATTCCCAATACTTTTATATTATGGACAATATTTATCGTGACGTTTCCGATGTTTATATCAATGGGGGCTGGATCAAGTTTCGTCGAGTTAAGCATTGAATTGCACTTTTGTTTAGAGAGAGCAGCTGGTTGAGTGTATTTTGGATTCTGGTTTTAGTATATTTCACGTTATTTCCTCTGTTTCTGGGAAGTTTAGTTCATTACAGACAACTATGTAACTTGACGCAACAAGATTTCTGATCTCGGACAAGTGGTTTAACTTGTCGGGTATATTCTGTAAAATATTAATAAGATTGTTGTATTACATACAGCCTAAATTATTTTAGATTATTTAATAAGAAGCGTGAGATAAAGGTTAAACCTCATATGATATCAATTTTTTTCTCTCTATTCCGTCCAATAACTTTATTTATTTGTTCGGGAGTGCCGCAGGGCTCCGTTATTGGTCCCTTATTATTTCTAGTCTACGTAAATGACTTAGTATCAGACAATTTTCAGGTGCGTCTTTTTGCTGATGACTGCGTAATATATCGGAAAATAAAAACTGTGATCGATGAAGAATTTCTACAATAAGATTTAGATTCAATAAGAGATAATGATAATAATTGTAACTAGAGCAAGGCAATAAGCTTTTGTAGACGTCACGTAGAAATAGTACTCAATTATAAGCTCAGCGTTAATGAAATAGTACAATAAAGTAACTAAGTATTTGGGTATATATTTGAGCAGTAATACGGGTTGGGAATATCAAATAGAACATGTGACATGGAAGGACTTCATTCCTTCATGCGGATTTTAAAAAAAGTAAACTGTGAAGCACGGGAACTTGCGTATAAATCTCTCCCTTGTGCGTCCAGTACTAAAATACGGCTGTATTTGTTGGGATCCGTTCCGAAAATATCAGGTCGAGGCACTGGAAGGGGTACAGAGGGGGAAGGCAAAATTTGTTAAGCGGTGTCCTAGTCACGGAAATGAGAAAGTTCATCAATTAGGTTGGGATATGTTAGAAAAACGACGACAAAATTTACGTCTCGGGGCTACAGTGTACGCAGGTCAACAATCCTGGGAGGATATTGCGTCAAAGTTTTTAGAAGTAAATTATTTCAGTACACGGGATCATAATTGTAAAATTGGGCAGAGCAGCTATAAAATTGAGTAAGGAAATATTCATTTTCAAATCGGATTATAAGGGATTGGAAAAATTTATCTGCAGAAATTTTTGAAACATTCCTTCCCAATAGCAACGTTTTTCAGGGAAGAATTAGGAAGTGTAAGTGATCGTGATGTGCAAATGTAGTGAAGTGTAGTGCTACGAAAAAAAAAGCATCTGAACAATGGGTACTTTTTATCTTTTTTTCTTTAAGATGTACTTTATATTATTATTTGTAACTATCCATATTTTAAATTTATAATAAATTCATTCATTCATTTCATATTAGCGTCGAAATTATCTATATTTGTAGTGAAAGACGGTAGTCAAACTTATTAAATGTGGTACGGTAGGTGAGCAGAAATTGCAGTTTCAGTTGGAATTCATAACTCATGATTCTGTAATAAGATACAGAATCGAGGAAAATTAAAGTTTTCGTACAATACAAAAACCAGGTAACGCTACAAAAAGTTGAATAACTGGGAAATTCGTTAATATATAACTCCTTAATATTACAAGTTGTAAGTTTATTCAATATGTTCATAGTCGTGCCTGTCTGTAAAGTGAATGTGACTTCCTTAGGCCTCCTCCTGTGGAACATGACTAGCTAAGCAGTGCTCCGAGGCGGGTTGGTAATGCGGAACACTATGCAAATCCAGACATGCAAATGCTCCGACCCATCCTCAACCCTTACAAAAAGAAAGTATTCTACTGGGGCGAAAACGGTACGGACTGTATGAAACTCACTCAAGCTTTAATTACAGTTTTAAAAAAATTGAGAAAGAATGAGATGCAATTAATTTTAATTCATTACAAAATTGCTCGAGATGGTCACATAAACATAAGTTAAACCCTTGAAATTCATGAATAGTTAACTGCTTCTTTAAATAAGTGAATCTTTTCAATTTAGGAACAGTTGAATCATTGCATACACAATTCGTCGGCTTAATGTTTTAATACATTACAGTGATATCCATAGAATACACTGAGTATAACTAAAAAATTAATTTCTTTACTTTATTAAATTATTTTTAAATTTTACTGTAAAATGGTTATTACATCATCTTTTGTGCGAGGAAAATATGTGTTTTCCTTAGAATGTAATGAAGTAGGAAATAATTTTGATTCAACCTCTGAACAGGGCGCTGAAGTTTTTTTTGCACTTGTTTACTTCATACATCACACTTTCCTCATGTAGCAACATTTTAATTATATTTGCATTTCTTCGGACACTTCCAAATTTTTAGTTTAGTTTAATTTATATTTTCACAGTACTTAATTTATTTTTAAATCAACCAAACTCCTCATATATCACTTTTTCCCATTGTGAATCCTAACACAATTTTATTTTTTTATCCCTACTATCCATTCGAATCAATCTTACTTTGTATGATTGATAAAATATTTGTACCTCTTTGCTCTTTCGCAAATCTTATTGCGTATTAATATTTTACCACATTTTTCTTCCATATTTATAGCACTGATCTTAGATGTATTCTTCATAAATTTAAACTACTGTAAATTATTCTCCCTCTTGGAGGCTATTACTAGAGAGATAGAGTTCAGAACTCGTTTCACAATGGCTGTTGTCAACGTCCGTTTCAGATTTCTCGTACTCCACAGTACGCCCATGAGTGTAGTTTTACCTCACACGAACTCTTTCTGAAAGACACATCTTCAAGTCTTCCTATCACGGCTTTTCACAGCCTGCGTTAGGAGCAAATTATCATTTAGTTTCAGATCAATGTTTCAATATTTAGAGTACTAATTAGTATATATTCATTCAATTTTTTCGTATGCATTTGGCACTGTCATGCATTGTGAATAATCTACGATTTAATTTCACACATTTATTCGACGTTTTAACTTTAGCAACGTCACCCACGAATCGTGAACCAAAACTACTAAAAATTTTATTCCGTTTGTTCTTTTAGTTCTCTCAGCGAAAAGTTTAGATGATATCGAATTCCCGAGTCGCGAACTTCTGTTTCGTTTCCTGAAGATTTATGTTGCTGTTGGACACTGATTCATGTGTTTTGGAGATGTTATATTAACTTCTAACTACATAGCTTATGATACTGTCACTAACTACTAATATTTTATTACCGAAAACTTTCTAAAAGATAACAGTTGTATTTAAAATTATTCTATTCTCTTCCCTCTACTCCTTGTTCCATAACTTTATTTATTTATTCCATTATTTCTGAGGACGAATAATTTATTTATTTATACATGTAATTAAAAAATGTATATAGGCTATGCAACTAAAATTTTTAAATTTAAATGAGAATAATAAATATAAATATAAATATTATATAAATATAATATCACCATAAAGGAAAATTAATTAGTGTATCCATGATTGAGAAGCTTTTTTAAATAAATTCAATAAAATATAATACAGCAAGTAAATTAGTCAACAAAATAAGAATTAAACAAAAAGTTTTTACTACTTAAATATATCTCGCACAAAGAAATATAAACGATAAATTTATTTAATGTACATGGAATTCTCTATAACTGAGAATATTTATATTATCGTCATATAAATTAGACGACAATAATAATACAAAATACCGGGCGGCCTCTGTTTTAATGTTTCCTGTCAGATACGTGCAATAGGATCATTTGAATTCAAATCGTTAGGCTGTGCAGTTTGTGAACGGTTATGTACCACGTTCCCATATAATGTATATAATGTATAAAAATACATACGGAGCACGTTATATTTATCTCTCCTCCTTTTTTATTATTCGATTACATGGACATGTGATATTAGTTTATGGTCTGTACAGAGACTATAAACAAAATTAGTTTCTTATTTGACTTGGGAATAGTGTCTCAATTCAAAGTACGATTATAACATTCTTTAAGTATTTTTTCTTTCCCCCTCTCTTTCTTTTTTTCTCACTTCGTCCCTCATTTTCCCTCCCCTTCATCTCCCTCTCCCCCTCCCTTTTCCCCTGTCTCTTTCACCTCTCACGCTCTCTCGTCTCTGTCTCTCTTCCACCCTCTCTCGCACCCAATCTACTGCCTCCAACCCCCTCTCTTTCTCTCGCCAGTAGATCTTTGTATTGCTTTATACAATAACATCAGATCTTTTTCTAGAAGAGGGAAGTTTTATGTTTCCTGATTGAAAAGTGCATCTCTGATCATTCTCGACGAACAAAAGTCGGCTAATGGTTTCACCAGCAACATTCCAACACCCCGATTTTGTTGATTTTGTTTTCTTACGCTGCCACATTTTTATACGAGGGCTGTTCGATGATCACAACCAGCATTTCTGATTTGATGGAAATTCGCGAGTCACGAACATGCACAGCTTCCAAAAGACATTTTGTTTCATTTTCTCCATTCTTCTTGTCATTCATGCATTTTTATGTATGTAGCCTTGAGGTTTTCGAATTTAATTTCTCACTTTCTTAAATAGCGCGTCAACGAAGCGAGTCTGACAAAAACCCTAAGAGGGAAAAATGTTTTATATTGAACACATTTAAATCCTTTAAGTTTGGGGGCTTACATTTTTTGTATCCTGTAAATACGTTATATATAGTGTGACGTAACCGCTTATGAATCACGTTTATTCGCTTCCTAAATAAATTAAGCAGTTTTTTTAACTTCTTGTACCATGGTTGCTGTGAGGGTAATAAGAGTGACTTGTGGTTTCTAAAATTATCTTTCGATATTCCCTTTTCAATACTTATAACTTTTTAAATTTTGTGTACATTACCATTTTTCCTGTTGCGTAGATCAGTAGATTATTCAAATTCATATCTTAAAATCCTTTATTTTACAATTCAATTCCTACCGGTATATACTTATCAATAAGTCGTATAAAAATAAGATGGACTGTTTGCTATTCGTAACTAATTCAACAGTTACAGAGATTTACGTAGGTTTTTCCTGTTGCTGACTATGCTCCATATTATGATACTGAATGTTTAAATAAGGTTGAACTCCACTTCTTATCCTTTTACAGCTAAATTTATATATCCTTCCATTATTGTTTTATGAGTAACAACTTAACTGTTCAGTATTAATCTTTAATTAACGGAGGGTTTAGATTATAAAAATTTCTGATACAAAATTACAATCTCATATCTCAGGTTATCTAGATTTAATTTCTTTACACTCCGATTTTAATGATTATGACAGTTAAAATTTTGAAAACTACCAACATGACAAAATAATTTTTAATTAAACTGCTTGATCGTCAAAAGGTTTTTTATTTCATTATCAAATATTATTTAGTATGAATCCTTTTCCTATTCTAGTACAGATTTTTGCTTTTTTATACACTTCGCACTTCATTGAAGTCCCTTTTTTGCGCAGTGTAAACTTTAGTTCGGTGTTTGCAGTTTCTTCCACCGGATACTTGTGAAACAATTCGACCGTGCGTCTTAACGAGACGAATTCTTCTTTCTTTCACCTTGAAGAATGCTTCTTGAAATACATATTAAGGGAAAGAACAACTTAAACTTCGTTCCATCTTTCCAATTAAGACAGCTGATGCAATTAATGAGTTTTTAACTGAAGGCCAACGAGAATCTTCTCAACAATTCGCTAAATTGAAGTCGTTTTCATATTCCTCTTTTTTGAAGGCATTATAATCCCGCTTCGAAACTTGAATATTTACATAAATTTCCTTATCGTTATTTTGCTCCTCGAAACAAGAAATATTTCAGCCGTTTGCGTAATTAAAAAGTCAAGATGTTTGTGTATCTTAAATAAGGTGCTTGATGATAAAATATATAATTAATCTTTGAAACATCAAATTTAATTTCATATTAATTTGGGTGTTTTTAATTGTCTTTATTCATATTAATAATATGTCACATACCGTATACTATGTATAGAAGCTAAGCTTGAAGGATGTGGTCAGGGTGGGCATTTTTTCAATTAATACTGTATGTTAACTATTGACAATCAAATGGTTTCGTCTAATAATAGTTACCAGTAAATTGTAAAAAGTCCTGAATCTAATATATGGACAGTTTTCTATTTAAGAATAGCAAATCTATTCTAAGTCAACAGCGACGTAGGAATTGTTTTGTTGTTACATCTAATATAATGTTATATTTTATGAAACTTGTCATTTTTGACTGTTGTTTTATCACTGATAAAACTCTCTACACAATGTTACCAATATGGCAATAACTTGCTCGAAGGAAGCATTTAAATACTACGAAGACATCAGCGGCTTGAAATTAATAAAAAGATTCGATTTAATAGTTCAATGAAAATTACATGCCGAGTTAGGCTAAATCCCGTATATACACATCACAGTGTCCTTCGGCAGGACAGAAAAGAGCACAGTGATCGGAGAGGGCTTCTTTTTCTCGTTTCATGCACCACTGGGTGGACTGTATAAGGTAAGATTGCACTTCGATTTCCTTGAACTGATGGAAGGAATATCATGGCAAGTCATTAGTCATCGTCTATCGCGATGGATGTCTCCGCAAAGCCGTTCTCGGTGTCGTCAATGGTCAACGGCTACGACACATTCTCTATTTCATTACTTTGGTTCAAAAAAGTTCCTCTTCCCTCATAAAGACTACAATTACTACATTTATTCTTAATCACTTCATCCCTAATATTTTATTTATTTAATGAATAATCAAAAAATTAAATATGTCATCTAAATAAAAAACTTATTTTAATAATTTCAAATTCGTTTCAGAAAAAGCAATATACTCCCTGTTGGAACAAATATCACAAGACTTTAATAAAAAAATACCCATTAAGAACATTTGTGATCTCTTAAAGCGATTGACTGTGAAGAAAAGTTAGATATTATTGAATAAAAAAAAATTCATGTCTGGTTTAGTTCTTGTTTAACAAACGAAAAACAAAGGGTAACAATGGAATGCTCAATTGAGCGAAAATTTAGTTCAGTCTGAGGAAATATAATGGTTGGAGTTCCACAAGGTTCTACTTTAGGTCCTCTATTCTTAATATATACTGTAGTAATAAAAATGGGGCAAATTTAAAGGAGAAACTCGGGATTTATTAATGAAACAGAATTATCATTTTTTTTAAATCACAAAACAAACTTTATTTATAATGCGCGTTAATTTCACAGCTCAAATTTAGGAATAACATTGGATGTAGCAATCACTTCCAGGGGCGTACACTAGGTCCCGTGGAAAATAGATTGTAGCAAAAGTTTTTAAAGAAATTTAAATCTTGAAATTTAACACAACTCTATTTGTATTAGCAATTTTCGCAAATATTTAAAAATCTGGAATTTATACGTTTAATTTGTCGAATCTGCTGACATGTTGATTGCAGCTATCACTCTCGCCACTTAATGGCATAACACAAGAGCATAAAATTGAAAATTTCAATATAATTAGTCCGCCATATTTTGAATAGAGGTTCCTTTATTAAGGTAACTTTATGTTAACATTTCACTTTACTGGCTTTCATTTGAATGAATGTTTACGAAATTCATTTAGTGATCACAAAATTTACAATTTTTTGAAACGCATTTAGTGTCTCTAAAGTTTTTGAACAAACCACTCAAATCCTTAACTGTAACTACAAATTGGCCAAATAATACCGATATATGCTCGTTGCACGACGACTCCCCCACACTACCTCCAACTGAGTCTCCAAAAACTCAGTCTATTACTCTCTCAGATCTGCACATATCTTCAAAAACCGAAAACTCTAGAAAACCACTTAACCAGGCTTTGTGTAGCAGTTACCTCCCATAAACACACCACCGCGTTCTGACGCAAAACGATTTTGTCTCCTTCAGTTCTCCAGAAAACACTGAAAATCATCTAATCAGAACGGGGCATTCGCAGTGACATCTATCAATCACTGCCTTAAAATATCCCGGTCTCAAAGCTGCTGGAACAAATTTTTCCTGGCCTACAAACGCCATTAAATACGTTGAACTGACGTGGCCTCGCCATACCATAGCCAAGATTTCCGGCACCATTGTCGCCTCTGTACCTTGTCGGGACCAATGTTCAGCCCCGCACATAAGTCTGTCTTAGCATATTGAAAAAATACACAAAGTTATTACTAAAATGTTCTTATTTTCAAATGTCCTTATCCATTTTATAAGATTAACACGCAAAGTAAAACAAAAATACAATAAAATTAATATTAGATTCACAAATACCTCAGTTGCGAGAAACCTACACTAATAAAATTAAAGAGTTATCGAATGTGTTTATTACAATATAAACAACGTGTCAAAATTGATGTTTTTTTAAGTGAGAAATACAAAACTGTTTCCAAAAGAATTTGTTTGGGAAAACAAAAAAAAATTATCCTGAATCTCGACAACAGCGCCACATAACGAGTGCAACTATAACTGAGAACCATCCAGATCACCACATAAATACAACAACAAAAAATTTAATCAAAATCGTTCAAGCCGTTTAGTAGGAGAAGAATTAAGAACACAAGCACACGGGAATTAAAATATTTATAAATAAGCTCAGAAATATATGAAATTAGAGTTATGTCAAATTAAAGTGACATACAACCACAAAACTAATTTATGTTTAGTTTAAATACTTAGCATCAACTATTGGCAGGCTTTTATTACAGACATATTTTACAGTGAAAATTGTAATAACATATTGATTTCATATTTGAACTTTATTTTATTCAATTGGAAATGGATTTGATTGATTGAAGCTTCTCTCGATGATTTGTGGAAATAAATTTGTTACGTGAATAAAAATATTTATCATGTTTACGGCGGCATATACTGGGTGGGGCAAAAAGAAGGAGATTTTTTGTATGTGTAATGCTTTGTCCTTGTTGGATCCCTTAAAGGGATCAGTCGAGAGAATCTATGGGCCTATGATTATTAAGCTAAACATGGAGAGTCCTACTTTCTGGTTGAAGCAAATTTAATTTTCCCCGTAGTGTTGAAATGCCCACACGGAACACTATCTTACGCATTAGAGGTTCATTTTTGAAGAAGAAATCAACAGTAACCACAAAATCAGCATGTATATCTGAAAACGATGAGAGGATAAGAGTAGTATTTTTGAGAAGTCTATTTCGTTCATTGGAAATGCAGATGAGTTCTCGAAGCGTTAGGCGCATTTTTCATGGGGAATTGAATTTTCAACCTTCAAATTAAGGAAACTGCTATCAACGTTTAACTACTTCATAGGGACTGCTAATAATTTTTTAAGGGGAAGGTTACTTCGTACTGTTTGTGAGTGACGAAGAACACTTCCATCTCAATTGAATATAAAATAAGGAGAACTGTCGTTATTGGATTGCAGAACTACACGAAAGACCCCTTAATAACCATTATATTCCAAACGTGACTGTGTGGTTTGAAGTTGGCTCCACTTGCATAATCTGGTCTCAAATCACAGGAAATTCACAACGTTAAAACGCTATGATTACCAACTTTCTACAATCAGAGCTTGTAAAAAGGATTAATCTTTCAACAAGATGGGGCCACAGCTCGTGAGACCAGAAATTCTATGTATTTTCTTTGAACCATGTACCGCGATCACTTTATTTCACGTATTGGGGACGTTCCGTGGGACTCAAGGTGACGTGATTTGCCCAGGAGTGATTTCTTTTATTGGGATATTTGAAGGAGCGTGAGTAGGAATCAAATCCTCGCATACTGTAAACACGAAAGAATGAAATTTTCGAGAATATAAACTGAACTGGCAGATACTTTTTGGATTGAATGGAAGTAAAATTTCAAGATCAGATATAATTTGGGTCAATGAAATAGTACATCAAGAAAATTATTTAATTTTTCACCTTTGAACTAAAGTTTTGGGCAAGTTATTATGTAATCATTCTGTATTTCTGTTCAAAACAATTTGTAAAGGAACATGCACATAGTTCTGCTTTTTTGAAAAATGTTAGTTAAATCTGCCATACCCTATATAATGAGTTCTTTGAAGTTGAAGCCTAAGATAGCTTTTTTAATTGGATAATATATTACTTTTGCAGATGGTAATTTTATATGTAATGTAATCTGCCGAGATTATGGAGGCGTTAGACTTCAACAGTTATATATTATATTGAAGATTAAGTGTATGTCTGTATTACGAGTTCAACGTAAATTAAATAAATGTAACAAACTGCTAGAATCATCTTACTCTTAAAATATTTTACACGTTTTGTTTGTAACAAATTTTATTATTTAAAATAAATCTAAATGAAATCTTGAGACTTAAGATAATATTTATTTAATTTACTAGTATTAATATTTTCTAGTAGTCATTGAACACCATAAACATTTAAACAAGTTTAAGGATTTCATTTACTCTATTCCTGAAACAGTCTTTGATTAAATCACGATGTGTTTGTAACAACGCTAAATATGGCATATAACATCCTATGGTTAAGCTATTTGAATGGTTCAAATGATTTACACATGACCATCGACGTGTTAATGACATTGTTACGAGAGCCCTGCAGCAGTCTCATTAAATTTGAGGAATACGCCTGTGACTTGAATCGATAGAAGCTGCGATGGAATGCTTTGAAGATGCTCCTCGCGGCTATTCTCCATGTGCAAACGCGGTGGCGCTGCTGGAAGCTGTACAAAGCTGTTCTTTTATTGTGCTAACAATGAATAGGGACTTTTTCAGCTCACGCCATTTTATTTGAAATTTTTTTTGCAACACTGAAAACGCAGTCTTCTTCTGTTTCTTGTTTATTAATGTATGTTCCATACGAGAATTACAGCTTACTTGTTTCTTGAAAGCGATGATGTCTTTTTATATCAATCAATTACTACCGATTATTGTATGAGGAAAATAACATTGTATTAGCCAATAATCCAAATGTATCTAATTGTATTGGATATTTTAACTGTTTCACGAAATGTAACCTATTTTATAATCAGATATTCAACACTAGGACATGGATCGCCGAGTAGCACTAGGAATTAAAAAAGTACCTGGATGTAAATAAATCAATTGATAATATTGTGGTGATTCATGACCCTTACATTCATCGGGTAAAGCAAAAATAATTTAGTTTTTGTTATTTGCGTACACAGGACGGAAAACGAGAATGGTTTGGTGAGGCCGAGTAGGAGGGAAACGTCACCGTCTACACATTATTGATTGCCTGGAGGGCATTGTAGATTCAACAGTTGGTTCGGGGAGCTCTCCTGAGAAGGACGGGGCGAGAGAGAGAGCAGTGGAGGAAACAATATGCAGAAAAGTTAATTTCGCCATTGTTCGAGAATGAAGATTTTGTTTTGTAGTAAAGAAAACAAAAAGAGGACATTTTGATAGAGATTTAAGCTGAAGAAGAGGCGCTAGAGGAGACGTGTTCAGCGAAGGAACATCCTGCACGGCAAACCAGGAACGATGTCACCAGGCCATTGTTAATATCTGGTAACGGCATTTTAACCCGGTTTCCACTTAAACCATTCTCGTTGATTCGCGATTTTTAATACAATTATATCGTTCGTCACCCGCGTTCACGGGAGCAGCCATTTAGAAGCTGCGTAGATTACTCTTTTTGCTTTACCGACTGAGCCAATTTGATTAAATTTTACTCGTAAATTTATATTTTCACTAAAATTTAATTTGAGTTAGATTTCTTCTGGAAATTTGATAACGTAATATTATAAATAAATGGAATATTCAAATTAAATACATTTTTATTATTATTTAACAATTTGATTGTACAAAAATATTTTTGTTGGTGTAAACAAACGAACACCACAATATATATAGCGGAGAGTATAAGACAGCTAATTAATATTAGAGATTGATCATGAATGCAATTTACGAGTGAAGCCAGACACTGGTATTAGAATATTAGGTAGCAAATAATTATTTTTCGTCGTAATATTTTATATAATTTATCATTTCCCATAAGTTCGGAATCATGTCATTATAAGTATCCGTTTTAAATATACTAAAAAAAGATATTAGCGTTGTGGTAATTATAATAATTTTCTCGCCACGAAACATTAAAGCACTTCTCAAGACAACGTGTGGAAACTACTTGACCGACAAACAAAGAAATGAGAAAGTGGAATTCTTTTGTTAAGCCTTTGCCCATATTAACACTGGACTCATAATTAATAGATCTACGTTTAACAACGACATATTAGGGAGTACAGGAACTATTTGCTTCATAATCTTTATAATTCATGATCGAAATATACACCGAGTAGCCAAATTATTATGACCACCCGCTCAATACAATGTTGGGCCACCTTTTCTCTTAATACTGCTGTAATTCTTCAAAACACGGATTCTATGAGATGCTGATAGTTGGTAAGAGGAATTGTACATATGTGATGGTCTGTGCTTTCCAATGCCTTAAAATTTGATGGTACTGGATCCAGCTGCCTGATGGCCCGTTAGATTTCATCCCACAAATTCTCAATTGGATTGAGAGCTGGTGATTGTGCAGGCCAACGAAGCAAAGAAAAGTCGTCGTCATATTCTTCGAACGATGAGAGGACAGTGCCAGCCAGCTTTATGACAATTGGCATTGTCCTGGTGAAAGTTCATCTTTAACATCACAGGTTGTACTTGATCTGTGATTATGCTTAAATACAATTGGGCATTCAGACATTGTTTCACAGAAATCAAACGAGTCCATCTCATTCCAAGAAAACATCCTCCAAACCAGAATATTGCCGCCACCAGGTTGAAGTGATGTGGCAGCGCAGTTACGGTTCATACTTTCGTGTTATTTTCTCATATTCGAACCCTACCATCTGCAAGGTGCGTTTGAAACCGCGATTCATCAGACCATATGACTCTTTTCTAGTCAACTACTGTCCAATCCATGTGCCTCTTTACGAACTGAAAACGTCTGCTCTTGTTCAAGGCAGACAGTAAAGGCTTCTATGTTCGGCGAACAGTTCGTTCAGAGACGTTCACAGTCCTTCATTAAGATTATCCGCTGTTTGATGCAGTGTTGCTCTTATGTTGCACTGGACAACTCTGGCAAGTCTCCTTTCAGTCTACGACGACCACAAGCCTGACGTTGAGACCCTTTTCTTTGCTTGGTAGTCGACTCTACGCAAAAATTAATAACTGCTTCTCTCGATAACTTCACAAGTGCAGCCGTTTTGCTGATATCAGTTCCGTTGGTCCGAGCGCCTACAATCATCCCGCATTCAAATTCAGTTAAATCGCGCATATCTTCGCAAAAAAAAAACAGTACAACTGCCGTTTTATAGCTATCCCACCGTCTAGCGGCAACTGTTGATGTCGCCTATAAATACAGTAAAACCGTATCACCATTGAATTTTATCTGTATTTAATGTGAATATTAAAGAGTATAGTAAATATTTGAAATTGTCAAGCCATATTAACTATTATGAATATTTCTGAATATTAATACAAACGGAGGTCGAGTTTAGGTTTTTGAACTTCAATATCAAAGTACGTTCGACAAGGCTATTATTTTCTCTGAAAGAAACATTAAGCAATTAAAAGTGTAGGGAAGTAAAAAATGTTCCTTTGTCTCTCTTAATTAGTGTCTGAGAAATAGAAGTGAAAGGATCGTGGAAAGCATATGAAAACATAAAAGACTTCAAGTGTCATGAGTCATCTCATTATGTTCAGTTTCTTCCCGTTTTTATGGTACTTGTTTCCCGTTTACTAGTTGCAACGAAAAATTTAGTTTTACGGAGAACATTGTTTCTCAACGTGAAGCGAACCAATTAGTAACTATTTCGATAAATTTGAGTTAGTAATAAGCCTCTACAGGTAACAGTTTAAATTCATTGTAACCACAGAAATACGAGTTTACTTCTTTATAAAATTCAATTACTATGTTTAAATTTAATACAGGTCAAAATTGAAGAAATAAATATTTTATGAACTAGGAGAACTATTCTGTTCTTGATTTTGTATTTACTGGCAAATTGCTTTACAGTCTGTCTACATTTAGTAAATTGATCTTGTTGGCGACAGAATGTTTTGGTTTAATGGTTAACGTCACGGGTTTTATAACTCACGAGGCCACCTATTAAACCCCGTTTGATTGGTTTAGGGCCAAGCACGTAATGTGTAAAACTGGCTGCACTATGAATAATTGACGGTTTGTGATGATTAAATAGCTTAGAATTTGAATTTAAAATATAGTAAATTAATTGTTTATACATGATTTTATTTTTTCGGAAATAAATTAACTACCAGATCAAACATTTTGAATTTAGTTCTTTCCACGTATCGGTGCATATTCGCACCTTCTTCAGGAAACGTTGAATGAACTGAATAAAAATTGAATTGAATTTGGTCCTTCATTTATTTAATTTAATATGAAAAAACAGATGTTTAATGATTTTCTATCAACACTATACTTTATTTATTTCCATTAATAAAATAAAGTAATTTTGAATATTCAATTACGTTGAAACTATTTAATTAATGATGAATGAAAATAAATGGTACTGAAAAATAAAAGGCCACGCTTTTAGACATGAGGGCCTTCTAAAATTAGCATTGGAGGGAAGTGTGTGGGGTAAGAACAAAAGAGGGAGGCCTAGGATGGATTACTCTAAGCAGATAGGAGAGGATGTAGTAGCTATGTATAAATGAAAAGGCTTCCGCAAAATAGGTAAGCCTAGAGGGTTGCATCAGACCAGTCTTGAGACTGAATACCACAACAAGAACATACCATCAGGATTCACGGTGGGAAATGAATCTCAACATTTTATTTTTAGTAATGTTAATGATAAGGAAATTCTTATATGGATTAAATGGCGAAATAATAGATTTGTGTTTTCTGCAGTACATGTCGTCTAATTAACGAAGATTCAAACGATGGGGATCGTTAAGAAGCGTTTATCGTAGCCTCAAATTAATAATTAATTTTTGGGGATTAAATAGATGAAATTATTTATTTAAAATTTGTTTCTTCTATGTTGGTTCTGCAGTCCATTAAGGTCCTTGCCTTCCAGAACGACTGCGGACTGTCACCTTACATGACACATTTCTAATATGGAGTGATACGTGGTCAGCGTATCGACTCTCCATCAGTCTTAACCCCAGTGTCCGTGACCATACCAGGATTCGAACGCGGGTCCTCTGGGTTGTGCGGCAGCAACGCTAGCCACTACACTACAGATGGTCGGCTAAAATTTATTTGCTGCAGTAAAATTATCTAAGAAATTACAAATTTTTAGAATGTCACAATTTTTAATTTAATGAACATATCATTTCTAGTAAATATTTCTAGTAAATATTTTTTCATTTTTTCAAATATCTGTTTTGTTACAGAATGGTTGATTTGCTTATTTATAATAATATTATCCATCTTTAAATGCTTCTTGGTTGGCTGTTGAATCGGAAGAACGTTTATTAATCACGATAATATTTATAAATGAATTGCATATACTGAACACCTGGAAAACTCGTAGTTATGTGTTATTTCAACCTATGCAAATGATTGGTGATTGTTAACCGTTTAGGAAGGCGGCAAAGCTCTCGAATCAAGTACTTTAAGGTCAATTTCACTTAGCGGACTCATATAATCATAATATTTTCTTCCTGTCTACATATGCCGCTCTCCTGTCTCCTATTCTCAAGTTCGCATAACTTATGAATACTCCTCTGAATATATTATTTATACGCTCTTATCTTATACGAAAAGCTTTTAGCTGTACCCCGGAAAGTTTGGAACTCTCAGCATTCTATTATGAGAATTATAAAATGGGGACTCCATAATGAAATGAATTAACCTTTAAAGCTTTCGCACTTCATACGTAGCCATAGATCTAGAAAAAAATGAATAGAAGAGCAGCAAACTTTACGATTTGTTGCCGGATTAGGGGCAGATCAAAGGAAAATCGGTATAACATATATTCGCTATACACTTTTCTTAAATCGTATTCAGGATATACAGCTTGATCCGGATCCGGATATAAATTCGAAAAGCCTACTTGGTAAGGGGTGATAATAAATCTATTAAAATAAAAATTAATTTCTGTATGGATTTTCCGTACTCATTCCAAAGCCAATCACCCGATTGTCATGAAATTACAACCCAGAGAAGTTTTCGGTCGACTTTTCCACGCTTTAGGTTCCTTCCTTCCCCAGAAAATATCACATCCAACACGAAGTTTCATAAATTGTTAACAGATAATCCGGATTCATAAAAACTTGATAAATAAATTTTCTTTCTTTCACCAGAGAACTCATGAGCAAATTCAACGACACGAGCTATATAGCTTGCAACAGGATAGATTATTCCCTCACGTAGCCTGTCAAGCGAGTAGATTATATAAAGTTTTTCACTAAGAGCGGGTTGATGTAGAAATGGAATAAAGTAATCTATTTGAGACGTATTAACGAAATTCGTTTTTTTAAAGGGTATACAATTCAGTAATGATACTTATTAGTTAGTTAATAAATGTGTGAAATGTAGCCTGTTAACCCAAAAAACTGATACTATTGGCGAAGGTGGCTGTGGGAGTTTTCTCTCGCAGGTATTTCCTCCAGAGTGACTGCGGGGCTCACTAAAATACGTCGGGAATGTCTCGTACTCTCTTGTTTTTTTAGTTCTCACATGCCGAGGCACCTTTACCTACTTTGAGAGGTTTATGTACTGGGGTCGAAGACATTGGGAATAAGGCAAGAACTGTCCACTGATTGCATTGGATCAGTCGGTTAACTGCCTCCTAAAACTGTTGGAGACACGGAGAAGGGAATGCTGCGACCCCACAGAAAACTCGTCTCCTGTCATTCTGAAGGGCGTGAGAATAGTACCCAATGCCAGACATACCTGATGCAGGTTTTCTAGGGTTTTTTCTGCATCTCTGTAGGTGAAACACCGGGTAGGATCCTTAAACAATAGCCCGGGGGCTCTAGTTAGCCCTTGGCTACCTTGCTCTACCTTCCGCAGCCCACCCCCCCTTTTCAATTCTTTTCCTATGCTGTTAAAGGGGAGTTGCCTGTTTCAGGATCACCCTCATGTAGCGTGTTTACCTCAAAAAAACCTGATGCTATTGGATCAGTCGGTCAACTGGCTACTGAACTGATTGAGTAATGAAGAACCTAAAAAACAGACTTACCTGACGCTGGTTTTCTGTGAGGGGATTCATTGGAAGTATCCTGAAACTATAGGTCGTTGGACAGTAGTCCACCGCTGGCAGTGGTTCCGCAGCTTGTAAAGGGAAGTTTCCAGTTACTGGATCATCCTCCAGTAACTTTTAGCCCTAGAAACCTGAATTTCATTTTGAAATATATATATACATATTATTTCATGCTAATGGGACCGAAAATGTGGTCTTTATAAATATAATGGACTGTTATTGTCTATTTTTTGTATGCATGCATGTGCTGCATACAAATTTAAACGTGTTGAGCAATTTCTACCAAATCTTTTACGCGTGTTCCTTACTACCCGGCTACATGGATTGTCGGAATAATACTCTACTACCCCCTCTTCGGACTGGGATGGAGATAATGGAAATTTAAAACGTGCCTAAATAGCAGATTTAACATACGAATAAATATTTTTCGAGGTTAGTAAGATTGATAGTGTTTTTCATATTGTTGTTTGTGTGTAATTTTAACCAAATTTGCAATGTGAGGGTAGCACCCATAGAGATGGATGTGGAGGAGTGTTAAATAAAAATAACGCGAAAATAATCGACCGTCGTGTCGAATCCGGGGTTGTGGAAACCGCCGAGTTCAATTATGACATTCAACATGTAACATGTAACATCCCTGGGTGGAGGTGGAGGATGAAGTAGTGAAAGTGAAACGAATCGTTACAATTATTCTTAAAATATTACGGTTGGTAGTACGCAACGAAAGCGTAATAGAATATTGACTGTCATGACGGTGGAACGAGTCAGTGGAATAGCAGTATGGAGAAAAGTCAGCAGAATATTGTGGAGGCATAGTCCAATTAAAATAGAATACTGACTGTAGTATTAATATTGAACTATTCAGTGGTAATTTGACGTTTAGGACATAGGATTTCAGACTACCGAGTCATTCGTTTCAAATAATAAAAATATAAACTATCTTTGATGAAACAAAATCTATCACAAAGGTTCAATACAGACTTGATAGGGTCTTTTAAAAACTATTAAATTCTTTCGGTTTGTTTCTACTCTATACTTTTATGTTATGTGATCTTTTTATTATACGGCGATAAAGATGGACCTTTCTTTTCTCACTACAACTGTAAGAGGAATTATGTTTTTCGGCGCGTGTGCAATAATAATAATAATTTTGAAGTTTTTTTCGTAAAACCTGATGTTTTCTTCCATTAATAAAGAAAAAAGGTAGTTGATGTTATCTTATGAACAAAAATTGTATACAATACGGGTTTTGCTGAATCTGAGTATCCAGAAGTTGAAGAACAGAACTCCAAATCTTACGTTGCGGTATTACGTTGTGAGATACATAATAGGTTCCAAGAGAGCGATCTTTGAGTCTTTTTTGCCAGGCTGGGTTTTAGAATTGAGACCGTGGAATTCTCGTATAGTTGCTTAGAGAACTGTCGACCACGCCTGGGGAATTAAGCTGGGGAAACGTAAGCTTCGTGAATATCGATTCCGGGAAACGCAAGTCTTTTTAGATCATAGAGGATGCATGAAAAAACACGGCTCTTCAGAAGTGAAATGCCGACTGCATGGCTGTATTACTTAAGATGAAAAATTCATTTACCAATGTATATTACCTAAGCAGGTCCAAAAAGCACATATAAACGAAGTTCAATTGGCAAACGAGATCGGAATATATGAATGTACTAAAACGTACATGTTAATGTAACCGCATCCCGTCAGAGAAAAATACAAAAAGAAGAATTTATAATTTTTTTGATACGTCAATAAATTTGATACTATTTGTGTGAAGAATTATTACTGAAAATACAATACGTAGCTTTGAATACAATTAATGCCAAATGAAAGAAAATTTAAAAATACGAGGAAATAGAAGACGGGGGCGATGTGCTAATTATACATTACTCATCTGTAAAAATATGTATTTGTCCACTGGACAAGTTCTAATATTTATATATTACTATGAACTATTTTAAGTATTTGTACAACATATGCTGTTGAATTATTAGTTAATATCTAAGCATAGCAGTCTTAAGCACATCAACTGTCTTAAATATTTCTACTTAAAATTTGAGGGCAATGTAAACGCACATCAAAATGCTTGTAATTTTAAAAAATATTTACTATAAAATTCATGTCTTTTTAAATTTTTAACCTACCGTTTCCGAATATAAACCTATATTTCATGTATTTAATTATTTGACTTATATATTATTACACCAAAATAACACGCTTAACGCTGTTTCAGTATTCAGAGTGTTTTTTTTTAGATTCCACGATTTTTAATGTGGTATTAGGATTCCGCGACCTCTCGCGTCATGTAGCTTTGATATATTCTAAATTATATTTGTAAACCTCAACAATACAGATGATTCTAAAAAATAATGATAAATCATGTCAGAAACTACGATCACAACAACTTATGCGACGCAAATTACCCATTCGATACGCAATCTAATTTAGGAAATTGCAGAAAGACTTTCCATATGAAATAACGACGAGTCTAAAGACTGAATGGAACAAAAATAGTGGAAAAGATTAATGGATTGAAAATTTCAAAGCAAGGCGTTTTTGAAAAAGAAGCATTTTTCATAACATGAATATTAGAGAAGTGGAAATACAAAAGCAGGTGCTGTGTAAGAGTAAGCATGGGGTAGTGAATTATCCTTCTTAAGAAAAGGCCAATACATACATTTTTATTTCGTACATAAGAGCAAACATCAGGATTTAAAGTCGATAGAGATCGTTTAACGCTTGTGCTGGCTGCCAACGCTAATGGAGACTTGAAATTAGGGCAATAGTAAGGTAGAGAATTTCAGTATCATCTTTAATTTGGAAATACAATGAAATACAAATTTATAAAACTGGAACCGAAAGCTCTAAGTTACTCAACACATTTCTACGACTTAATAACAATGTATGAGGGCAATAAATAAGTTCATTATTAATGCAATGTTACAGAAGAAAACAAAAGTAATTTTTTATTCCCTGTTGTTTCACGCATCCCCAATATTTACGTGTTAGGATGGCTTCCTGTAACTGTTTTGTTTAGAGCTCAAACTTTGTGGAAGGTATCCGCGTGTTAAGCGGGCTCTTACTGATGTATTTTGAACCTAAATAACTCTCAGTAATAAACATAAAAATGTTTAATGAATTTGTTCCAATTTTTATTGCCCACATTCCCCCTTTTCAATTACCTTCCTATGCTTTTAAAGGGGAGTTGCCCGTTTCAGGATTCCCTCATGTTGCCCAAAAAAAAAAATTTTGTCCGCGATGATTTTTGGTAATAGCTATCTGAAATCAAAAATATAAAATATAAAAATAGCATATAAATACATAAAGTTCATACAATTATGCACTTTTATCATCTTTCCAGAATAAATAATTAACTAAATAATTAAGTTAATTCGCTAATTTGAATCACATAAGTTTTAGATTTATTGTTGCTTACATTAGTTCTCGATTGAAGAAATAGGATACGTCATACATTACAAATAACAAATAATTTTAAGAAAAAATTAAGGTAAATAATTAATTACAAATAATCTTAAAATTAATTAACCAAATAAAAATTATATAGTCTAAAGTCACTGAAAATACACGCACCCAAGGGATTACAAACACACGCAAAGGAGTTTTGACTACTTGGAGCTGCGCGACCAGGAAACTTTCCTTCCGTAGTAGCTCCAAACAAACAAAAGAGCAGAAAATACTGCACAGAAAGTTTAAAGATATGTGATGTATTATTTTACAAGGTAACACTCAATACTTTTGCAGGAATCTTGACTTTAAATATTATAAGGACGATTAAGAAAATCCTGTACAGAATAAAATAAAATAAAATACTTCTACTCTGCTTCATGAAACTTTTGTAGTTATCGTTTTTAACCCCTGGAGGGATAAAATTATCCCGGTATTGTGAATACTTTTCTGGTGGAAAGCAAGGCGATGCTTGTCAGACCTGAGAACTGAACGATTTCTGGTCGCGTATTCATTCGTTATCGATGATACTACATTTCATGCGTCTTTAAAAATATCTCAAAACTTGGTTTGTAAATATCATAATAGCTTATAATTGAATTGACACTTTGCTGATATAATTCCTTGGTATTCAATTGCGGTTGTAAGTTATTTCTGCGTAAATTCATCTGGGAAGTGCAGTGTGCCGCGTAGATAAATTCCGTCTAATTAATGAGAACAATATCAAAGGGCGGCACCTGCTGAGCGAACAGATCCCAGTCATTTACCACAAGGTAATTGTGTATTAAGTTATTGGACGACTCATAACCTCGCAATTACGTCTTCATTAGCTAGGAGCGAGTTCTACGTACATCAGGCTCTAAAGGATAATTGTAGGCCTAATTGAATTGCGGCAACTTTCACGTGTAATAAACCACAGTTCTTACGTTCAACACTTGACCAATTATTTGAATGCATATTTAATGAGTACAGATTCTTTTACTTAAATATTTCATCAAATTGCTCTCGTTATTTATATTGAGATTGTATGCCCTCAGCCACTGCTGTGTTTCTAATATTCCTATCAGAGCAATAAATGTTTGGCATTTTGCTTCCGATATGATGAATTAAAATTCAAAATATTCTTTCAGTATTCTTCTTTAACATATTATATCGCCTCCGATGAGATGAATTACAACTCAGAACATTGTTTCAGCATAGGTTATCTTCTTCTTTATCTCTCCAACTGCCACTTCAGATTTGCCTAACGGTCCACTTCGTCCAAACATTACTTCTATTACGTACAATAATTTCTCATGGATCCATTCAGGTCTTACCAATATAATAGTTAATGCACTGCTTGAGGAGTAATAATATTCATGAAAATTTTGATTATCTGTTTAACTCAGACGGAAGAAACTGGAAAAAACAACAAAACTGCTCCACGAATAACTTAAGAAATATTTACTGCAACAATTAAATCATGCCAATATTTTTGTGTAAAGATAATGATAGATAAGTTGAATTTGCATAATAAACCGCGTTCAGTTCAAAAATATTTTGAGATATCTTAAAAATGAAATTTTTACAAAATATGGCTCCACTCCAACAAAGAATTTCTTATCTTATATTAACAATTAAGGTCTCGTGAATCTCTTGTTTGATAGTTATTGTATATCTGATGATGTCCAAAATTAGGGACAAAGTGTCATGTTAATTTATTAATAAATTATAAATAATTTTGGACTTATAGCCAGTTAATATATTTATTGTAATATTATGATGCGCAACGTACAGGGTGTTGAAAAAGAGTCGAATACTAAGTTAGGTGGTAGTAGCCATCAAAACAAGAAAAAAGGTCCAAAACATCGGTCCGGAAGCTCATAATTTTTGAGAAATGTATACTTGTCCATAAAGGCTGAAGACGTTTGGTTGTGAATATGTCTTAAGGACGCAGGTTCTCTAGCACCCCAAAAGGTAATCAATAGAAGGTTTCGGTCAGTCCACTCATCTCAGATGTAAGCGCAAGCGGTGCAAAGACCTGTAACTAGTGTGCGGCGATTGGCAGCACCACAGTGCGTCAGTCATCCTCTTGTCGTGTGCTACTACATGGTCATACCATCTTCCGTGAGCCCGGGCACGAAGGATAAAACGTCACCTTAGAATATTTCAGTTTTGTTAATAGGTCTTTCAGAAGTGTGCCACAGATTCACGGTTTTCGTCGAAGAATTTATTTACCAACGAGGCATTATTCACAAGAGATGGTGTTGTGAACTTTCATAATCAGCATGTGTGGGTTGATGGACATACCTGTGGAGTTGCAGCAGGAGGACATCAGCATCATTTCTTGGTGATAAATTACTAGGACCATACATCCTACCACAAAAATTAGATGGAGATCACAATCATTATTTTTTGTTGCTAAAGTATTGCCTCTTTTGTTGGAGGTTGTGCCTTGTCAGCAAGGACTACTGATGTGGATTATGCACCTCCTATAGCAAGTGTCATGAATGGACTTGTGGTTGAACCTCTCATACGAACAAGTGTACAGATCTATGCTTTTCGGGACCCAAATTTATTTTGATGGTTACTACCACCTCTATAAATATTTAACATTTTTTAACACACTGTATACAAAAAGTAGTTTAAAAATAAACGGATAAATTAATACATTACTTTTCAAACAAATCAGTACTTACACACTTTTAAGTAATTAAATTGTATTGCCATCAATTACAACTCTCATTTCTCAAAAATAGTCTCTTCAATTATGCATTTCATTCACTAAATGCGACTGAAATTATTTTTAAAATCGTCCCTTCATTGCTTAATTGTTTATAAATACCGCCAATATACATGCCATTTTTGGATATGCTCATTTGCAACTGCAGGCTTGTATAATTTTCAACTTAAATAAAGAAAGATTAATAAAAATAAAACAAATACAAATATAATATAGTTTTACGTCAATTAATATATTATTGGGTATGGATTAATTCACATACGGAGAAATGTGTCAACCACAATTCAATTAAACGATTCCCTCCACCAGTTCTGTTTCGCAGCAGAGAAGTATGAATTAATAATATTGTAACCGCCTTTTATGATATAAAAAAACAGAGTTTGTATTTGATGGGTTTAAAAAGAGAATTTCTGAATAACATTGTAACTGAAACAAATAAAACCATTGCCTAGAGGATTTTCGTTATTTTATGGGTTATATCGATACTCTGTACTACGGATCCACGGACAGGCAGATAACATCGTATCTAATCCAAACAGATTCATGATGGTTTTCCAATTCTCTATAAAATGTAGAATGTATACAGGCTTCTACAAAGGTAAACTCTGATGTTCACAAAGCAGCAAAAAAATATCAGATTACTTCCATCCGGATCAATATACTCAAACGAACTAAAGATTTTACATGCAGATGTAAATTTATATGACTAGACAATAAGAGAAGACTTATACGACATCTAATATTTATTTGAAACAGGGTTCTCATCTTATATTTTTCCCTGAAAATATAATTTTATTACAGACAAATTATTTTCATTGCCAAAAAATAATTAATGAATTATTATTACTGTACGGCACAACTTAAGGGTATTAGATGGGCAAATTAGGTTAAATTTGAAGTCTATAATTTGATTCAATTAAATATTATTTCTATTTTCAAACCACTACAAATATTTGTCATTTGCGGGAAATATGTGAAATATACTACCCTAGCAGAATTCTTCAAGCAAAACTCAACAATTAGGGGATGTGTAGTTTGTTAACGAACTAGTTCAATGCAACTATTCCGAAATATTAACTCTACAGATATTTCGTGAACTACGCCAGATCCGTGAACTAGGGAGTTCTTGCGGGTCCAACAATATTAATAATGAGCTATGGGATGGTGAGGAACGGATTAGATAGTTTAAAGAACGTCGTGAAAATGTGCACGATGAGCCGCGATGCGTATGACCGTCTGTGATCAAAGGACATATAAAACCTGGTATCCAGTTACAAGTGTTTGGAAAACGGCTGTGAGTACGTGGAGAAATAATGTGAGGCGGTCGGTCTTCTTCCTTAGCTCCGCAGCCCATTCTGGGCCTTGGCCTACCGGCTTGACTGTGGACTGATATCTTACACGGAACACTCCGTATTTAGAGTGATTCGTGGTCAACATACTCGCGCGATTACTCACACCGACACAGCGTCTCTACTGAATCGCCAGTCCAGTGCCCTATATGCGACACACCAGCACACATTACAGGGGTCTCAACAACATAGCAGAGTGAAAATACCTCCTGTAACCTGTAGACACTAGACTGCGCGTGGAGGTATCACAACATCCTTTTACAAGGCTATTTCTTTAGCAGAGCCGCAACTGCGAGCAGACAGGACATCCGGAGTCATGTCTAGTCTCATCTCTGAGTGAGTGATCAATTCGTCTCTCTAGTATCTCTGGAAAATAATTTCAGTTACGGCTCCTCAGACGCGCAGAACAGACTCAATGGGTACTGTAGGTTTAAACAGACAGACACATCTTAAAATATATCTAAACGATAGAGAGAGAGAAGTGCTCGTAGGGAGTGCACACACAATCGGGCGCACACATTATCAGCTAACTCATTTTACTTATATAAAGTCCACATGGTGTCTTCTCTCTCTCTCTCTCTATCTCTCTTACTACGACACTGCGAGTAGAGAGCAGGGAGCATATGCTCATCGAGCAGCCGAGACAAAGAGAGACGAGTCAGAGAGCATCCCTGGAAGATTTTGAGATTGGTCTATCTCGTTATCGAAAGAAGGTATTTAGAATATAATTGACGTTTAGGGGGGTTTGCTCGATATTTGTCCATTATGAATTGGGCGATCATATTTCGGTGTTGGGAGCTGTATTATGATTTGTAGAGTGTGATAATGTGTGACAGTGAGTATTGAGTTTTGGGTTTTTATCAGATGGAGGGATGACTCTCAACTGAGCTGTGCGCGTGAGCGAGCACAAAGATGGGGGGGTGGGGGGTCCCATAGGGGTAATTATCAGAAGGTGGGTGCTGACTGTATGGAACGGGATGGGTTTTTGTTAGACCAGTCAACACACACACACACACACTGTGTTTATAGTTATAACTATAGGTTTTGTTTTTGTAGACAATGTGGGCAAGTCGAGAGTGTTGTTAATGACATATTTTATTGATGTTTTTGTGGATAGTATATTATTGGTGGAAGGGTGAGTATGAACATTAATGGTTGGTTGAGGAGGAAGTAAGAGGGGAGGCGTGTAGATCACTAGAGATGAATAGTAGTTATTATGGAGTTAGTTGGGGGGGAATTTTATATGTGGTAGAACGAAGTACATCTATACATATATCTGAAGTTGGGTTGTGGTGGTGTGTGTGTGTGATTGGTGTGTTGTCTCTGTAATTTGTTTAACTAAGAGTGTGAGTGATTGATATATCAGGGTAACATGTGATGGAGAGTTTAGGACTTGGTGATGGTAGGGACGTGTTAAGTCATATGGCGTGTCTGGGGTTTCACGAACGTATGGATATGTGAACACAGTATGGTACTTATCGATTTGAGCGGTGGCGTGTGTATTGTGCAAGATTACTCTCAGCGTATAGGACTCAGGTGTGATGGTTTACTATGACTGATGTCTACACACTCAGGAGAGATTCTGATTGTATACAAAGTAGTGATTAGGAGATATATACAAGTGTAGAAGGCGTTGTGTGGGTTAGATAAGGAATTTAGGAAGTTGGGGGGTTTAGATGGAGGGTATGGTTAGGAGGGTTGAGATGGTGTGATGAGTTTTTTTGGGGTTTGTGGGAGGTTAGGGTTGTGGGGGTGTTGGGTTGGTATAGGGTTTTTGGGGGGTTCTGTGTGTTATTAGGGAGGAGGGTGTGTGGTTTTGGTTTGGTGTGGGATATGGGGGGGTGTGGGGTGATGGGGGGGGTAGTTGTGGATGGAGATGGTTGTTTTGTTTATGGTTTTGTTTTTGGGAATTTATGGTTATAGATAGTTATAGAATAGTTTGATTTTTTTAGGGATAAGGAGAGTGTGAGAGGATTTGTGGATAAGAGTAATTAGAGGGTTGGGTGTTAGTTGGAGAGATAGGATTAGGGAGAGGGGATGAAGAATGGTATGGTGGGGTGTTATGGTTTGGTGGGGGGTAGTGTAAGGAATGGTGGTTTATAGAGTATGTGAGTGGTGTTTTTAGGGAGTATGTGGATGTTTGGGGGGGTTGGGGTTGGTTGGGGGGCTGGAGAATTTGATGTGATGGGTGTGTTGTTTTGTTTTTGGTGTGAGGGGCGATTGAGTGGGGGTTGTGAGAGGGATAGGAGTAATGATTAATTGAAGTTTAAGGTAAGGGGGTGGGTGTTTGGAGGGTGTTGGGGGAGGATGAGACAGGTGGGGGAGAGGTTGTGAGGGGGTGGTGTTTTTGGTATTGTGTGGTAATTGTAGGTTTTGTTTGGGTGGGATAAAGGAGTGGAGAAGGTTGGGGGGGACGAGTTGTTAGAATTTGGTAGAATTTAGGTTTGTTTGTTTTGGGTGGGATGGGTTTTTGGTTTGTGTGTGTTAGGTTTTTTATAGGTAGTAATTGGGATGATTTGTTGTTTAGTTGTGTTTGTTTTGTTGTGGGATAGGGTTGGGAGGGTGTTGTGGGGAGGGTTTTTGAAATTTGGAGGTGATGGTAAGTATATATGAGAGTGAGGGGGGTGGACTAAGAAAATGCTACCCGATTTAAATGAAAATTTCAGGGATTGGAACCGTAATTTTAACTTAAATTTTCGGGTATGTTTCATTTTCGATATCTTGAAGAGTTCCAAAGATATTAATAAATCCATTAGATTGCTCCCCGAATTTGTATTTTAATTTTTTGTGTTAAAAGGCTACATGAGGGTGATCCTGAAACAGGGAACTCCCCTTTAATAGCATAGGAAGGGAATTGAAAACGGAGGATGCGGAAGGTAGAGAAAGGTAGCAAAGGGTTAACTAGGGCCTCCGGGCTGTGGTTTAAGGATCCTACCCGGTGTTTCACCTAAAGAGATGCAGGGAAAACCCTAGAGAACCTTCATCAGGTAGGTCGGCATTGGGTACTCTTCTCACGCCCTTCCGAATGACGGGAGACGTGTTTGCTGTGGGATCGCAGCATCCTCTTCAGTTTCAGGAGGTAGTAGACCGACTGATCCAATGGGTACAGCTGACCCCAGTACATATACTTCCTAAAATAGTTGAAGGTGTCGCGGCATGGGAGAATGCTGATAAAAGTAATCAGGAGAACCACGCAGTCACTCTGAACAGGCTACATGAGGGTGATCCTGAAGCAGGCAACTACCCTTTAATAGCATAGGAAGGGCATTGAAAAGTGGATCCGAAATGAATAATAGCGGGACCTGTTCTAAACCAGCTGCGAGTTATAAAGGTTTGCACTGCAGCGATCAAAAATAGACTATATCGTACTTTTTATATATTCAACGAATTCAACTTTATCTAAATTCTGCGCCTGTAGTTTCGTTTATAGGGCAAAATAAAAAACTATTTCGGCGCGAACGAAGTCGCGGGGGTTAGGTAGTTGATAATATAAATCATAGAAAGTGGAATTCTTTTAAACTGACTAAAGCTATTAGCGTTGTTTCAGTAGCAGGACGTTCAACGGAAGGGAAAATTCTAGGTAAAAACGTCTAAAGTTTGTGAAAAATGCTGAGGAATCAACCACCGAAGATGCTCCCGAACATCTGAATTGGAGTTTCCCGGGGAGTTTCCCCATCCAAAAATGATAATTCTTGGTGTATTTTTTTGTAACTGGAAGTATTCAAAGAATTCTAAAAGGGAACTTTGGGCCATTGTACGTTACATGGGCCATACCTAAATTGGGTCGACATCTACTGTTTCGACTGCACCTCTTGTCATAATTATTACCAGTTTATTGCTGGCACACCTGCTCTAACTAATTTATATCTTCCTCTCCTCGTGACTCTCAGAAAGTCATCCGGTAGACGAACACTTTCACTAGTCGCTTACTTCTTTCATCAACACGCGAACCAAGTTTGTGTTACGCATTTTTCTACAAGGTAATGTAATCAGTGAATTCGCCCTTCAGGCTTCACGTTAATTTCTGTAATAGTACATAAACTGTGGGCACGGTTGGTCTTGTAGCAAAGTTCGCGCACTTGAAAGGCGACCCTTAGCCATTGTGTTGGTGCGGCAAGTCAGCGGGACCCTGAACAGGTTAATGTTTGTGTCGTTTGAAAAGTCTATGACCTAGCAGCGGTCCTCGGCCAGTGGGGGAACGGTCAAAGTTTGATATGCTTTGAAAGCCCTCTGGAACTGTGGGTGGTTTTGGATGGGCCGCAAAGTGAGAGCTGAAACAGTGCCCATGCGTTTTTGGAGAGGAGAGTGAATTTAGTGGTAGTGTTGAGGAGAGAGTGAGCCAAGTTCCGAGCGAGAGAGAGCTTTGAAAGCGCTAGATCATCATCGCCGATGTGTCCAAGGCTCGAATCCTAGCCTGCTGCCTCAACACTGCGTGTGTGTGGGCAAAAATCAACCGACGCCGCATCAAGATCTACGAACAATTAGCCCTCCCCCACCTTTTAATGCGTGTTGAAGCTACAATGACCGGAAATTTAGTTTTGAACGTGCAGTTGAACACTTTAAATTTTAATTAAATACAGAATTATTATTTGTATTTAGATTACTAGTGTATTTCAGTGAGCGTGTCAAAGCAATATTTAGTGATTTAGGAACCGCGTGACTGAGTTTTGGAATTAAATGTAAAGAATCATTTGTTTCTAAATAGAAATGTATGAAAATGTCGGTTCTTTTATTTGATTGTTACATAAACCTACCCCAATAATTATTTATTTAAAGCCAAGACTCTTGAGAGCCTCATTCCCGGTTTAAGAACTCCAGTGTCTTGGTTCGACTCTTATCATCTCCCACAATGATCACGAGGTTCACGATTCAAATGATGTACTCTTGAGATACTGTCTCGCGCTACACAAACTTTTCAGTAAGGCATCGATAAAATGAAATACCTCGTTTTGGAAAATAGCAAATAGAAAACGTCTATTTTATATATATCATAAATTGAAGAAGTAGTCTAGTAATATAAATATTAAGTACTAAAACGTTTCTGAAAATCTTGTTGCTTTCGTCAGGTGATTCAAAATCGTAAGAGTCACAAGAACGACGCACAAACCTGGTGACAAACTCTAAAGCAAAGCAAAGAAGAACATTTGTGGCCAAATAACAGAGTATACGTTTCTTCCACAAATTTGTGGACCTTCCCAAGTACATTAAGGGACATCGGGACTGAAATGTGAAATTCCTGTAAATGAAAAACTACTGAGCTGAAATTTTAACTGTTAAAAACACACATATGTAGCAATAAACGAAATTTTGTTTCTGTAAACATGTTTTTTGTTGAGAATTTTGAAAATTATTTTCAATATTTGGCAGTTTTGCTAATGTTTCTTGCGTTCCATACTTGAAATATATTTTAACTTTTTTACATTAATATTTAGGACTGGCAATTGTTATCAATTTTCAGTATATTTTTGAAATTGAATAAAACTGTAGGGAGAAAATAATTTTTTACTAAGAGATTCATACGGTTAATTAAAAATTGGCACTTTTCATCACGTTTTCATCACCTAAACTACTTGAACAATTCAAAAACTTATTCTTGTTTTTAAAGGGATAAACATGTAGATTCTGTACAAAAAGAATGAAGACAATATATTAATATTTGTGACGCATAGTATATTTTTGGTAGCAGAAATCATGAAGCTGAGAAATACACATTTTTCTGAAGAAAGTAATAATTTATTAATTTAGAATCAAATCCTTTTAAATTGTTCCTGAGCCTTTAAAAATGATTAAACCCAATTAAAAGTTTGGCTATATGATATGTAAGGCTTAATTGCTGTCTGGATGTTATTCATCGTGTAGAACTGCTAAATGGAGTGTTTATGATTTGTTTGGAAGTTATGATTGTGTTAGTGAATCTGGGTGGACTGGAGTATTTTTGACGTTATTTCTGTGGCGACAACGTAGCGGTCGGGCATATTTTAATGTTATAACTTGTTGCATTTAAAGTTAATAAATAATATGGGATCATAAATTAAATAGTAATCTATAAGATGATTTACGGAAGTATTCGATGATGTATGAAAATTTTTATGGAATACTAGCTGGATGCTCGGTGATGCCAGAGAATTCATTTATATTAGTCAGATACAGTATTTAATCTCTTTGTCAACACGTGAGTAAACCATCACCGAGACCGTCACATTTTTGAAAATTTACCTTTTCTCTCCCCATCTTTATGAAAGCTGAATTTCATCATAACTACCGCGATGACTCAGTATCTTAATAGAGTCAAGAAATATCCTGGTACCTTAAATAAACACAGTAACTTAAAAATAGTCTAAATGTACAATACCGAGAGAGACACTAAAAATCTCACTAACGGCGAAAAATATTTATACCCCGGTCCCAGGGATAGTAATAATGTCTTACTCCTACTGTCCTTGCTTCATTCCAGATCGCAAATAAATCGTGTACAAATTTTGGTTGAAATTGTAACGCGCATTTCGAATTTTATGCAGCACATTCATACCTAAAAATACACTGATACAGTCAATTATGTTTATAAGGATAAGATACTTGAACAATCTTAACGGTTTGATTTCCGTGAGGCAATTGTAAAATTACAAAAATCAAATTAAATGTGTGCCGCCAGGATCTTTACATAATCAGTTAGCAGTGCGGTTTCTAAAACATTTGTCGTATTTATAAAGTAATGAAAACGTTTCATTACTTAAGGTTATATAGTGTAAAATAACATTTTATTTAAGTAATGATACTTTATGTTTTTCACGAATGTCGCATCGGTTAAGCGACTAGTCTTTTTCTTTCAGAAAATCACCGCGGGCACCAGTCATATTCCTCGAATCATTCGCATTGAGACTCATAAAAAATTGCATTATTATTATTAACTAATTAAAAATTAACAATACTTAAATAAAATGTTGAACTAAACAATTTAATTATCTCGTTTGACTGGCTCCGTCTGGCTATAATCTATCCATTTGCCACTTGTGTCTTTTTTTGGTTTGAAAGGGCGAAAGAAAGAAACCTAAATTTTCAATACATCATCAGAAACCTTCCCTGAGTAGAGAACTACAATACACCAAAATTTCATGAATGATGTCGCAGAGTAAATGATTGATGTGGGACGTTTCTTGGATAGAAAAGGTGTTGGGGGCAGAAGGAATCCAAATCTTGAAAATGTGATCAGCATTAAACACAAAAAAATCATGCCTAAGGGTAAACCTTATAACTTGCAATGTGTTTGAATGGAGCTCATCGCAAAAATTGTATTTTATTTATATAGAATATCTAATATAATATTTTACGTCTGAGTTGGACATACGAAACGCCACCAGTGTGAACCCCAAAACATCTTTGCTGTAACAATTATTACCGTTTGTAGCCGGGTCTTGAAGCTCTGTTAATAACAAAAATTATATTTCTGTGTATGGGAAGAATTAACGTATACCAAGTTTTCTTAGCACAAGGTGGATTCCATGTCTGTTTACAAACGTCTCCCTTCAATATAAACTTCCAACAAGCGTATAACCAACGGCTTTTTTGTTAAATGGAAACTTCTTCTAAGTTCTGTTTAGTGAATGTGCTACAAACGATTACCTTTGATCTGTTTTCACCGTTTATTTTCATTCTCGGGAATAGGAAAAAGTCACACTGCTCAACATCTGGTGAATGTCGCGTACCGTTTTATTTCTCGCCAGAAATTTCTGAATTATGAGCGCAGTCCCATGATCAGTTCGTCAGCCAAATTCCTCTGCTGTAGACGAATTGGTCGTCCTTCCAGAAACGCATTATCTTCATCAACGATCCTCATCAACCTTTCTCTGCCACATTTGAAATGTCTAAACAGCCGTAATTTATTTTCTGCTTAAAAATAAGCCCTCATAAAAACTACATGGGATAACCTAGCACAAATTTATTTGACACACTGACTCAAAAAAATTGATCTATAGTACCATCTGGTGGCGTATTTGCGTACTTAATAGCCATAACTAGCTTTAAAAAATATTAAACATTTTAAGCACCTGTACAACGGAATCATAATCATATTCAAAGTGACATATATTTTGAACTGAATTTCAGACTTTACTTATTATACTTGGAGGTTGGTTTTTTCAAATCGAGGGGCATTGAAAGAATTCAATTGGAATATGTAAATTTGGAAGTGAAAGAAAGAAGCATAAAGTTCATGAATCTGGTAGTATTATTACTGGAAGTTATTCAAAAACATTTTGAATATGACATTGAGGGTACTACAATTTAAAATTTAATTAAACACTTGGATAATATCAACTTACGGATCTGTTTAATTTTAATAGGGATATATCCTTCCTTTTCGTTTTTTTAAGGGTTAGTATATCAATTTTACAATATTTTCTTACGCAGAATCTCCTCATATATACCCAAAGCCATTTTCATTGGACTGCTCAATCAATTTTTTATTACCTCGAGCAATCAATAATAACAATTTACCATCCACGCCTTTTTTACTGCCCATTAGAAATAATTCTGAGTTAACTGAAATTTTTTTCATCCACATTTTAGAATTATAACTGACACTGAGAACAATGAATTTTATTTTAAACTCAGCTAGTCCACTGTGGTTATTAACTCGATTGAATTCGGTAAAATGAGATACACAGTAGTAACACGAGCTTGCCCCAGGCTACTTGTTATCAAATTTAATGAAAATGAATGAAATAACGTAAGCTTCTTTAAAGAATATTTTTCGCGCTTTATGTTTTCCCGCGTCGATACTTTTCATGCGATGTAGAGGATTATGAATTTCCTGACGGATCAAGTAAGGAAAGGAACAACCGATCGTGTCGTCACTTTATGAACAATAATATTATTTTTGTGCTGTGATTTATATGTATTAGAAGAATATTTTCATTGCAAAATTTAAAAACCTGAGCGATTTTTATTACTTTTTAAAAAAGAATAATATCAAATGCGGAAAAATAACCGTTTTTGGCAAAAACAATCTACAATTTGTAAAGAGAAACAGGGCTCAATATATGTGGATAATATCCCTTAATTATTATACAGCACAGCCTTTAAATTTAAAGAACCGTTTGGTTTGTTTCATTAATTATTTACAGGAGTTTTATTTAATACTAGGTGGGTTCCCAGTGTTTCCCACTTATATATTATATTTGATCAGAAACCGAATAATATCAGCACTTATCTCTTGGTCATCACATGGATATTTTTATATAATTTGTTCAAACTTCAAGAAAATATTCAGCTGTTATCGATGGAAAGTTATTGCATGTCAATAGAATGAGAGAATTTTGTCAATGAAACAGATATTGAGCTAGTTGTGACGAATATAGATTATATTCACAGATTTAAGATACAACCAAAATAAAATCTAAACATGTGGGATACACTTGTGATAAAACTGGAATTACACACTGATGATGTGCATTAAATGTAACTTTTTTAGGTAAAAGGCACCAAGATTTTTAATTTTTGCACTTTCTCATAAATAAACACAGATGTATCTGAATATTTGAATTTTGTTATGAATATTGTATTGAAAAAACATATAGGCTATAATTTCTACAGAATTGTAGTTAACTCAAATTACTGGCAATAAATATAATATATTAGCTGCTTAACACAGACGTATCTAAATATTTGTATTTACTTATAGATATTAAAACATTTTGTCTATGAATAAATTTATGTTTGTTCTAACTTAAAGAAAATATTCAATTATTAATAATGGAAAATTAATCTATGTTATAATTATAATTACCAGTTTATAAAGTTAGGATTTAGAAAATTAAACTCTAATCTCAATGTAAAAAAATTAATTGGCTTGTCACTAAACCTCTTTATTAAGTAAAGAATCTTGTCAATTCTTTGAAACTCTCACTTGAAAATATTTTCAGACTTCCAAATTAAAAATTTAATCAAATTCATTATACACACAGAACCAAGTGTACAAAATTGTCATTTATAAAATTGACAGCAACTATGTTAAACTGTACTGATTTTAAATGTTACATATTGATTTTTATACCCTATGCTATTTCTGATTGATCGTATTGGACAAATGTAGTATGAAATGTGGAAAAAGAACTTATGTACGCAAGACGAACTTTCGCATTGTTTATCATCATACTTCCGTTTCTTCAATTTTGCAAAATACATACTAATTAATAAAACGTAAAATTATCGGACTGTAACCAAAAATGCTTTGACGCCATCTTCATTTCCCTATATTCAGGGCGTGAATTGTACGTGACGTCTAAACTTTTAAATGTTCACATATACGTATATTTTTAAATATAACTCCTTCCATGTTCATGCTGTATTTTTATATTTGTATCAAATGATTTTGTGAGGATAGTTGACGAGTACAACTTACTAAGTGCTCCCTACTTGAAATAATTGAGACTGTAAATAATTATAGTGCCAACCGTTTCTACTAATTACGATAAATGTGTTCAGGAAATATTTCATTGTTATTTTTTCTGAAATTATTTCAACTGAGCTTCGATGATCTGGATTAAAAAGTGCCACACTTGAAGGCGTAGAACTGATAATTACGGAATTATGGTAAATAATTGGTACTTTATCCAATTAAGATACGCGGTAAATAGTCAAAGAACTCTACAATAAGCCATAAATTAAACACGATGTGAAATAATTGTAAAAAAGGAAATATATTTGCTTTCTAGTATAACAGCTTCATTCAATAAAATAAATAATTAACCATAGCAAACAGAAAAAATAACTTGAACTTCGAGATTGTAATCACGACGTGAGCACCGAAAATTTAATTGTACTTTGGGTGTAAATAGCGTTAATACATATTATAACGATCCAGAAACACTGTTTGCAGCGTGGTATAGTTGCCTTCTGTTTATAGCAAATATTTACATTGTTAGATAAAACCATGGTAATGTTTGATGTTCACTTAAGTGGCATGTATGCAGTGGCTGCTAAACACAAATTCAGGTGATTCTTACATGACCTTGGTCCTTCCTCAATCTTAGAACTTAATTTGAAAGTTATTTTCTATTCACTCTACGAGCGAATACTACCAATCTTTCAGTAAATGTATATATATATATAATTTATAATGCATATCATATTACAGAGACAAATATCTACAGATTAAATATTTTAGTAGCTTACAGTATACTGTTAGATAATATTCTATAGAGCCTGCAGAGACGTTTGACTTCAAAGATATTTAATAAGTCATATTTGTACTTAATTTACATGGGAAATTACAATTATTGCTTAGTATATTTGTTTTACGTGGGTATATTTTATCAAACTAATTCTGTCAGTTCATTAGTTTAAGTGAATTAATATCTAAGAAAAACCTTGGATATTTCCTTTTTGAATTTAATTTTATTATTCATTAACTGTTCAATGTGACGTAGCAGTTTGTTAAATATATTGATACCGTTATAACGGACTCCTTTCCGTGTAATATATAGTGATTTACCAGGTTTGTAAAACTCTGTGCACATTAGAGTTCGAGATAAACAGGTTTCTGTTACTAATCACAAAAAGCATTAAGGATAAGATGTATTGGTATGTAAAGAAAGAATGTCCAATTCTCTGAATAGACCCTGCAAGTACTTAAAGTAAATTGAGCCATAAGCCTAAAACGTTTTTGAACAATTTCACTATGTTGATGCTTCTAACAGCATAGGTGGCTGAGCTTAATTTTGTTTGAAAGTTCGTTAATGTGAAATTTCCAATATAATTTACTGTCATCAGATAATCTTAATGATTTTCAACAATCATCACAAAATTTTGATTACGTAGTCCTATGTCTAAAGAATTAAGTAGTATATTTTTTTGTTTGAAATATCTCAAAATGTGATTTGCTTAATTAATTAATCCCTTAGCTAAAGATAGTGCAGTAGATATTTGAATGCGTCGTTCATCATCTAGTGTCCCACGTTCTTCATTTATTCAAATGCTCCTGTCTTCTACAAACAGAATAACTTCAGACCGGAAAGGGTATCATAGTTATAGAGCCTTGAGGAACTCAGGACTTTGTCCTCAGAACAAAACGTTTTACTAGAATGTAAATTATTTAGTGTTACTCTATGTTTCCTGTTGCTTAAGTATGAAGTGAACCAGAAATTGGACGTTTCAATAATTCCATAATACTTCAATTTCTGCATTACAATAGAATGGGCAACACAATCAAGGTCACAGAAGATTGTAGAATCGTGAAGAACAATCGTAGAAGCGTAGTTCACATCTGATTTGAAAGTTCATAAAAATTATGTACACTAGTTCGCAGGGTGTCGTATTCTATTTGTGCCAACTCAAGCGCGAAATTATGAAAATAACGTGTTTCTTTCATTGCATAACACAATTATTTTTAGAACCATTATAATTGATGAATTAAGTAATTCATTGTATACTATCAAAATGTTTTGATTGTAATAAGAATTATTTTGTGCATTCGGGATATATGGTCATTAAAAGAACTTAAAAACTCTTAAAATAAATGTACCCCTTCCATGTCTAGGCATATGTAAATAAACAAGTACGCTATTATTCTTTATGATATAGATATTATATATAGATAAAATCAATTGCAAAAAAAAATTGTTAGGAATTTGTGTGTTGTTGTATTCAGACCCATGACTCGTCTGTTGCAAGCCTCCTTGCTAACCTATCTTGCTCAAGTCTTTTCATTTCCACATAACTAGCACATATTCTTTCATCTACTTATCGTATTCCATCGTTAGCCTCCCTCTTCTAATCTTACCCCACTCACTTCCCTCTAATGCTAATTTTAGAAGACTCGTGTCTGAAAACGTGCTCAACGTTCTTCATATTGTTCGCTCTTCTCCTATTCTCTTAAGAACTTCCAAGTTAGTGATTCTATCCACCGATCAGATTTTCAGCATTCTCCTACAGCACCACATTTCAAAGGCTTCTATTCTATTCCTTTCTGCAGCTCCTACTGTCAATGTTTCGCACCCATATAACGAACACTTAAGCAACGATTTCCTAATATTCACACTTCTATTACCCATAATTTAACTCCCCTTTTTCGCGGAAGTCTTCCTTGCCTGTGCTATCCTACTCTTTATGTCTACTACACGTCTACTATCCCTAGTTATTACGCTGCCCAAGCAGCAGAATTCCTTAGCTTCGGTCAAAATATCCCTTTCCAATCTAACAGCATTTGTTATTCCACTATTTTCCATACTATACTCCATTACCTTGGTTTTCGTCTATTATTCCTCATATTGAACTCTTTCTCCAGAACCCCTTTCATGTCATTTATTATGGTTTTCAAGTCTTCTTCTGACTGCCCTAATACTACAATATCATGGGCAAAGCGTAGGGTTTTTATTTCTCCTCCTTTCAGTATGATTCCTTTTCTATATTGAGTTTTAACTTGCTTCATCGCCTGTTCTATATATAAGTTAAACAGCATGGTTGACAGACTGTTTCCTTGACTTATTTCTTTCTTGATTTCTGCTTTCTTTTCTTGATGCGAGGAATGTGTGTACATATTATA